>CAKOAT010124043.1:51671-110825 GCA_932364175.1 Eruca vesicaria subsp. sativa | reverse complement strand
AGAGAGAGAGAGAGAGAGAGAGAGAGAGAGAGAGAGAGAGAGAGAGAGAGAGAGAGAGATCTGAACCCTTTCAAATAGAATATTTAAACTCCCATTTTCTTACGCTGCTCTATTTATTATGCAATTTATTCAAATGTTGATTGTGTTCTCTATTATCATGTCTGCATAATTTAATTGTTAGATTTAGGGTTCCTCAAAAGGTAATCCATTGATTTTTCATCTAAGTTTGTTCTTAACTTCAGTTTCCAGATTGATCCTCTTAATTCTAGAACTTAGGATAATTGTGAGACATGAGAGTGTGATCAATTTATCGAGCATAACTTATAATGGCTAAATGTTTATTCACGGTGAGAATTGGTCTGACTGTTAGTGAATAATCAAACAATGGTTTAATGCATGTCTAAAGTAATGAATTCACAAAGTGAGTTAGAATTCTAGAATTCCAACATTAGAGAATCTATGTAATAGGATTTTGATTATTACTTTGAGTTTGAGTTTAAAACTATTCTTAAATAAACCTATGATATCCAGTTTGCAGTTTTGAAATTTCTGTGAGTTTCCATAAATTTGACATCTCTCATCTCTGATAACTTACAACATAATTATTTTAGTTATTATTTATTTCATTTCATTTTGGATTGCAAAAGTCTGTGTTCTATCTTAAAATCTTTGTGGATTCAACCATTTAAATGTGAACATTTTATTTGGAAAAGTATTGTAGATAATAATTTGAGCATATCAATTACATATAGTTAGTTGGTGAATATTTTCTTCCATAATTGGTTATTCCTTTAATTCAACTATATTTACCCAATTTTAGTTTCATCAATTTCCTTTATGAACATCATATTTTTGTCGTGGAAGCACTATAGCTTGGTGATTAAAGTTTAAAAATCTTCTATTTTAGGTTTGGGGTTTGAATCTCAGACTATGCATTTTTTACACTAATAGAATTTCAACTCCCGGAGAAGGTGAATGATGAATTATGCAGATTATTGGAGAAAAAAGCCTATAAAAGATCTTCAGTATGGCGCAAGACGTACTGTCAGAAATGGATTTCATAGAGCCGTTCATGATGATGCAGTCAGACGTGAATCTACAAAAACAGATAAAATTATCGGTTGTAATCTCTATGTAATATTTCTCATAATTTGTAATACACTACATAATTAATCAGTATTAAACATATATTTTTGGTTAAACAACATGATAATTCCTTAAGCAAATCAGGACATATAAATAATTCATCCTAGATATTAATATATATTTTTTCCGGTATGAATATGAATATATATCTTGTTGGAAAGATATAACGTAGTTAGTAAACGAATAGATACAAAAATAGTGTCACCGTTTCTAGTACATGCCACCATGTCGACACCACAATAACACATTGGAAAATAAGAAAATAACAATAACATATTCCTTGTAGCTCTAGAAACAGTTGTTTTTTTTTGTTTTTTGACAAAAAAAAAGAAAAAATTGTTTTCTATTAGGAAAATATTACAATGCCATACTCTTCCTTTGTGGGTATTCAATTATACAAATCTAAATCGGAGGTTGGTGAAGCTTCATCTATCTACCACATGGAAAAATATCTAAATTCCAAAACTTGATTATATTCATTTTATTATTAACTTTACTTTTTTTTTGTTTTTATATTCCTCTTTTCTAAACACATCGTTTAAAGTTCGAAATGGCCGAGAAACTATCTATTTATCTATATTATAATAAAATAGTTTTTTTAAGTTCTACAGTGCGCCACATCAACAATTTTATGGATCCGTATATATTTTTTAAAAATCCATAGTTCTGGTAAAATGATTATAAACAACGAAATATACTTTAGCTCAGTAGTAAAAGATGTCTAACTAAACCTGCAAGCGTGTGGGTTCAAACCATGCAGTTATCATATATTTTTAATTTTTTATATGGATTATTATTATATGAACCTTTTTATTTCTAATATTTTTATGTTTTTTTATTTTGTGCTTATTTTTTAAAAGATCAAAATAGTTGGATAAATCCTAAAGTTTAACAAGTTCAAAACATTTAAAAATAGATCCAAAAAAGCAAACAATCCAAAAAAAAAAAACGAATCTCACGCAGTTGTCTACGCGGATGGCATAAGAAGCCTTAAAACTGTCATATTATAATATAGCTCAATCCAAAATAATAAAAAAGGATCAAAAAACGAATAGACAAAAAGCAAAAAAAGTGAGTCCTACGCGGCTGCCTACATGAATGGTTTAAAGAAGCTTAAATAATATAGATTAGGAGTTAAAAAAAGTTAAATCATTGCACATATTTCTTAATATATATTTTCAAAAAAAAATTCTATGTGAAATAAAATTAAAAAATTACAAAATTTTAAGTATTTTCATTATTTATTAAAGGAATATGTAATTTCTCTTACAATTTAAAAGCTACTATAATTTTACTGAAAACATTCTTCACCACCGACTCTAGACTCATGCGAATGGATTCCCACCGCCGATGACACCATAGAGAAAAATGTCACATTATTTATGAACAAAACCCAAACTTACAAAAAACTATATATAAAAACCTATCTAATGAAACCTAAACAATGAATATTAACTTAATTAAGGTTATTTTCAAATTGATAAATCGTTTAATACAAATATAAATACTATAAATATAGAATTATATCAAGTTTTGACCTACGATATAAAAACTATTTACAGCAAAAAAAATAAACACCTACTTTTACACACTAAAAACTATATTATAGTCTAACTATTCCTATAAGCCTTATTTCGCATTTAAATAACATTTAATATATTATATATATAATATTTTCACTTTATACTCTTGTTATATTCTTTTTATTTTATTATTATTTGGGGTCATTAGAAGAACCCACTAAACCAACAATCGAAAAAAATCCACGTAAACATAATGATCTCGACTCCGCGTTTGCGTTGGAATATGGAACTAGTTATTAAAATCAACAGAGTTCGTAACGAAATTATGTTATGCAACCTATTTTTGACTGCGTAAATATTAGTTGTAAGAGACCAATATCTAACTTTATCTGTACATACTCTTCTACTTGCCAGTAAATATAACGCACGTAGAAGGAACGCTAAGGTAGTGGCTTGCAGTCGAAAAGGAAACCATAACAAAGGAAAAGAAATAAAGGGCTCTGACGGCGATGAAGAAAGTGAATGGCGCTCCAGCTCTTCAAACAATCCTTCCTGCATAGATCCATCACTCTTTGGTGATTATCTGGTAGGGAAGATCATTGTCTTCGTTTTACCATCGACTCCCATCGATCTTCGTCGATTTTGGGTGCCTCTCCGGTACTGTACGGTGGTTCCTTCGTCGTTTTTCACTTCTGCAACTTTGGGTGCCTCTCCGGTACGGTGGTTTCTTCGTTCTCGGTTCCCATGATCCTAAGGACTCAGCTTCGTCTTAACTGGTCTTGATCCTTGTCGGGACCATTGTCACGAGATTATCACACTGCATATTTCCCTTACGTTTGATCGGCTTGTTAATCCCTTCAGTAGTGGGCGCCTTCTGTTGTTACGATTCACGACGCTGCTATTTTTCTGTAGTTGATACCCTTCGGTACTCAAGTACACACACATGGAGCGCTCGTTCCGTTTGAACTCGTCTCATGTGATCGAGCACAAAGGAAAAGAGATGGTTATGGATGATGATGATGAGCCTATCAGATTAACTGAGCAAGACAATGCTTTTGTAATAAAAGAGTATAGGATGTCTCTCATTGGAAAGATCCTAAATCCTAAAAAGCAAAACATTGAGAAATTGATCCAGACAATGTCGGCTCAATGGGGAATGGAAGAGAAGATTACGGCAAACGATCTCGGCAATGGCAAGTTCCTTTTGAACTTTACCAATGAACAGGATCTCAACTTTGTTCTTTCCAAGGGTCCGTTCCACTTCAATTTCTGCATGTTTGTCTTGGTTCGTTGGGAACCGGTGGTTCATGATGATTATCCCTGGATTATACCCTTCTGGGTTCGTCTTGTTGGGATGCCCCTTCATCTCTGGACTGATCGCAATCTCCGAGACATCGGAGAGAGGCTTGGACATGTCGATACGATTGAGCTTACAGAGGGTAGGATGCTTATTCATGTTGATTCTAGGAAACCTCTTAAGTTTAAGAGGAAGGTGCTCAGCCCTGAGGACGAAGAAGTTACCATTACCATCGAGTATGACTTGTTATTCAAACACTGTACCTTGTGTGGTCTTATGTCACATGAGAAAGGCTATTGCCCAACCATCTCCACAGCACCGAAAGCTCAGGAACGGAGTGGCGTTTTTTCGAGGGTTCAACTTCAGCCTTTGCTGGATGGAAGTAGGGAGTACGGCTTTCATAAGAACCGCAATGGCCATTCTGAGACACAACCTTTGTCACGGAACAAGTTCTTGGCGAGTCGAGATAGAGCATATGATCATCGTCATGAGAAGGAGCGACATGGCTTAAGTAATCGTAATCGTGATAGGAGTAGTGACCGTGTACTAAGGGGGCGCAATGAAAGGAGTTATGCTATTCGTCGCTTTGATTCCCGACAAGCATTTGGTCCTTATGACCGCAGGTCCACCAGGGAATGGCGTGAAAAACCAGTCACAGCGGCTAGTAGTTTGGAGAGAGAGGGGGAGAAACCAAGCAAGTTCAATGGTAAAGAGACAGGGGTGACTCCTGCATTACCGTCAGCGACTAGCAGAGACCATAGTGATGTTGAGGCTCAGGTGGGAGGTAATGGTGGCGAGAGTGGATCAGGAAGCCAGAGTAGGAAGATGTCTAGTATCATTGTCTCTCCACCACTTCGAACAGCAACTATGGAAGATAACGTCACAATACGGAGTAGAAGCGCAACAAGATCTTTGTCTTTTGTGGAGGCTGAAGCGGTAGAGGAAGGGGAGCAAGTCATTGAGGCTTTAGCTGATATGGAGACAAATGATACTGATGATGCAACGAAAATGACTAATGAGGAGTATGATGATGCTGAGGATGATCTTCTGGGGGAAGAATTTATGGAGGCTAGTGAAGAGAGGAGAGTTGGTGGCGATGTGGGTTTGAGAAATAAAGCAGATAGCAAGAAACGATCCGGTCGCTTAATTACTCATCAAGTAATCCAGGGACGAAGCCGGGCTTCCTCCGTCGGGGATCCCCAAGGCTGAGAGTAACTAAGACATCGGCGCAGAAGTCTTCTCGTCACAAGGAAAAGGCTGGGCATGCACGACATGTTCCTAAAAAGATTCAAGGAAGAACGCACACAGGAAATGGTTCGATGGGATCCAAAAACCCATCCCCCCTTCATCCATGAGGACAATCAGTTGGAACTGTCGAGGTATTGGGAGCGACCTCACAGTTCGACGCCTTACGGAGATGTGTCATAAGCATCCCCCAGGATTTGTGTTCCTCTCTGAAACTAAGAATAGGAGGCTGCTGTTGCAAGACATTCAGGCTGACCTAGGATTTGATCGTTTATTTACCGTTGAGCCACTTGGTCTCAGCGGGGGTTTAGCTTTATTTTTTATGGATGAATTTCAAGTTAATGTACTTTTTTCAAATAACAGAATGATTGACATTGAGGCAGTCATTGATGGAATAAAAGTCTACATGACATTTGTTTACGGGGATCCTGTACTTGATAGACGAGATGTAGTGTGGGAACGTCTTACGCGTTTCTCAACAACAAGAAGTGGACCTTGGTTCATGATAGGGGATTTTAACGAAATAACATGTCATGCAGAGAAGGAAGGAGGCAGACAACGCCCTGATAGTTCCTTTCTGCCTTTTAGACAGATGCTAAGTGATTGTGGTATGCTCGAATTTCCTTTCACAGGAAATATGCTATCTTGGGTTGGTAATAGAGCAGGAAGAACGACAGTCAGATGTCGACTTGATAGGGCGGTGGGGAATGAGGATTGGCATGAGAAATTCCCTCATTCCAAAGTCAAGTATATGAGACTCTGGGGATCGGATCATCGTCCGGTCCTCGCTGATATCCTGAGAAAGAAAGCTAGGAGAGCAAGGAATTTTAAATTTGATAAGAGATGGTTGGATAATGAAGAGCTGAGGCAAATTATTCTGGAAGGGTGGAAGTCACCGGATCTTCCTCCTGATGCAAGCATAATGGAGCATATTGTTAGTTGTAGGCGAGCTTTGAGCGAGTGGAAAAAACAGCATAACCTGAATTCGGAGAAGACTGTAGAAGAGCTCAAGGAGAAGGTGGGTCGTCTATCTTCATCTGATGATGCAACTACTGAGGAGATTGGAGCAGCCATTAAGGAGTTATCCGATGCCCTTAAAGCAGAGGAATTGTTCTGGAAGCAGAAGTGTAGGGTATTTTGGTTGAGAGAAGGGGATAGGAATACAAAATTTTTCCACGCCCTTACGAAGCAGCGCAGAGCAAGGAATAGGATCACTCAATTANATACAAAATTTTTCCACGCCCTTACGAAGCAGCGCAGAGCAAGGAATAGGATCACTCAATTATTGGATGAAAATGGAAATGTTGTGGAGGATGAGGAAGGTTTGGTAGCCATTGCTACAAACTATTTTAGACATATTTTCCAATCCTCGAATCCAGAAACAATAGAAGAGGCTTTATCAGAAGTATCGACGACAATTTCCCCAGCGGATAATGAGTCCTTGACAGCTCCTGTTACTGAATGGGAGATCAAATTGGCGCTTTTTGCGATGCACCCAGAGAAAGCTCCAGGTCCAGATGGAATGACGGCCCTATTTTACCAGAAATTCTGGGATATTGTAAAGGAGGATTTAACTCGTATGGTTAATGAGTTCCTTTTTGAAGGCGTAGTACCACCGGGTTTAAATGATACCAATATTTGTCTCATACCAAAGGTGGATAAGCCGAATCAGATGAGCCAGCTTCGTCCTATTAGCTTATGCAATGTTAGTTATAAGATTATCTCTAAGGTCCTATGCCAGAGATTAAAAAAGTTTCTACCCGAAAGGATTTCAGAAACCCAGTCAGCATTTGTTGCTGGTAGGCAGATTTCGGATAACATTATGATCGCTCAAGAGTTATTCCACGCTTTAAGGACAAAGCCGAGTGGACGAAACAAGAGGATGGCGATAAAAACGGATATGAGCAAGGCATATGACCGAATGGAATGGTCCTTCATTGAGGCCACCATGAGGAAGATGGGATTTTCTGAGGTCTGGATATCTATGATAATGAGATGTGTAACGTCTGTGAAGTACAAAGTCCTCATGAATGGGAATCCGAGAGGAAATATTATTCCGGAGAGAGGTCTTAGACAGGGGGATCCTTTGTCTCCTTTCATTTTTATTCTGTGCACGGAAGCGCTCGTTAGCCTTCTAAATCACGCAGAGAACCAAGGAAAGATAACGGGGATGCGCATCACGCGTGCGTGTCCTTCGGTATCTCATCTTCTCTTTGCTGATGATAGTCTGTTTTTCTGTAAGGCGGAGCCCCGTGAATGTGAAGAAGTAATGAAAGTGGTCAAAGTGTATGGAAAAGCGTCTGGACAATGTATTAATTTTGATAAATCCTCTTTACTCTTTGGTAAAAGAATTGGACTGGATGTGAGACAAGAGATCAAAGACACCCTGGGGATCCAGAATGAAGGTGGAATGGGATCATATCTAGGAATTCCGGAGGACATAAGTGGATCCAAATGTAAGCTCTTTGCTTTCCTTAAGGACAAGTTGAGAGGAAGGGTGAATGGCTGGACTGGTCGTTGGCTCTCGAAGGGTGGAAAAGAAGTTATGATAAAGTCAATCTTGCTTGCTCTGCCGACGTATGTAATGTCTTGTTTCCTTCTCCCATTGGAGATTTGTGAGAATCTAGCTAGTGCCATTGCACAATTCTGGTGGAGTTCCAATCCGCCGAAAAGAGGTATGCACTGGTCGACTTGGGATAAACTTTGCTTACCTAGAGAAGAAGGTGGAATCGGCTTCAAGATGATTCATGAGTTCAACCTTGCGCTCTTAGCAAAACAATTATGGAGATTGGCTCAGAACCCGGACTCTCTGGTTGCTCGAGTAATGAGAGGCCGGTATTACAGATTGAGTACGCCTTTGCGTCAAATCAGTACTAGTAGCCCATCATATGTGTGGACAAGTATTTCGGCTGGTAGGGAACTACTATTACAAGGAATTAGACAAAAAATTCATTCGGGATATGAAGTTAAAGTCTGGGAGGATCCTTGGATTCCTACCATACCTGCGAGACCAGCAACCCCATTAGCTCCGGTTATGAACCCGAATATGCGAGTGAGCGATTTGATTGATCAAACTACGAAGTATTGGGATGATAGTCGTCTTCACGACTATATAGATGATGCTGACATACCACTAATCAAGAGTTTGGCCATTAGTTCCATGCATCGACGTGATACTTTCTGCTGGAGCTATACGAGGAATGGGCAATATACTGTTAAATCTGGATACTGGGTAGCACGAAACATTTTGCGAAAGGAAGAGGATCCAGAAGTTCATGAGCCTAGTATTACTAAACTTCAAGCACATGCTTGGAAGGTCAGGGCCCCCCAGAAGATTTGCCATCTTATGTGGCAGATAATAACATGGCATATGGCGGTTACGAGTATTTTAAATTATACACATATGAGGTGTGACAACCATTGCCCTCGCTGTGGGGAACCAGAGGAGACGATCACTCATGCAATTTTTAAGTGTCCACCTGCATTACAAGTATGGGCGCTATCATCTACGCCTACCAACCCTGCTATGTTCCCTGTACAAAGCACGTACGCCAATATGGATTATCTGTTCTGGAGGAAGAATGCGCTAATAGAACCAGAATTAGACAGGGATCCTTTTCCTTGGTTAATCTGGTACATTTGGAAGGCTAGGAACGACAAGCTCTTCAGAGGTATTGATAGGGACCCATTGGAGGTTGCACGATATGCAGAAAGTGAATGTCAGGCATGGTTTAAAGCAAATGAGCAGGAATGTCCGGCCTCAACTGAGAGTGGACCTAATGAGGACCAAACCTTAAGTTTGGGGAATATATGCATGGTAGATGGATCTTGGACTTCTACAAATACTTTCAGTGGAAGTGGATGGGCTTTGATTGATAACTCTGGAAATAGTAATCTCATGGGATTGCGGAACTTTGATCGAGTGGAGTCGGCGCTGCATTCAGAGTTGGAAGCACTGCGATGGGCAATGGAGAATATGCTTCAACATTCGCCATGTCAGAGCTTTGGAACTGATTGCAAGGAGATGATAGAGATGCTCAAGAATCCTCACGATTGGCCTAACTTCTCAACAGAGCTGGAAAAACTGGAGACCTTGAAGATCTGTTTTCCTGATTTCAAGATTTGTTATGTACCTAGAGCACAGAATGGTGTTTCTGATTCTCTAGCGAAGACAGCTAGGTCGTTTTATCGTAAGTTTGTGTATGTTGGTTGTTCTATTCCGGTCTGGCTTCCCAGACCACCTCAAGTGTCTTGAGTAATAGATCAGCCGTTTGATGTCAAAAAAAAAAAAAAAAAAAAAAGGTAGTGGCTTGCCGCTTGCGGTGCGATTAAGAAACTGAAAGTCTGCATCACATGTTGTGATGTTCACATAAGATCTGCTACTAGCACTACGCACACTACTTATGGACCACAAAATCAGTTTTCAATATCAGAGGACGAATATAACCTTCACCCACGCACTAATACAACACCACCTACTTTCCTCCCCACCCTACCATGGCCCATGTTATGCTTATATTTTTCCGGATAAACAATTTTATTAAGAGAACACGATGATATAACTATAGAATATTCCCACTTAGAGACGTACACACCTGCTACAACAACTACTTTTTGTAGTATCTGGTTGATTGCTAAAAGCATGATAATGGAGAAAACCCATTTGAGATTTTTAGAACATTATTTGATATTTTTTGGTTAAGTGACATTTCTTATATTTTTTTTCTTTAGAAGACGTATTTTATCTTATATTAATAACTTCACTTTAAAAGATTCTATTAATCATATTCTAAAAAAAAATCAGATTATGCAAAAGCAACTATTTTATATTATATTTTGCAACTATTTTTAAATTTTGTCTTTCATGTAAGTATTTCTTTTTTTACTAAGTGATAATTTAATTTTTTAGTTTTATTTTTAATAGTCTTAGCACTTTCAATATATGGCAATTACTACATAAAATAGATATGAACAAAGCATATGATAGAATGTAATGAGATTTCATTCAGGTATTACTACACAAAATGAATTTTAACTCCCAATGGATCAAAATTATGATGGAATGCATCTCAACAGTCCAGTATCAAGTTTTATTAAATGGTCAACCTAGGAGTCTCATTATTTCTCACTGAAGCTTAAGACAATGAGATCCGCTGTCTCCTTATATTTTTATTATGTGTACTGAGGCGTTAATTCAAATATAAAAAGAGCAGAGCGACAAAAGTAATTAACAGGGATGAAGGTTGCGAGAGCGTGTCCAGTAATTTTCCATCTGTTTTTTTGTGCAGATGATAGTCTTTTCTTTTGTAAGACACAATCGGAGGAGTGCCAAACCATTCTAAGGATACTTAAGGAATATGAGACAGTTTCAGATCAATTGATAAATTTTCAAAAGTCTTCAATTCAATTTGGACCCAAAATTAGAGAAACGAATAAGCAAGAGTTGAAGGATATTCTCTGAATTCAAAATATAGGAGGAATGGGATCGTATTTAGGACTCTCAAAGAGTCTGAGTGGATCTAGCATACAAGTTTTTGGATTTGTGCAGGAACGACTAAAAAATAAGGTTAATGGTTTGACTTTCAGATTTTTTACGAAGGGTAGCAAAGAAGTGATTATCAAATGAGTTGTCACGGCTTTACCAAATCATGTGATGTCCTGCTATAGGTTACCTAAGGCTACCACAAAGAAACTCACAAGCGCAGTTGCACAATTTTGGTGGAGTCCTGGGGGGAAGACCCGTTTTTGCAAATTATTTGGAGGATAATTAGATGCTCAAGAAAAATTTTCACAGTTCAGAGATCATCTACGTACCAAGAACGTAGAATTTATGGGCGGATAATCTAACATGCAGTGTCAGGAAACAATCGTCTTTTTTTTGCTCAAGTGGATGCAAAGCTACCAGTTTGAATCACAGAGTCAACATAAGTCTGTTGTTAAGTTGATGTAAAAAAAAAAGAGAAGCACTTTCTTTAACTAACACCACCAAACCTGATGTTTTATTTGAAAAATTAACTGTGGATGTCTTACAATTATAAGAATCCTTAGAAACAATTAGCTTTAGATATAATTTAGAGAAATTAGGTCCTACACCAACAGGTTTTCGTCTATTTAGGGGGATACCAAACCGTCACTATGCCATACCCATCCGGTTTCTCTTATGACTTATATACCCCTATAGTCGGACAAATGGTAAACATGCATATCTTATAGATAGATTCGCGAATCTTCTTCTGTCAGAGTCAAAAGTTGCTCGAACGAAAAACCCTTCTTTTGTTTTTCTACCACACACTTAAGACCAAACTGTGCAAAAAACCTTCCTCTACCGAATGTATTATCTCTCATTCTCTCCGTAAAATCCACATTTCCAAAATAAAACCCTAGAAATCGCCGTCACAAGTAGTAGAGAGTTATGGAGGACGTCGATTCGTCTGTGCCGCCGTATTCGATTCCGGAGCGGATATTCAGAGCCGGTGAAGAACCAACTGGCGTGAGAGTCACCCCGTACCACAAACCGGATGGTATCAAGAAAATTCTAAATGTACTTGAGCCGGAGGAAATAGAGGCGATACGAGGCTCTCCTTTCGGAAAATTAGTAGATCTCGCTGAGAAGCCGTCTTTCTCCGGAAGATTTGGTCGCTATATTATTTCGAGACAGTTGAAGGTTGCGAAGAAATATGAAGCTTGGTTCGAATTCGCGGGGAAACCAATCAGGTTCTCTCTTCGGGAGTTTGCTATAGTCACAGGTCTCAATTGTGACAAATTCACGAAACGGTCCAAGAAAAAATTGGCGAACCGGACGGTATCGAGTAAACCGTACTGGGTAGAATTATTTGGGACGCTGAAGGAAGTCCCAGTCTCCTCCGTTATCCGTATGCTGAAAAGTAAAGCCGTGACCAACCCCGAATTGCGTATGAAATATGCATACCTCGCTTTGTTGTCCTCCGTCATACTACCCACCACACACACACCAAAGATATCTGAAGATTATGCGGAGATGATTAAAGACATAAATCAGTTCTTTCTGTATCCGTGGGGGAGAGTGGCGTTTGGTATGCTTATATCAAGTATAAAAGAACGCAAGGAAGTATCACTTGCGCAGAACACAATTGCATTGAAAGGATTTGTGCTAGCGTTGCAGTTAGTTATGGTACAAGCTGTCCCTGCACTAACCGAAGTGGTTCGAGATGGTAGCTCCTCTGGGTCGGAAGACGATTATAGAGAAGACAAAGACATTGTAGATGACGAGGGCGACGTGCGCAAAAGTATTAGTCCTGGACATGCTCGCGATATTGATGCAGCAGGGAAGGTATGTTTATAGTGTGTACTACAGAGTTTAACTTTTTTCCGGTTCCTAAGTTGTTTATCATTGCCTCACAAAAATGCTAATAATTTTATTTCGACCTTTTTGCTATACAGGCGGTTGTTCATTCCATAATACATAGCAAGCTCCTACCAGTAAATGATAACACACTGTGTGTGTGGTCTGATGACGAAGACGATCCAGCTGTAGATAACTTGGTGAAGCTGATTCATGAGGGGTTTCCCTTCACGCATTCAAGCTTCGTTGGTGGTGTAACAAAGTTAGACGTTATGAGGATGCGGGAAGAGACAAAACACTCCTTAAACCGTAAGCCATGTAAGAGAAAGCGTGACTCGGGTCCTCAAATGCCTGGTGTGCTCGATGTGGATGTTGTGGTTACTGAGGTGAAGGATAGCTTGAAGGAAGACTTCTCACGTTGGAGGCCCAAGTAGCTACGTTTCGTGACTCAAACCTTTCTTTCCAAACACAAGTCCTATCCCAACTCAGTCAGATGTTCAGTAAGGTCGAAGAGTGTGCTGTCAACATAGGCGCCTTGAGTCATGTGACTGAGAGGGTCCATGGAGTTCAAAAACCAGCTTCTACGCCGCCAGTGAGTAATGCTGCTACACAGACGAATCCAAGTTTCGAAAACATATATGGAGTAGCCAGGCATGAGAAACAGGTATTTCGAAATCATACAAGTGTAAGTTCCTAAGTAGACGGTTAACGCACGGTGTAGTTCTACCTTCACGAAATTACCTGTGTAATAAATTTGACTCCCAATTTGTGTTTCTGCTTAGGGGCCTCTCTTGAGAGAAGAGCATGGAGGTGAAAAGCAAGGAGGTGAAAAGAATACCGGTTGTGATGTCGGAGGAGAAATTAATGTAAGTCAACTTTGTTCCAAACTCCTCTCGTAATTTGTCAACTAGCCTCCGTACACGATAATCATATTAACGTGGTGTAGGATGGGACTCGAGAGGACCGAGATGTTAGACCATCACCCCTTCCACCACGCGGTCGTGCTGCAGTGGATAGTAGCTCAGACGCGGTATGCATGTATTATTTGTTCGCCTCTCTCACACTTATGAATATGTATGCCTTGACAGTGTGAAATTTACTTTCTCAACAGAGTCTCGATCCGGATTTGTTGTTCCCAGACCCATCGTTTTCTTTAGGATTAACGCAGGAGGAACGTGCAGGATTAGATAAGGTTGTTACGGGGTGTATCAATGCTGTAAAGCAGGGAGCTGCTGTGCCTGGGAGTGAGGACATTCAGCTTGAGAAGGAGGAAGTTGGTATAGGATGTAGGAAGAGCAAAAGGGCCAAAAATCCTCCCAAATCTCTACTTGGAAATTATGAATGTGACGAACGGTTTTTAAACCTTGGAAGACAGGCCTTTCCAGAGTCATACTTGTTAAGAGGGGACATTGACTTCTCAGCCAAGTTCTCTGTTCTTGAAGATAAAATGCAAACACCATTGTAAGTTGACCAAACTCTTTCATGAACGGCTAAGTTTACAATCTTAGTTTCCCAAATTATGTTAGAAGAGTAGTTCTATGTGTGGGTTAGACGGCTAACGTATTTATATTACATTTCTTCAATAGTTCAATAGTGAATGATGGATGGACACTAGATAGCAATGAGCTGCGTCAAATTGTCGACAGATCTACCCCCACTTCTGCGAAGGTATCTATACGGCTTATGTTTCTGTGATACCAGCATAGATAGTACATCTACAATTTCCTAATCTTGGTAGTCTAAATGTCCCTATTTGCGACCCTGCAGGTTGTTGATGCGCTCATGTCTCATATAAGTGTACTGTGGAGGTGTAACTCTCCCCCAAACCAGCATAGCACATCTATCTTTATGGCCAGTAACGTGGTTGATGAACTCTTAAAGGCATACCCCGATTTCTCAGAGATGACCAAGAAAGAAAGCTTCCATTTTCCCGACAGTGTCCAACCTGATGGTGAACAAAAAGCCCAGTTCCTCAAAGCTGAGCGATTCTACTGCCCGTTCAATATCGAGAATAAGTACTGGGTAGGATTATGCATTGATATGAATAGCTGGGCAATTTGCGTTTTGGATAGCAACGTTTCAGTTAAGTCAGACTACATGATGAGTAAAGCCGTCAAGCCCCTGGCACAGATGTTTCCTTACTTTGCCAATCAGCTGGGTAAACAAGTTGCCTCCAAGGATGGAAAACCCATGTCAATTGCCAGGCCCCGTACTTTACCGCAATCTAACACTCTCCTAGACTCAGCTCTTGCGGCACTTCTGTTTATCCAAGCTCATGCCGTGGGTGGTTTTGATGCATGCAAAACCATATCAGCAGATGTACTTGACACCGAGGTTGAGCGACTCGCCGTGACTCTTTATGAAGGAAACGTCGGACCATTATGAGCTGTGTATTTATGTTACCCTAATTGTTCTATGTCATTAAACTCCTTTACATTCTGCCTTTGTGTTTGTCAAGAAACGTATGATGCACGATCTTTAATATTCCTCCTTCTGTCTCGTAAAACTTTGGTGATTATGTTATTAAAAGGTGTTTCGGTATCCATAGCTTTTTCTTGTATTTCATTGTCAAAATTAGCCTGCTAACTTTGCTAGTTGTAATATGCACGTTCTTGAATTGAAAGATTCTTTAGCCGGCTAAATTGGTCTTATATTACATCTATAGTTACACACGTTGAATCATTAGCCGGCTAACTTTGGTATTGGTAGGTTGTACCTTTTTAAAATGAGCAGTGTACGCAATACCGACTGACTTGGTCATACGCTACAGCAACAATTACAGACGTGAATCAATAGCCGGATAAGTAGATTATTTTAGTTATTCACGTTTTTTAATTGCCTAACATATGTTTAGCCGGTTACCTTTGTCTTATGCTACATCGATAGCGACATACATTGAAACATTAGCCGGCCATTTATTCCACAAATACAAGGTAGACATTGTGAAAATTAATCATTTAACACGTGATAAATAGGGTCTAACCACCACACCCTGTATCTACTATATAAAGGATTAGAGTTCTCTAACCCTAGCCGTCATCCATCAACTTCAATCCTCACATACCGTGTTCCCTATTTCTATCAATATGCAGTCCTCAGAGGCTTCTGTAGGCGTTTCAACGTCTGGGACGCACATCAACGACATCGGTTCAATCGGACCGCCCTGCCGATGTGGGAGATCTACCAAACTGTTGAAGTCCTGGACAGACGACAATCCAGGGAGACGTTTTTTCCGATGCACTACACACGGTTTTTGGTTGTGGTTTGATGAAGAGGAGCCCCATGGTTGGCAGAAGGCAAGTCTGCTGGAAGCGCGAGACCTAATACAGCGGCAGCGGGGTGAAATTCAAAAATTACAATCTCAAATCGCGGCTCTAAAGCTTCAAAAAGACACAATTTCAACAGGCTCAGACGACAATTTGGTGGGGACCCAGGATGAAGTTAACCTCTCGGCCGAGAATCAACACCTCCAGACACAGGCATTGATAGCGAGCGAGAGGGAGGCTGTGTTACGACAACTCTTGTTACTTTCGTGGGGAGGATTTCTCGCGGCCACGGCAATCATCATCAGCATGTCCGGGAAATAAGATATCTGTTTACGATTCGTGTGTCTGATTTGTATGGTTCATGTTTTTATTAGTTACCCAAATAACTAATTTAGGATTCGTGTGTCTGATTTGTATGGTTCATGTTTTTATTAGTTACCCAAATAATTGAAGCTTTGTGTGTATTTCCTTCACCGGGGTTGTTTTGTTGTATAAAATCCTAAAGAGTTGTCGTAAATCTAAAACCGGTACATTATTTTATTAACCGGGCTGGCTGATTACGTAGACGTAAATTATCGTTGTAAACTATCAAATACATCGACATCGTTGTCGAATTATTCAAGTTCGATTAACTAGCTACAAGTTTCGATGGATGGTTATATAAGTATAGCCGGCTACATAGATTGCACTCATCAATGTTCAAAATCTAGTAATTACACTTACCTTTTTCCGAAACCGAAACCTACGTAAATGAAATATTTCCCCATGGGTTGACTCATCCCACGGGAGGGGTTCTTGTTTAGATTTGAACTCCGGGAAGGATTTCATTGGGGAGTTTACGTTTTCAGATTAACAAATACATTCGGAATATTGAGGTTTTCTGTACCACATAGCCGGCTAAGTGAGTTCTCATATTTTACTCCCTGGCCATCTAACCTAGTATCTTTTAATGTATCTACGCGAAATTCTGCGTACATACTTATGTTTTGCCGGCTATCTTGGTTGCACTGCTAAAATCCTAAATCTGGTTTTGGTAGATGTACCAGTTCTAAAAAGTTACAGTTACTTTTTTCCGAAATAGAAACCTTCGTAAATGAAATATTTCCCCAAGGGTTGACTCATCCCATGGGAGGGGTTCTTGTTTAGATTTGAACTCCGGGAAGGATTTCATTGGGGAGTTTAGGTTTTCAGATTAACAAAGTTTATGGAATTCGCGTATAATAGATCACGCAGCCCAAGTAGAAATTACCTCTTACTAATCAGTCGTACTTGATAGGTAGACCTCCCCGGAGTTCAAATCTAAACAAGAACCCCTCCCAATCGATGTGTCAACCCTTGGGCAAATATTACATTTACGTACGTTTCGATATTGGAAAAAATAACTGTAATATCTAGAATTTCAACATTGGAAGACCAAATTAAGGATTTTAGCCTCGATTTTAGCATGAATATGACATAACTAGCAAATAACAGCAGATGTTCCTGACACAAAGCTTGACAAAATGTAACTGTTATTTGCTAGTTATGTCTGATTAACCATCGTAGAAGTTCAACATACAAGATATCCGGCTAAACTTCATTATGTCCGCACAAGTTACTTTAGATACATTAAAACAGACTACGTTAGATGGCCAGGGACTAAAATATGAGAACTCTCTTAGCCGGCTATTTGGTACTATAGACTGATCTCTGATCTATGAGTACTCCTTAGACTGCCATAAAACTAATTATATATCTAGAGTACCAAATAGCCGGCTAAATGAGTTCTCATATTTTAGTCCCTGGCCATCTAACCTAGTCTCTTTTAATGTATCTACGCAAACTTCTGCGTACGTACTTATGTTTAGCCGGCTATCTTGCTTGCACTGCTAAAATCCTAAATCTTGTTTTACAATGTCGAAATTCTAAACATGACAGTTATTTTTTTCCGAAATAGAAACCTTCATAAATGAAATATTTCCCCAAGGGTTGACTCATCCCATGGGAGGGGTTCTTGTTTAGATTTGAACTCCGGGGAGGATTTCATTTGGGAGTTTATGTTTTCAGATAAACAAAGTTTATGTAATTCACGTATAATAGATGACGCAGCCCATAGGAGATTACCTCTTACTAATCAGTGCTACTTGATAGGTAGACCGCCCCGGAGTTCAAATCTAAACAAGAACCCCTCCCATGGGATGTGTCAACCCTTGGGAAAATATTTCATTTACGAAGGTTTCTATTTCGAAAAAAAGTAACTGTAATTTTTTAGAATTTCAACATTGTAAGACCAGATTTAGGATTTCAGCAGTGCCACCACGATAGCCGGCTAAACATAAGTATGTCCGCAGAAGTTTGCGTAGATACAGTAAAAGAGACTAGGTTAGATGGCAAGGGACTAAAATATGAGAACTCATTTAGCCGGCTATTTGGTACCATAGACCTCTCTCTGATCTATGAGTTCTCCTTAGATTGCCATAATACTACTTATATGTCTATAGTACCAAATAGCCGACTAAGAAGGTTAACATAATATAGTCCCTGGCCATATAACCTAGTCTCTTTTAATGTATCTACGCAAAGTTGTGCGGACATAATTATGTTTAGCCGGCTATCTTGGATTTACTACTAGATTCCTATATTTGGTCTTCCAATGTTGAAATTATAGAAATTACAGTTACTATTTTCCGAAATAGAAACCTTCGTAAATGAAATTTTTCCCCAAGGGTTGACTCATCCCATGGGAGGGGTTCTTGTTTAGATTTGAGCTCCGGGGAGGATTTATAGAGTTTTAGGTTAGCTGGCTACAAACATATTTCATAGGATACATATGTTGGATGACAGTATAAGGGACATTCGTGACAGCCTGATGGCTTCATTAATAGGAATACGGAGAAACTTTTATTTATCATTACAAACGCTATCACAAATCCCCTACATACCCACAACGAACTGGCTAAACGGAAATTTTACATCACTGAGTTTTGCCCGTCCATTGTCAAACCTTCATTTCATACAGTCACCCGTTGCGTTATTCTCTCCGTACATCTCTTTTTTTAACGAGGTTGCCTTATATTGGGTTCTTGCAAGTCGCTTTGTTGTGCCCTAGCGCCTTGCACCTGCTGCATGCAACCCTCCTACGAATTGACTTGACCTGGAAATCACCGATTAAATAATCACTGCGACATTCCCTGCACCCAAACAGGTAATAAAACCAGTATCTAACTTGTGTGAATCAACAACATACCAATTTCTCGCCACGAGAAAAGTAACGCAGCTTTTTGGGTCTTCCAGGGGGACGACGAGTAGCCGGTGGGGACAACCTTATTCCAGGGAAAGCCGTTGGGAGGTCGATGAGTGAGGTATAGTCAGTGACTGGAGCTATGCATCCACCATAAGCACCTCGTAAAGAACTAACCTTGTATGCTTCCATCACTAGTGTATTGATTTCGATGTTGGCGCTCAATGCAGCACCGATTGCATGAGAACATGGAATCGACAACATCTGAAACTCAAAACAACTGCAACTGTTGGTCCCAATGTTGACGTGATAGCTACCCCCATTCTTGTTACGCACTTCATACTCTTTATGAGCAATCTCGAGAACTTCATAACCGCCTGTTAACTCAAAATTCTTTGTGACAATTCTCTGAACCCGGGGAGTTAAGATCTCACCGTTCTTATTTGCTGCATCCCGCCTACTAGCAAACCATGTCATTAATTTCGATCGGATGAAGTCTACCAATGGAATAATAGGAAACTCCCTCGCTTCACGCAATACCGCGTTCCAGGACTCCGCCAATCGTCATTACGTTGAATCGGTTACCATGGAAGTGGGATCGAGCCCAATGATGGAATCCTAAATCCATCAGATAGGACGCACAAGCAGGGTCCATTAGTTTAATCTCATTAAACGTTTTGTAGAAATCTTCCAAACGATAGGCACGTGCTGCTTTCGCAACAAGGTAACCTAAATGCCTCCCTTTGAAGTTTGATCTTATGTTCCTCTTCAGGTGGACAACGCAGACGCAGTGCCCGGCTTTAGGGAAGACCTGTTACAAGATATTTAGATCATAATTAATAAATAGCGTAAACTAGATTAAATAGCCGGCTAATAACACAATTACGTAGACCTCTATAACTTATATTAACCTTGCCAACTCCCTTGAAAATGGATGAATGCCTATCAGAAACCACCACCAGTCCATCTTCGTTCGACACAAATGCCGAAAGTTGCTCGAAGAACCATTCCCACGAACTGTCATTCTCGCTGTCCACAATTGCAAAAGCTAATGGGTATATTTGATAATTTCCATCTTGCGCTGATGCTGTGAGAAGACAGCCTGCGTACTTGCCTTTTAGATGAGTTCCATCAACAACAATTACTTTCCTCATGAACTCATACCCCCTCACGCAAGCTCCCATAGCCAGAAACATATATTTGAACCGCTGCACACCCTGATCATTACTCTCAGTGTGTAATGCCGCAACTGTACCAGGGTTAGCCGCCTTAAGTGCATCGAGATAATATGGGAGATGAAGATACGAAGTGTTGCACGTCCCATGGCTGTTATCAACGGCCAGATCACGAGATCTCCATGCTTTCCAGTACGAAATACCAACGTCGTGATCTCCACGCATCATGCGCCTTATATCTCTTGGTTAGGGCCTCCACCAACCCCACCAAATTTTGTCTTCATGATTTCTCCCACGACGGCATAAGTTGCTTGCTTTTGGTAACCCCCTCTAACGTTAATTGAACAGGAATGCTTGCCCGAGAACCTCCTTACTTCGAAAATGTCACAATCTTTCAGGCGTGCAGCGTAGACACGCCATGGACATCCGGTCCCTTGGCACACAAGGATCATTAAGAAACGGTCGGATTTCGGAGCTCGAAAGCAAAACTTGTGCTCAATCGCGTACAATGCCATGTGATGTTTGAAAGCCTCTTTATTACGGAACATCATTCCTACTGACAGGTCAACGCCACGATCAACGTCCTCACCTGTAAAATTATCAAGAACTAGTTCGTTTAATTTTGCCCACTAACCACAATTACATCAGTTTTCATGTCATTCCATTTTTACAAAGTGTTTTCAATCAACTAACAGGGGAGGGCCTATTTTTACAAAGTCAACTTTTTCATATATATAACCACGATTACAACAAGGTTTGCCCCACAAAAACCTCCACGAAAAACAAACCCAAGTGTAACCGTCTACAGCATGCCCCAGACACCCTTTCATCACAGTCATCACATAACCGGTAAATAAAGATAAGAGACGGTTAGGGAAAGGTTTAGCCACACAAAATCCATCATCTTTGGCTAAACATTACTCTAACCGTCCAACAAAAACTTCCCACAACAACACTTAAAAGATAGATATTATACTAGCGCTTTAAAAGTCCTCCAACCCGCACTGATTAAGACCCACCATCAGAGTGTGAACATTCTGAAGAACTCTCCTTCGCCTTCTCAGACTTCACCAGCGGTGGTGCTTCCTTATGAGTTACTTGAATTTCTGGAACAATGGAGCTGAGGCTAGAGGTAGGAGTTGCTGACACGGGAGGAATAGTTGGGACACTTTGGCTAGGCTGCAATGAGTACATTGGGACATGGCCAACGGAATCTGTGCCAGTGTCAAAAAACATGAAAAAGAAGTCAACAAAATTTCAGAATTTACAAGCAAACATTTACTAATGCATTAATTTTCTAACGTTTTTACATGCGTTGCTTCCGGGAGCAGTATTTGGTTGCTGGACTTGAACAACAGATTCTGACGCGAGGAAAGGATTAGTCTACAAAATATCACACAAAATTTTAGGAACATGTTTCTGAGATGCTTAATACCTCCGATAGATGCAGGTGCAGCCTTGTTTCCTACGAAACACGATGCCTTAGAGTTAACTTCTCCCACCTCTTTAGCCTGAGTGGGTTTTCCGCCACCGTATGGAGACAAGTCAAAAGCAGTAGATCCAGTAGAAGACTCAGCCACCTTTTCAGCCTCCACACTCTCTCCAGTTGTCGGTATTGCACCATTGTCATCACACCAACCTGCGTACGACTCCAACTCAGCAGCTTCCTTAGCCTCCTCCTCTTCAATCAAATTCCTCCAGAATTCAGTTTCATCTATGTTGGCCCCTGGTTCATCGTCGCAATCAATGAATCCGGGATACTCAGAAAGGTCTACTCCCACGTCCCAGAGGACAGAGGGGGCTTGGGAAGCATTGACTGGTACTACTTGGTTTGAGCTTGTACTTGCTCCTCCTAAACATTTAGAATAGTTTAAGTTATTTTCTATTATACTCTTTACTTGATAAGCTTATTATAAAGTATTTTGGCTAGGAACTCACCAGAAGCGGCCAAAGTTTGTGTGTTTGTAGCTCCAAAGTCAGCAGAGTCCACCATCTCGTCGTCATCATCAATGCGTATTACTTCAATACGCTGCTGAACGTCAGTTACGGGATGGAGATCCATACCCCTGTCTACATTTTGAAGCTCTAGCGCAACTCTATAGAGGAGTTGCATCTCATGTTCTCCAAATATTTCCCACATAACACTAGTACTAGTCATGAGCCTTTCTCCAAATACCATACATGTAAAACGTAGTCCTAGCTCAGTACACCAAAATAATGTTGTAGTAAAATTTAGTAAAATCAAGACATGTTGTTATATCACACACCGTCAAATATTGCCCTTGATCTCCCATCCTGTGTACCATCTACAACATACGTTGTAGCCCCAATGGAGAAGTTGGTCCGACGTAGGAAGTTGTACTCTGCCACGCTTCTAGCACCAATGGTGGCAAGAAGTGTAACATCTGTTAGCCATGTCCTCTCCTTTAATAGACGCTGCAGATCATCATTGTTGGATATGGTCGTGGGGGGTATGTTTCCGTGAGGGAAAAGCATCCAATCAGGTAATCCATACGAGATTACGACAGGAGTTTCCTCATTTAAACCATACACTTCCCTAATAGCACCTACAATGACGGCATAGTTTCCGTCATCCTCTACAAACATGGTCCACCCAACATCTTCGGGGGTGGAGAGAAAATGCCAGTGATCATTGCGATTTTTCTTCCAATCTCCACGAAAAACCCTAAAGAGTCTTCCCATTTCCTGCAGTTCAAGGGAAAGTTAGCATTTACTCTTCAAATCCTTAAAACACAATGAGAAACGAAAAAAACACACTTATACATTACATAAGTGGTATTGACCATCGCTATTAGGTATTAACTTACAAAAATAAAAGTTAAGTAGTAAACATTAGCTTTACCTAGTACTAAATTCGTATTTATGGTGCATCATACAATCGTATTTATGGGGAATCATTCACAGTTTCAGCGTATTGAATGCGCAAGAATGTTTTGGATTTAACATAAATTGACATCGTACAATAACTACTTACAGTTACGATTTGCTGAGTTCACCGGTTAATGCTTGCGAAAGACTGAGTATTTATGAGGCTTCTTCTTAGACTGGTAAGTTTACTCTCTGTTTCTCAAGTTTTTCTGGTAAAGTTTCCAGACATTTATAGACGGATAAAAGGTCAAGAACTATACAAATGTATACTTACACATTTTCTGTAAATAGAGGAAGGACCTTTAGTGTTTCATACTCGATTTTGGCATGCGCCGTTTGGGTCAGATTTCGTGTGGACGGGAACATCTCTCTTGTCACTGTTTGTAGATTTTGTTTACCGATGAAATAATATCTTCAGGAAATCTAAAGAAAATCTAAATAAAATCCTAGCATTAAAAACCCTAGATACCTATACAGCCTCGACTCAATTTCGCCTACGAAAAGGCCATTTCCGTCATTGCAAACACACTACTTTCTACTCTTCAAACTGTTTATGGCACATGGCTAATTATTGACTCTTTTATGGTTTTACACCCAATTAACTCTATAATTTACGGATGCGATTAATGTATATTGTTCTTAACAGTAAAAAATGTTACTATTTATCTGTAAAAACTAGTAAAACTAATTTGATTAACTGTTTTTTACTAATAACTTATTTTACCAAGATTCGTCTTAATTAGCATATAAATGCGAATTATATTCCGTTTGGATTTTTTTCTGAGGAACTATTCAAATCTATTTTTAACTTTAAAATAAATCAATTATATTTCTGTACATCTTCTTATTAACTTGATCAATAACTAAAAATACAAATACTCTAAATATAAATTATTTTATTGAAAATTTATTTTGTGGTCAAAGAACAATTATATGTTATTTTATAAAATTTAACCTGGGTGGAGAAAGCAACACATAACCCATGAGCCAATAGATTACTTTATTTAAAGTATATAGTTTTTGTAAAACAAAACATGTTAGCAAAAAAACATTGCCATTTTTTAAAAATTATTTATGAAAAAAATATACAATTATATATAGTCATAAATATTTTTTTCTGTCAACAGTTAAAGACTCTTACAAGACTTCATGATTTATTGATACATATTCATAAGATATAATTTTGTATTTTACTACACAGGCATTATCATAAAACTAAATTAGTTTATCCTAATGATAAAAATGTCTTTTATTTTTTTTAAAAAAATTTTTTTTTGATTATTTTAACTTTTGTTTATTTGTCATTATATTTTTTAATATAGTATTTATCTTTGTACTAGGAGGTAAAATAGTAATAGCATCTCGATATTTCTCCTACCACACACACCTAACCAACCAACACCAAAATTAGAAAGAGGTGTGTTGACGGAGAAAAAAGCAAAGAGGGTCAAAACCGGAATTCTAGCACTACTACTTGCCCGCTTTTAAACACAACGACCTTCCGTCCTCTTCTCCACTCTCCGATCTCAGATCTCTCTCACTAACCCCCACCTCGGAATCTCAGATCTCTCGTCGTCATCACCATGGATCCAGTCTCAGCCTGGGGAAACACCCCTCTCGTCACCGTCGATCCGGAGATCCACGACCTCATCGAGAAAGAGAAGCGTCGCCAATGCCGCGGAATCGAACTCATCGCCTCCGAGAACTTCACCTCCTTCGCGGTCATCGAAGCCCTCGGAAGCGCGCTCACCAACAAATACTCGGAAGGCATGCCCGGTAACCGTTACTACGGAGGCAACGAGTTCATCGACCAGATCGAGAATCTCTGCCAGTCACGCGCCCTCGAAGCCTTCCGTCTCGATTCGTCCTCCTGGGGCGTCAACGTTCAGCCCTACTCCGGATCTCCCGCCAATTTCGCAGCCTACACGGCCTTGCTCCAGCCTCACGATCGTATCATGGGCCTTGATCTGCCTTCGGGTGGCCATCTCACGCATGGGTACTATACTTCAGGAGGGAAGAAGATCTCTGCTACTTCCATCTACTTTGAGAGCCTTCCCTATAAGGTGAACTTCACCACTGGTTACATTGATTACGATAAGCTCGAGGACAAGGCCATGGATTTTAGGCCCAAGTTGCTCATCTGTGGTGGTAGTGCCTACCCTAGAGATTGGGATTACGCTAGATTGAGAGCCGTTGCTGATAAGGTTGGAGCTCTTTTGCTTTGCGACATGGCTCATATCAGTGGACTCGTCGCTGCTCAGGTATATTGCCTACCCTCCTTTGTATCCATCTTGTCTTGAATGATAAAGATATGAGGATTTGTGGAACTCTTGACACTGAATCAGTTATGCATATATCTCATATCTGTCTCCAGAATATGTATCAAATCTATTGTTTTACGGTGTATTATTTAAATGAGATTGTTCCTAAAAACTGAATCATATAGCATTGTTGAAATCTAGTGTGTCATTTCGCTCTCCAATAAAAAGAGTTTGTGTTTTTTTTTTTTGTTTTTTAGTTCACAGCACCTTTTAGTATGCGTAAGTGAACAAACCATGGGGGCTTATAAGTCTGATTAGTTGCCAATATTGATTTTTTTTTTTGCATTCATGTATAAAAATGTAGTGTTTTCAGGATGTAGTATCAAATGAGTTTGTTCTAAGAAAGAATCATATCACATTGTTGAATTCTAGTGTCATTTTTTTTTTTTTTTTGCTATTAGTTCTTTTAAGTCAGATTAAGTGATTTGACCAACTCTAACGTTAGTTGCCTGGAATGAGCTGATTGACAGGAAGCTGCAAACCCGTTTGAGTACTGTGACGTTGTGACAACCACAACCCACAAGAGTTTGAGGGGTCCAAGGGCTGGTATGATCTTCTACAGGAAGGGCCCAAAACCACCCAAGAAGGGGCAACCCGAGGGTGCAGTCTATGATTTTGAGGACAAAATCAACTTTGCGGTGTTCCCTGCGCTTCAAGGTGGTCCTCACAATCACCAGATTGGTGCTCTAGCTGTTGCCTTGAAGCAGGCTAACACTCCTGGTTTCAAGGTCTATGCGAAACAGGTGAAAGCCAATGCTGTCGCCCTTGCAAACTACCTGATGAGTAAGGGATACAGCATTGTAACCGGTGGAACTGAAAACCACCTTGTTCTTTGGGATCTTCGCCCTCTTGGATTGACCGGTAAGTGGATAATAAACAACCTTTGAGACCGTTGTTCCTAATTTATCTAATTCTGCTTCTGTCAGGTAACAAGGTTGAGAAGCTTTGCGATCTGTGCAACATTACTCTGAACAAGAATGCTGTATTTGGAGATAGCAGTGCTCTTGCTCCTGGAGGTGTAAGAATCGGTAAGAGAGTGATTAAAATGTTCATGAATCTCGCTTGTTGGATTTTGAAAACATGTCTAAAAATGTTTATTTGTAGGTACACCTGCGATGACATCAAGAGGATTGGTGGAGAAGGACTTTGAGAAGATAGGAGAGTTCTTGAGCCGATCAGTGACACTCACGTTGAACATTCAGAAAGAGCACGGTAAGCTGTTGAAGGACTTCAACAAGGGATTGGTGAACAACAAAGGGATCGAGGAGCTCAAGGCTGACGTGGAGAAGTTCTCGGCCTCTTATGAGATGCCTGGATTTCTCATGTCTGAGATGAAGTACCAGGATTAGAGATCTCATCTTCTCTATGAGAAGAGTAATCTTCTATTTTATCTACATATAATATGCTTTTGTAGGGTCGCCTTATTGGAATTTACACGGCGACGAGATGAAAAAACAAAAGAACAGCTTTCTTGGGTTATTTCTTAAATGTTTTCTTGTTTTTTTTTTGTTTTCTTATTCAAATTGTTGTATTTTACTGGCTTTAATAATATCAGCGCATTTCTCTTGCTCACGTTCAACCTCACCTTTTTGGGGTGAAGTGTCATGTTCAACTTAAATGGCGTATGTTTGGTGAATCAGAATGATTAAAGATTTAAGAAGTAAGATATTGTATTCTCCCTTCAGGGACTACATGCTTGTACGCGTTGAAATCTTTGTATCCGCCCGGTGAAACGCTGGACTCTTCAGTTACAAACTTCGAGACATAATCGTGTATGAGCTGAACCAAAAATAGATTTTAGCTAGAACAAACATTTACAATTTTGAAGTAGGATGCTAAGCTTCACTCTCATAACGAGTATAATCTAGATTATCGATCTCATGGAGACGTCCATACTCATAACGTCTACAAATCAAAGCATAACACTCTACAAATGATAATCTTTTACTTATTTACAAAGCCTCAAGTCAAACCGAAGCTTTCCTTTATTCTTTTAAATGTTTGAATTAACTTCCGACGGCGTGCCATGTCATTCTTCTTTCTCAAGTCACTCTGGTTCTTCTTCTTCTTACGCCCGCATTCTGATATCTATCAAGTTGATCCGAAAATAAAGATTTTATTGAAGAAACAATTGATTAATTCCCACTTTAAAGCAAAATATGAATAAAGTATTTAGATCTCAGAATATATAAAGAACTTGCTCTTCTTTATTGATTTGTCTCAGAAATATTACTCAAAAAACTAAGACAATCCTACTCTCTCGTTGTATCATTACCACGACTCGGTAAGTATGTATATAGTAGAGATCTTTTCCTTTTTTTTTTCTTAGCTATAGATAACTCCTAATACCAATAGGTTTATATTGAGCTTATCTTATCCCTAACCGACTTGTTAGAGATTATCTTGAGCTCCAAATAAACCAAAGCTTACCCAACAATCTCCCTCTTAAACTTTGAATTACTCTTGGACAAGTCTTGAACTCCTATCAAATTTCTCATCTCGACGAGCTTGATTCTTGCCAAAGCTTTCGTAAGGATATCAGCCTTTTGATACGTCCCTGGTATATGCTCAACGTCCACAAGCTCCCTCTCAATACACTCACGTATGAAATGGTAACGTTTGTGAATGTGCTTACTCTTGCCGTGGAACACGGGGTTCTTTGTGAGTTGTATAGCCGACTTGCTATCAATTCTGATAAGAACTCTCTTTGTCTTCCAGCTTGTGATCTCGCTTAGAAGGTCTTGGATCCATATGGCCTGACGCGCAGCTTCTGTCGCAGCCATAAACTCCGTTTCACATGAGGATAATGCAATTGTGTCCTGTTTTTGTGAATACCAAGTAACCGGTGAAGTTCCTAGATAAAACATGTGACCCGTAGTACTTCTCCCATCGTCTTGGTCTATATTGTGACTGCTATCACTATAGCCAATCACCTCTTTGTCCCTTCGTTTGTACTTTAAACCAAATGCAGAAGTTCCTTGTAGATACCGCATTATTTGCTTCATGATTTCTCCATGTGACTTACGAGGCTTTTGCATATATCGGCTAGTTACTCCGACTGAAAAGGCTAGGTCTGGTCTTGTGTGAAGCAAATATCGTAAGCATCCCACATTTCTTCTGTACCCTGTTGCATCTATCTCTTCTTCTTCTTTGGCTTTTAAGACCTTAAGACCGAACTCCATTGGTATCTTGGTTGGGTTGCAGGTTTCTAGGCCAACTTCTTTCAATACTTTACGTGCGTATGCTTCTTGTTTAAGCTCAATCCCATCGTCTCCTTGATGTACCTCTATTCCAAGATAGTATGTGAGTTTACCTAAATCAGACATCTCAAATTTTGCAGACATCCCTTTCTTAAACTCACTTATGGCGTCAAGACTGTTTCCTGTTATGAACAAATCGTCTACATATATCGCAACAATAAGAATCATATTCTTCTCTTCCTTGCGACATACTGCATTCTCCTTGTAGCAGCGACTGAACTTCAAACCTTTCAATACTTGATCTAGCTTTGTATTCCAAGCTCGTGGTGCTTGTGTCAAACTGTACAAGGCCTTTGAGAGTTTGTAGACTTTCTGTTCTTTTCCTTTAACCTCATATCCTTTGGGTTGTTCAACGTACATGTCTTCTTTTAGCTCACCATATAAGAAGGCTGTCTTTACGTCTAAGTGATGAATTTTCCATCTTTGTAAAGCTGCTAGGGCACTCAGCAAACGGATCGTTTCAAGTCTAGCCACCGGTGCAAATACTTCATCGTAATCAATGCCTGATTCTTGTACGTATCTTTGCTACAAGTCGCGCTTTAAACTTCTTGATAGTACCATCAGCATTTCTCTTTAGCTTAAAGATCCACTTGAGGCCTATTACTTTTTCTCCAACTGGTCTTTCAACAAGTATCCTTGTCTCGTTCTTGTTGATTGAATCTATCTCTTCTCCGCAAGCACCTCTCCACTTTGATGAACTCTTTGCTTCTTTGTAAAATCTTGGTTCATCATTCCTGGAAAGTAAGAGCTTCTCGATCTCTAGCTTATTTTGTAAGACGTAGTCATCTAGATATCGAGGCCTGCTTGTTTGCCGTGTTGACTGTCGTAATGGTTGCTGAATTTGGTGAGGTTGTTGTTCTGTTTGGACCGAATTGTCGTCTTCTACAGGATCATCTTGATCAACATACTCGTGAAGTTCTTCATTGTCGTTGATGACTACTGGTCCTTCTCCAGAATCTATAACTTCTCCCCCACATCATCTGAAACATCCCTGGAGCTCGTGTTTGATCAGATGTATTGTTCCAGCTCCAACTTGTTTTCTCGTCAAACATTACGTCTCGACCTACTACGATTCTTCATGTAGATGGGTTGTAAAGCCTGTATGCTTTGGATCCTGGCTCCGTTCCAAGGTTGACCAGCGCTAAGGACCTGTCATCCAGTTTCTTAAGCATTGCACCATCTATCTTTGCGTATGCTAGACATCCGAAAACCCTGAGGTGATTTATATTAGGTTTCTTCAGGCGCAAGCACTCGTATGGAGTCATATTTTCAAGAGCTCTCATTGGTACGCGATTGATTATATAAGTTGAGTGACGAACTGCTTCCCCCCACATAAAATTCGGTACCTTCATAGCCTTTAAGGTGCTCCTCGTCATCTCCATCAACGTTATATTCCTTCTCTCTACCACACCGTTTTGTTGCGGTGTGTAGGGAGCCCTTAGATGCCGTTTGATGCCATTTGAGTTGCAGAAATTAAGGAATTCTTGTGAAGTGAACTCACCCCTCCTATCCGTTCTCAGTGTCATAATCTTCTTCTCAAGATCCCTTTTGACTAGTTCCTTAAACGACTTGAATCTATTGACAGCATCACTCTTCTCTCTCATCAAGATCGACCACATATATCTTGAGAAATCATCTATGATCACAAATATATATCTGTTATTTGCGATGGTTTGTGGAGTGATTGGTCCGCATAGATCAGCGTGTAGTAGTTCCAGTGGTTTGGTTGCTCGGAATGTTGCTTTCTTGGGAAAGGTTTTTCGAGTTTGTTTTCCTACAAGACAAGACTCACGGAATGTTGGTTTCTCGGTAACCCTTGCACCATCTCCTGTTGTGACATACTTTTGATAGTTTTAAAACTAATATGTCCCAAACGTGCATGCCACTTCCATGTTTTATCTTCTAGTCTAGAATTTAGACACAGAGGCTTTCCGGTTTGTAGCTTTATCTTGTATAGTCTATACGGCGAACGTGTGACTCTAACCAGCAGTCTTCCACTTGGATCATGTACGGTTAACTAGTCTAGTTTCATCCTAGCATCACATCCCACTTCCGTAGCTTGTCCCAGACTTAGGATGTTGCTCTTGAGATCTGGAATGTAGTAGATGTTAGTAACTAGCTTCTGCTCACTGGTTTTGCTTTGAAACAAGATCGATCCCTTTCCTTCTATCTTCACGTGTGAGTCATCTCCAAACTTGAATCTGCCCTTAATATTACGGTTATGTTCAGAAAAATATGACAAATTTCCGGTCATATGATTGCTAGCTCCGTTATCTAAATACCAAATATCTTCTTCTCCAAGGTTGGTTTCGTATTTCTTTGGTACTAGATTTTCTTCATTCAGAAACACAAGATCATGCATATAGAGAGCAGGATCAGCTTCCTCTGTATCTATTTTGTTTGATTCTTGTATTTTCTGAAGTCTTTCTGGGCATACGAATGCGAAGTGGACAGGCTTATCACATCGAAAACAGACTATCTTTGATCTGTCCTTCTTCTCCTTTTCTTGACTTTGATCTCGTTGATTTGTTCTCTCTTGTGAGTTGAATCTTCCACGACCTCTTCCACGTGAATTGCGACCTCTTCCACGTCCTCTTGAGATCTCACCTCTGTATTCTGTTTTAGAGAACTACAGATTCCCTTGAGTCTCATCTTGACTGGTTTTGTTTCGTATACGCTCCTCATATGCTTTGAGCCGTCCTACTATGTCCTCGAAGCTCGTCGTATGAATATATGATATGAATATATTTAGATTCTGGTAAGGCTTGAAGAAACTTCTTCACCATTAACGCTTCATCAAACGTATCGCCTAGGGTTGTGGCTGTTGCAGCTAACTCCGATATCTTCCCCGCGATTGTGTCCAACATAATCTGAATCCTTCATACTTATACGCTCGAACTCAGACCTCAAGGATTGAAGTCTTGCATCTTTAACTCGGTCGGCACCAAGGTTCCTTGCCTTGATTGCTTCCCATATAGCTTTTGGTGAATCTAGATTCCCGACTTGTAATATTAGATTCTCGGGTATAGATGAAAACAATAAGACAGTTGCTGCATCGTTCTTATTTTGATTGGTTGTCCCAGGATCTATTGCTTCCCATACCTCATGATACCTTAGGGTTACCTTCATTCTCATTGACCATACGGTGTAGTTCGATGCTGTTAACATCGGACAAGTAGTCGATGACATCGTGAGCCCCTTTGACTTCGTTGGAGGTTAACGTCTCCCATGTCTTAAGCTTCTTTTGTTATCGATTATAACCTCATGCTCTGATACCAAATAAAGTATTTAGATCTCAGAATATATAAACAAATTGCTCTTCTTTATTGATTTGTCTCAAAAATATTACTCAAAAACTAAGACAATCCTACTCTCTCGTTATATCATTACCACAACTCGGTAAGTATATATATAGTAGAGATCTTTTCCTTTTTTTCTATTAGCTATAGATAACTCTTAATACCAATAGGTTTATATTGAGCTTATCTTATCTCTAACCGATTTGTTAGAGATTATCTTGAGCTCCAAGTAAACCAAAGGTTACCCAACAATGAAAAATTGAAAGATCAGAAATAAAAAATACTAGGTGTTTTACCCGCACTTGCGGGCATAATTCTTTTATGAATATTTATTAGTTAGTGTTTCATTAATTTATTACTTATGTTTTCAGAAAGTAAAAATCAAACATCAAATAATTATAAATGACAAAACTCAAACATCAGAAATATTTAAAAGAATATATTTTTATAATTATTTTGCTTGATTTATATTTAATTATAATATTTATAGAAATATTTTAACTTAATTTATATTTAATTATAATTTTTATATCTTAATTCTAAATTTTATAATAGAAAAAAATATTTTCAAGATAAAATATAATGCATAAGTTATTTATTTTCTAAAAATATAATATGATAAATTTATTTTAATTATATAATAATTATATAAGATTATAGAAATGATGACATATAATTATAACTCTTAAAATCATGGAGAACTTAACAAATCAGAAAATTCACTTCTTAAATAATTTTGCTTGAGCGATGATTTTTTTTAATTAATAATAGATAATTTTCTATTTTACTTCTAAATCATATAATATAAAAATATATTTTCAAGATGAGAACATAACATATAAGAATTACCTTATTTTCTCAAAGTATAATATTTTTAGTGAAAATTTATTTTAATTATAGAGTAACTACAACTTTTTAAATTTCTAATAGAAAAATATATTTTCAAGACAACAACATAATACATAATATAAGTGTCTTATTTTCTAAAAATCCGATATTATTAATATAAATTTCTTCTAAATATATAATAAATTATATATAAAATTATAGAAATTAGGATAATTATCAAAGTTACCTAAAATCATGGAAAATATGATAAATCAGCAAACATTAAATTCACTTCTTAATTAATAGTATATATTTTTTACTTGTTCATTTTAAGTTTTATAATAAAAATATATTTTTAAGATAACAACATAATACATAAGAATTAACTTATTTTCTAAAATATCATACTATAATATAAATTAGTTTTAATTATATAATCAATAGTAAAAAAATTAAAGAAATTAGGATAAATGATCAAAATTACCTAGGATCATGGAGAAGTTGACAAATCAACATATTCACTTTTCAAATATTTTTGTTCTAAAAATATGATATATTCATATAAATTCGTTTTTTTATAAATAAATTTATATAAATATTAAAAATATAATAAAGAAATAAAATTAACTAAATTTATGGAGAACATGACAACTAAGAAAATTTATTTCTTAAATAATAGTATAGATATGACTTGCATTATTACGGGCGAGGTGCCCTGCGAGGCTGCGACAAACACATAAAAGCAAAGAGAAAACTAACTCCACCAAAGGACACAGATTCTCACAATAATAGTGGAAAAACAATACAATTCGACATTACCATATTAATTTTAAGCGCATGAAGAGGATTTTAACATAGTAGATATCATCAGACGACTGATGTGCTTAGATTAAGCAAAAGAGTGAAAGAGTCTCAAGAACCAGTCGGGTCTATATGAAGTCAGAATAAGGCCGAGGGTGAATCAACAGAATACACCAGGTAGATATGTTATTGCAGCTGCAGTCCAGCTCAATACTTGATATTTTTCTTCCTTTTCTCCATCTTGATTTCTTGCTTCTTCTCCTCCACTGCAAGTTTTTTGAAGAGGAGCACCGCATAGCCCAGGATTCTCAGCGAATGAAGAAATATTCTGGCTTTGAATTTGAGTGCCTTGAGGTATTGGACCTTCAAGTCTGTTGTATGATAAATTCATCCACGCCAGAAAAGTGAGTTTCCCGAGCTCCGGTCGGATTTTAGCGGATAATCCATTTTGAGACAGATCCAATGACTGAAGACTTGTTATGTTTGACAAAGACGGTGGAATAGGGCCTGTGAAAGCGTTGTTTGACATGTTGAGCACAATCAGTTCATTCAGTAAACCGATGGATTTGAGAATGCCTCCTTGGAATCTGTTTCTAGAGATATCGATGGTTTTGTAGATTGTGAAACCACTCCCAACCAGCTTCATTTTCGATCCTTTATTTGTCAGAGCCACAGACGCCTGATAGTGTGGTTTGCCAACTCCTGAAAACCTATACTGCGAATCACCTTCGAAGTACACAACCGGTAATGACATGGCGCTCCAAGCAGCAAAGAAATCTGATTGCAAGACCCCAGTGAAGTTATTTTTCTTAATGTCAAAGATTCGCAGCTTGGGGGGACTGAAAGAACTTTCAAGATAAGATATTGGTCCGTGGAACTCGTTGGCACGAAGAACAAGAATCTCTAGAATAGGCAAGACTCTCAACCAGTCTGGAAAGGTGTCGGTGATTATGTTTTCTTCCACGTTCAGAAACTGGAGACGAGTGCTGTTAATCAGAGACTTGGGTAGTTCTCCTGATAACCTGTTGTAACCAACATCAAGTGATATCAACATATTACTGATAAATTCTTCTGGAATAACACCAGAGATGCTGTTATTCCGAAGAGGCAAGACCGAAAGATAACTACTTAAACACGGAGGAATGAAGCCGCTAAATTTGTTGTTGGATAAAACAAGTCTATCAAGATAAAGCAAGTCCACAAATCGTCCTTGGAATCTCTCCCGAAAATAGATCAAGCGTAACTACTCCTCCGGTTCTTTAAATAACATCGGCAGATCTATCAAAACCGCTTAAGTAGTTCTGAGAGATGTTAACACGCGATATTTCCAGTGTCCAAAACCACTCTGGTACTTTGTCTTCAATTTGATTGACAGAAATGTCTAATAACAGCAATCTGGTTTGGCTTTGTAGAAACTTGGGAAACTGATATGCCTCAGAGGGTTTACATAAGGAAGATAAAGAAGTCAGAAGAGAGGAGATCGGGTGGGCAGGAGAAGAAGGATGGTGACGTGGAGATGGCTGTTAGAAGTTAGTTACGTGGGATGGTGACGTGGTGATGGCGGTTAGGAGTTAGTTACTTTTGAGTGGTGTTTACTGAACCTCATATATAAGAGGATTCAGAAGTTTATTGATTTTTAGCGAGATTTTGGATGAGCTATTGCTCACTGAGTTCTTGTAATTGGCTTAGTTCTCTGCTATTAAGAGACTGAGAGAGGGTGGTTGAGTGGTTCTTAATCAAAATTACATTCAGTGTCTATCAAATTGGTGACGGTGAGTGCTCTGGATCGGAACTTTCGCGACAAGTCAATGGCAGATTTCTCGTTGGAGGAGCGACAAATCTCGGTGGATTCTTTGGCGACGTCTCAGTTCGATATGGATCGGCGATTGACGACATCGATTCGATTGATGGAGGAAGAGGCGAAGGCGACGAAAGAGCGATTGGAATCGAAGATCGGTGATTTGGAAGCGCAGATTGAGATGCGGAGCTTTTGTGGTCACGGATCGAAAAGAAGCTGTCAAAGATTCCGGTAAGCTCAGACGATACTCCTACGCTGTATCGACACCCTAACTATCAGGTACATCACTCGAACGTCGAACCTGGCCGTATTTTTAGGCAGGACGAACCGGTTCATAGATATTCTGTGGTTGGAAGTCGAGAAAAGATGTTGAAACGGGTGGAACTTCCAATTTTTGAGGGGGACGATGCTTATGCTTGGTTTGCGTTAGCAGAGAGATTTTTCCGATTGAGAGGTTATGATGATAGAGCCAAATTGGAAGTGGTTTCAGTGAGTCTAGCTGGTGATGTGCTCAGTTGGTTCAATAGTGAGATGCATCGTCGTGGATTCGCGAGTTGGACTGATTTCAAAGAGAGATTGGTCACAAGATTCAGCAAGGAGAAGTTAAGGGATCCAAGTCAGCCATTCTTTTCTTTGAAATAGACTGGTTCAGTAGCTAAGTACATTCATTTGTTCGAAGATCTATCAACACAGGTTTCGGGGTTGACAGATAGACAACTTGAAGGGATATTCATGAATGGTTTACAACCAGCTATGAGGGAGGTGGTGAATATGTGTAAGCCGGTGGATCTGGATGAGATGATCTCAACAGCTTACCAAATGGAGGATAGTGTGATGTATAAGGTGGTGTGTCGAGAAAGGCAAGAAGCGTGGAAGAGTAGTAACACTAAACCTGCTTCGACTACAAGATTCAACCTTTCTAAGTCTCCTCAAGGAAAACTAGCAGAGCAACCGACTCAGAGGACTCCATTAAGATTGACAGAGGCTTAGATTGCAGAAAAGAATAGGTTAGGGCACTGTTTTACTTGTGATGACAAGTGGTCTCATCAACATCTATGTCCAAACAAAAACCTTCAGGTGTTAACGATGATAAACGGTCTTGAAGTGGAGACTGTGGATCAATCATTGGTAGAAGTTGAGGCAGATCAAGAAGGAGACGAAACAACTATGATGGGATTATCGTTGAACTCATTTTTGGGATTATCTTCTCCTTCTACTACAAAGCTACGAGGTGCTATTAAAAAAACAGAGGTCGTGGTGATGATTGATAGTGGTGCAACACATAATTTCATCTCGCCCACTGCAGTCAAGAAGATTAAGCTCAGCACAACATCAAATCCAAACTTGAACGTGCTGCTTGGTACGGGTATTTCGGTTCAAGGGACTGAAGTTTGCAAGAATGTACGAGTGAGCTTAGCTTCGATGAGTTTTGAGGCGAATTTTATTGTTTTGGAGCTGGGAAATGCAGATGTTATTTTGGGAGTTCAGTGGCTGAGGACTTTGGTAACTTGTGTGGTAGATTGGGAAAAGAACGAATGGTCATTTGTGTATAAGGGAAGGCAAGTTATTCTCCAAGGGGATCCATCGTTACATGGTATGAAGGTTTCTTTGAAGACCTTTTCTTCTGAAGTTCAAGCACAGACGAGAGGTGTGAAAATGGAATTGAGAAACGTTGTGTCTCAGAAAGAGAAGGGAGCAGTGTTGCCTGTGATTATTGAGAAGAAGTTACAATAGTATGATGCAGTGTTCCAAAAACCAAAAGGTTTACCACCGTTGAGAGGCAGAGAACATGCGATCATTCTTCATGACAACACAAAACCTATAAGTGTGAGACCTTATAGGTATCCTCATGCTCACAAGGAAGTCATGGAGAAGCTTGTACATGAGATGTTAACTGAAGGATTACTTCGACCGAGTGTCAGTCCGTACTCAAGTCTTGTGTTGGTGGTAAAGAAAAAGGATAATTCTCTTCGCTTTTGTGTTGATTACAGGGTGTTGAACCGAGCAACAGTGTTGGATAAGTACCCAATACCAATGATAGATCAACTTTTGGATGAGTTACACGGAGCTAAACTGTTTTCTAAGCTGGACTTAAGATCAGGATATCATCAAATGAGTATGTTGGAGAGAGATGTGGAGAAGACTGCGTTTAGGACTCTTGACAGTCACTTTGAGTTTCTTGTGATGCCATTCGGTCTCACAAATGCACAGCAACGTTTCAGGTGCTTATGAATGATGTTTTCAGGAAGTTTCTGCGGAAGTTTGTGTTGGTATTTTTTGATGATATCCTCATCTACAGAAAAACGTGGGAAGATCATGTGAAGCATCTTGGTTTGGTTCTGGACGTGTTTGTGGAGCAGAGACTGTTTTCAAATAGGAAGAAGTGTGATTTTGCTCAGTCTAAAGTTGAATACTTGGATCATGTTATATCTAACACTGGAGTTTCAACAGACAGTCACAAGATCGAAGCGGGGAAACGTTGGCCTACACCTAAGTCTGTCAAAGAATTGAGAGGATTCTTGGGGATTACAAGGTATTATAGGAGGTTTGTGAAGAATTACGGCTCTATTGCAAGGCCTCTTACGGATCTTTTAAAGAAAGATCAATTTATATGGACTGAAGTGGCTCAAGGTGCTTTTGACGAACTGAAGCAGGCGATGATAGTAGCTCCTGTGTTGGCATTACGAGATTTTAACAAGTTTTTCATTGTTGAGTCCGATGCTTCTGGTTTCGGATTAGGTGCTGTTCTCATGCAAGACTTACATCCCATTGCTTTCTTCAGCAGAGGTCTCACGCAGAAGGAGCAGCAGAAACCAATCTATGAGAGGGAGTTAATGGCCATCGTAATGTCGATTCAAAAGTGGCGCCACTACTTGTTGGGTAGAAGATTTGTGGTAAGGACTGATCAACAGAGTCTCAAGTATCTCTTGGAGCAACGTGAGATCACTTTGGATCATCAGAGATTGTTAACCCGAATTTTGGGGTATGAATTTGACATTGAGTATAAGGTTGGTAGTGAAAACAAAGTGGCGGATGGTCTTTCTAGAATTGATCATAGTGATGCGTCGGTTTTACACCATAGTCTGATGACAATGACATTGCCAACGTCATTACAGTTGCAGGATGTGTATAAAGAGGTTGATGATGATGGTGAGATACAACAAGTGATTTCTAAGATGAGATCAGGGTAGAAGGTTAAGGAAGGGTGTTCTGTGGTTCATGGAAGACTATTTTACAAGGGAGGGTTGGTGATACCAGCAACTTCAGTTCATATTCCATTGATATTACATGAATATCATGACAGTGTGTTAGGAGGTCACACTGGAGTGTTGCGCACGTTACAGAGAGTTAAAGCCATTTTTTATTGGTCTAAGATGAGGAAGACGATACAAGAATATGTTGCTGCGTGTGAAATTTGTCAAACACACAAGTATTCAACACTCTCTCCAGCGGGTCTTCTGCAGCCTATCAAATTACCAGAGCACATATGGGAAGATATCGCCATGGATTTCATTGAGGGCTTGCCTCTTTCTCAAGGAGCTAATGTGATATTGGTTGTGGTGGATCGTTTGAGCAAATATGGGCATTTCTTGACACTCTAACATCCCTTCACTGCAGTTGATGTGGCTGAGAAATTCATTAAGGAAGTGATACGGTTACACGGCTTTCCAAGATCCATTATATCTGATTGTGACAAGATATTTTTGAGCAAGTCTTGGAAAGAGTGTTTCAGGTTATCAGGGACACGGCTTAGATTCAGTACGGCTTTTCACCCTCAAACTGATGGCCAATCAGAGGTCTTAAACCGTTGTGTCGAAACATACCTTCGTTGCTTCGCTTCTACGCATCCTAAAACATGGCCGAAGTACTTGTCATGGGCAGAGCTGTGGTACAACACTTCTTATAACACAGCGTTAAAGTGTACTCCATTTAAAATGGTGTATGGAAGGGAGCCACCAACATTGGTTCCATATGAGGCTGGCTCTACGGTGAATTGTGAGTTGGATGACTTGTTACAGGAGCAGGAAAGGATGTTGAGCTCCATTAAACAGAACTTGTTGCGAGCTCAATCTCGGATGAAGGACAATGTTGATAAGCATATGCGTGAGTTGGAGTTGGAAGTTGGCTCTAAGGCTTACCTGAAGTTGAGACCTTATCACCAACAGCCAGTGAGCCAGAGGTTGTTTCAGAAGTTGGCTGCACGATATTACGGTCCGTTTGAGGTGCTTCCTCGTGTTGGGAAGGTGGCTTATAAAATGGCATTGCCTCCTCAGTCGAAGATACACCCTGTTTTCCACATTTCCCAGTTGAAACCGATTGTTGGGAATCCAGAACAGGCTATACCATTGTCACTAGTGTTGACAGCAGAAGAGGATTTGATTGTGGAACCAGAGGAGTTGTTGGAGCATAGGTATTATGAAGAAGGGTTCTTGGAGGTGTTGGTTAAGTGGTGTCACTTACCGGAACATGAGAATTCTTGGATGCGTGTTGGGGAGTTTAAACAGCAGTTTCCTTTATTCTCACTTGAGGGCAAGCTGACTCTTACCGATGGGGGTATTGATATGCCTCAGAGGGTTTACATAAGGAAGAGAAAGAAGTCAGAAGAGAGGAGATCGGGTGGGCAGGAGAAGAAGGATGGTGACGTGGAGATGGCCGTTAGAAGTTAGCTACATGGGATGGTGACGTGGTGATGGCGGTTAGGAGTTAGTTACTTTTGAGTGGTTGTTACTAAACCTCATATATAAGAGGATTCAGAAGTTTATTGATTTTTTAGCGAGATTTTGGATGAGATATTGCTCACTGAGTTCTTGTAATTGGCTTAGTTCTCTGCTATTAAGAGACTAAGAGAGGGTGGTTGGGTGGTTCTTAATCAAAATTACATTCAGTGTCTATCAGAAACTCAACGATATAGCAGGATGATAAATACAAGTTACCTAAATAGGGAAGACAGAGAGTTGAGCTGAACTTTAAATCATTCCCTGAAAGGTCTAGATACTTGAGCGACATGAGATGTGAGAGAAAACTCAAACCAACCATGATTCTTGTATTCATGTAGTTGAGTTCAAGAGCTTGGAGCCCGACAAGTTTTGACAAAGATCCTTGAATAGGCGCATTGAAATTGTTTTCTCCAAGAGATAAAAATTCGAGTTTAGAAGGTGAAGAAATATTCTTAATCTCAACAGGACCACTGAAGCAATTTCCTTCCATGTTAAGAAGAATCAAGGAAGGGATCATAAACAGAGGTGACGGTAAAGATCCATGAAATAAATTTCCATTTATATCTAAAGATTCCAGACGGGTGAGGCTACTCATGTTAGATGGGAGCATACCTTTAAACTTGTTGTAACTAAGTCTGATGTCAGTGAGTGAGCTCAGATTGAGTAGCACAGCAGGAAAGTTCCCACCAAGATTGTTATATCTAAGTTGCAAATCTGATAGTCGGTTTAGGTTGCCCATTGAATCTGGTAGCTCTCCGGAGAATTGATTAATAGAAAGATCAAGATCAGAGAGATAAGAAATATTTCCGAGTGAAGAAGGAATTTTTCCAAAGAAGTTGCAGTAGCGAAGCTTCAACACCCTTAAATATTTGAGGTTACTGATGGCATCTGGTAGAATGCCCGGAAGGTTATTGGTGCTAAGATTAAGACTCTGAAGGTGTTGTAGTCTTAAAAGGCTACTAGTAGATCTCAAAGGGCCGTTGAGAGAACTGCCCCACAGGTCTAACTCTACCACCTTACCTGTTTTTGAATCACAAGAGATACCATCCCAAGAACAACAGTCAGTGTTGTTCCTCCACCTCTCTGTCTTCAAATCAGACTCCCACCAATAGGAATCTAACTCTTGGACAGAGAATTCAGTCTTGAACTCCCAAAGAGCATCTCTTTGGTCTGGAGGACACAAATGCTTAGCAGAAGAAGCAAAAACAAGTATTAAATCAGAAAGGGAGAACAGGAAACACAAGCTCCATATTATCATAATCCTCTCAATGCAAGAATGCATTATAATTTTTCTCTTTTGTTTTTTTTTTCTTTTCCTGTGAGAGAGTGATGCTTACTAGTTATCTTATTACATTTATAGGAGAAAAAGGAAAGCTTGACTCTTCAACAAGTCTCCTTTGAAGACTAATTGGTGGATGGTCCACAAAATATCTTAAACAATAACGCCGAGGACGAAAGGCGACACTGACCTACAATCCCTTAAGACTAAGAGTTAGCATTACTAGATGCAATTATTAACTATGAGGTTGCAAAAGATACTTGAATATTGTATCAAGCTGATAAATGTTAACATAATATCCTGGTTTGCTCAACAATCTAGAAAGCAGGGGCTTTATGGTTAAACGCCTGGACATTTCGGATATAATTTCGTTCGGGTATTTCATATTTCAGATATTTTGGTAATCAGGTAGTTCAGGTAAATGATTAGAGGATTCACATATTACATGTCCTATTTGGGGTTAGGTAGTTTCGGATATGGATAGTAAAATTAGGAACCAAAAAATACTAAAAAAGATTTTTAATTATTTTTTGGTTTCGGTTCGGCTATTTGAGTTATTTGGATAATTCAAGTTAAATATCAGGTAAAATATCGAATAATTAGAATGATTCGAATAATTTTTTTGGATATTTTGGATTACCTAAGACATTTTAGATGAAATATTCAGATACTTTCATATACTTTTGGGTTACTCGGATACTTTATAATAATTTAGTTTTCTTGAAATATTTTCGGATATATAAATAATAGATTTATAAATTTGAGTATCTTTTTGGTTCTTGATTCAGTCGGTTTTGTTTCTAGTTCGGTTGTGTTTCTGGTTCGGTTATTTCAGATATAAAAAGTATAGGAACCATTCGCGTATTTCGGTCCAGTTCTTGTTTTAGGTATTTTGGTTCGGTTTCTGTTCAGATCTTCAATTCCAGTTTTTTTTTTTTAAAAATTTACCAAAGCCTAGTTTAACTCTTTGATTTAAACTTATATATATATATATATATATTGAAACAGAAGCATTATAGATAAATTCTTTTTATCTATGACACGTATCTATAAATGTTTTTTAAGATCTAACTCATAAGGTCTATATTTTCTTATAAATTTATAATTCTCATGATTTAGATCTTAAAAAGAATTTATGAATTTTATAAAAAAAAATATTTTGATTAGTAAAAATCCTAATCAAGTTATTATAGATATTTATCAATGATATAAATTTAGATTTACTAAAATTGAATAGTTTTCAACATAGATGAGTGAATGTAAGTTAGTCATGTATTCTTTGGTTTAGAGTTTGGTAACTATGTTATAGTATTGTGTGTTTTTAGGGTTAGATTGTGGAATTTTATTTTTTTTTTGTTTTTAAAAACTAAATTTGACCTATATGCATTTAGTTTTGTGTATATTAAACATGTTATAGGTTTATTTTAAATTTAATAAAGTTTTTGTATGTGATTTAGTTATATATTTGATTTTGGAGTTTTTGAAGACTTAAGTTTTCGAAGATAATGCCCTAGAAGACTTATTAGAAGACTTAACTACCATTTTCCGCTTAAAATTTTAGTAGAATTTAGGTTTAACGCCTATTTATAAGTCTTCTAATAAGTCTTCCAGGGAAATTCATCTATTGTATTAGTTCTTAAAATAATTTATATTTTCATAAAAAAAATATATTGATAGGGGAAAATCACAATCTTCTAATTATAAAAATAAGTGATATAAATTTAGATTTAATAAAATTAAATTGTTTTCAACATATATCAGTAAATGTAAGTTAGTCATGATATTTTTTTTGGTTTTGGTTTGGTTACTATGTTATAGTATTTTTAGTGTTAGATTGTAGAATCTTAATTTTTTAAACTAAATTTGACATATATGTGTTTAGTTTTGGTATGTTAAACACTTTATAAGTTTATTCTAATTTTAATAAAAATTTTGTATGTGAGTTAGTTATATATATTTGATTTTGTGGTGTTAAAAGATTCATATTTTCGAAGATAAAATGCACTAGAAGATTTAGTGGATGACTTAACAACAATTTTCCGCTTAAAATTTTAAAAGAATTTAGGTTTCCTACTTAAAATTAAGTCTTTCAATATATAAGTCTCCCAGGGAAAGTCTTCTAGTGTATTAGTTCTTAAAATAATTTCTAAATTTCATAAAAAATATTTTAATATGGGAAAATCATCATCATCTAATAATAGAGATTTGTAAGTATATAAGTTTAGATTTAATAAAACTGAATTGTTTTCAACAAATTGAATTGTTTTGTTAGATTTTGGAATCTTAATTTTTTAAAATATTTAAATTTGACATATATGCTTTTAATTTTGTGTATATTAAGCACTTTATAAGTTCATTTTAGGTTTAATGAATTTTTTTGTTTTTTGAGATTTAGTTAATTACTTGATTGTATGGATTGAATGACTTATTAAAAAAATTTCTAGTAAATAATGCACTAAAAAACTTCAGTGTAAATTTTCATTGTAAATAATATATTTAGGGTCTATAAGACTTCTTGGAAGACTCTCATTTAAGTCTTCTCTTCTATTAGAAGACTCTTCATTAGAAGATTTACATGAAAGTCTTCTCTGTCAAAAATATTTAGTGGAGATACATTGCTTTCAGAGTTGCGGTTGACAGTGGTAAGCGTAAATTCTTCTTTAGAATATACAAGTCAACGAAAATTTTTCTTGTGGTAACATGTCTTGGAAAATTAACGGAGCGGCCGTTGGAATGGGATGTGCCATGGGCCAGTGGATAAGTCAATTAATTATATGTTAACTAGACGAACCGAACGTCCACGCATAAGTCAACTATTTATATGTTAACTAGACGAACCATCTTAATACGTATAAAGATTTACACACAGGGCATGCATGGTACTAGAGCGAATCTTTTATTTCAGAAGCATAGATTCAACAAAAATTGATATATCAATGCAAAACCCCATTAAATAACTTTCTCTAAAAAAAACATTAAATAAACATTACTGCTCGGCCCACAATCCACCAACTACTAGGGCTGCGACTTTTATCCGGGATCCGGATTCGATCCGAGATCCGCTCTGGAATTAAGATATTCGAGGGTGTCCGAATCCAGATCCGGATAATAAAATCTAGGTGGTTCTCTGATATCACGAGGTGGTTCTCTGATATCACGAGGTGGTTCTTCGTCTCGAGGTCGCGACGTGGCGGTTCCGAGCCAAAATATTTTTTCTTTGGCTTCTCCCAAGGAGAGGGAGGCGTATGCTAAGATTTCGGACGCCAATTCTAAGGTATATTATGTTTTTTCTTATCTCCTTCTAGCGAGTAGATCTTGCTCAGATAACCCTAAAATTTTGCATGTTATGGTTGCTGTCGACGAATTTGCTGCGATGTTCGAGAGTTCGGCGAGGGAGAGCGAGCGAGATCACGAGCTGAGGTTAAAAGACTCAAGGAATCGTTCCGGAAGGTGAAAGCGGATCTTAAGAAGAAAACCAGAAAGGCCATGTTATAGACAGTGTTGTTGGTTTTTGTCTTCCTATATAAAGAAAAATATTATACATTTTTTTTCCTCTCAAATGGAGGCAACAAAAACTTTCCAATCTCTCTCTAAACTATTTAAATTTGATAACACCAAATCTTATATCAATTTTCATTTTATGCGTTTTCACTATTTTATCATGTTTTTGCAGGTTTTTCATTACATAGTTGTCATCTTTCACCAATTTAAAGGTAGATTTATAAATTTTGGATATGTTTTTTGTATCTTTTATATGTTAGATTCTAATAAGTTATGGATTCAATATAATATGATTGTTTTAGTTGTTATTTAAGCTTTAAAACATTTTTTTTTGAATTGTTTCTCTGTTTTGATGTCATTTGAACGTTTTTGGATATGCATGTTTTTTCAAATTTGAGTTAGACATTGGAAGGCTTACAGAAGACTTACAAACGACTTTTAGATGACTTTCAGAAGACACTTAGAAGACTTTCTTGGAAGTCTTCTAACGTAGTCTTCTTCCATGTCTTCTATTTCATAACATATTTGAGCGTTTTGGCATGTTTTCATGTCTGATTTTTCTTCATTTAGTAATTTCATGTTGCATAAATGTTTCTTACATTTTTCCAAACTAAAATTCTCCAAACTCTCTTTAATCTCTTTAAACATGAAAAGGGAAGTATTCTCTAAAAACATACAAAAAGTCAATTGCAAAACTAACTTATGCTTCGACTAGAATACTTACGTTTATGAAATTGATTCTTACCTTCAACCACTGAAAAAACTTGATTATTACTTCCCCAAGCACACATAACTTCACCACGACAGCTAACCAATCGTTAATGACCAGGAATGATGAGTTTGAATGGTTTTATGAAACACGATTTTTTGGATGAATATAGAGAGAAAGTGAGAGAGATTTAGTTTTTGTGCATAAGATATGAGAAAGAATGAGTAAATTTCATTTTTAGATGCATTTGGAACTTCATATTGGTTGTTCATGGTTGTTGGGTCAATTGATGGCAATATTATTTTGTGTTTAATTGATGAAGATGAGGATTTGATAGAATAAAACACTAATTTTTGAAAACAATGGCATTTTTATAAATAATCAGAACTTCTAGGGTGAATAAGGCAAATGAAATATTTAAAAAAAGTGGTTAATTTTGTGTTTAACTTGGAGTTTTGAGTTTGCAAAACTCCCATAAAATACATAATATTTTAGTTTTAAAATTTGCGTTGAACAAGAATTGAGAACTTAAGATTTAATTTCAATACTAGATTTTGACCCGCGCTTGAGTAGCACGGGTTTTGTTTTGGTTGTAACAAAATGTATGAAATTTTTAGATTTTTATTATATAATAGTTTTATGTTTGAATGTGATGTATATTTAACCTTTTAGTTGAGTCTTTTCATTGAGTTATGCATAATCGAGTTAGTTTGTGGTTGAACCGAGAATCAGAAAATTAAGTGTTGTGAGAATATGAAGAATTAAAACACATATTAGATCCATATGCAAAAATTGGATGGTCCATTAAAATAAAACTTGGATGGGTATAGCCCATAAAAGACCAAAAATTGTATTACAAATTTGTGGTTAAATCATATAAAAATGATCATCAGATTTTTGCACGTAGATAAGAATTCAAAAAGAATAATCATTGTTTGACATGGATAAACGCAATAAATATACGAAATCTTTATCTAAAAATATGGATAACATGATCAAAATGTCAAATCATTATGTCTTGGAAAGAACATCTTAGAAACAACTTTATGAAAGAATCGTTTTTGAAGATGAGATATATGTCAATCATATCAGAAGTACATTTCGGAATTTTCAAAACAAAATCATAACAAAAATCATTATAAACTTAAGATTAATAAATAAGAAAAAGATAAATTTAAAAATTGAAAAATTGTTTAATTAAGAGAAAAGATATATTCAGTATCTAAACATTAAACTTCTAAAAACAGCAGAATCAATATAACATAATCTATAATAATAATAATAATAATAATAATAATAATAATAATAATAATAATAAACATAAGTAAAACTATTATTTCTAAACAAACATAATTCTAAAACGCCTAAAAGATGAGTAAAATAAACAATAAATAAACAAATAAGAGTAGATAAAGCAATATTAAACATTAATAAATAAAATTAAATATAACAAAACCGGTTGTAAACAACCGGTATATAGTGTTCAAATTAACACCCAACTTGAACCAATCGATAGTAGGAACCTGAACATCTTGAAACTTGGCTTTGGTAAGGACCAGCTCGAACTTTTTCATCTTCTTCTCATGGTACATGGAAAAAAGACCTTCACATTCTTCAAGGTACTCAAGTTTCGCCTCAATGTGAACCTTATTGAGTTCCTCTTGGTGCCTTGCCTCAATAGCTTTACTCTGGTCACGATACATCAACAACATTGCCCTAAAACGCTGCATGGTCTCAAACCTGCCCCTCTCGTAAGCCTCCTTCACCGTTTCCCCTTCTTCCTCGATCATGTGCCATTTCATTTTTAGATCCTTTTTACCTGTCATTAAGATACTTCTCAATGTTCAAGAAACAAAGTATTAATTTTAGGAAACAAAATATAACAAATATGGAAATGTAATAAACCGTAAATATTTATTATGTTAGATGTAAGATCTAACATAAATTAACATAAAATATTTGTAACCCCAAAATATCTTCTAAATTTATATCCTATAAATTTAACACATTTATAAAATATTCAGAGAATAGAACATAAATCCGTAACTGATACTCTAACCCTAGAATGACAATATTCAATAAAATATGAACAAAGAACCTGGCGACAGTTTACTCCAGGCAGATGATTTGAAACAGACTAAGATAGAACATATCTAACAACAGAACAACATCTCTTATATGCAAAAAGATATAAAGAACAAAGAAAGAAAATACTGTTTTCTGATGAGAGAGAGTAAGATGAAGAGATATTATGGTTATTGTAGACAATAGAAGAGTCTTATATAGATAAGAACAAAACCTAAACATTAATGGGTCTAAAGGCTTAACATAAATATGTAAGAAAACTAATAACCCAAAAGATATTAATAATTATGGAGCCCAATATAATTGTTTTGAAAATTTGCATATATTTTGGAAATGGATTAGATAAAAATTAATATGATTCAATTAAATGCATGATTGTGTTCATTATGTGATTTTCTATATATATAAACACTACAAGAAAACTCTTCCTTTACTAGGATGACTTTGCCTCGTAATTTCCTAGTAAATGACTATTCACTAGGAACTTACGAGGAAACGCATTTCCTAGAAACAAGTTCATCGTAAAGCCTTTTTCCTCGTAAGGTACCTAGCTAGTTTACGAGGAAATTTCTTCTCGTAAACGCGTGGATACGTTTTTCCTCGTAAGGTCCTCGTACATGTTTCCTCGTAAAGTCATAATAACACATTTCCTCTTAAACTCGTAGTAATGCTTTACAAGGAACTTACTAGTAAAGTTTACGAGGACTTTACTTCGAAAATATTACGAGGATTTTACTTCGAAATGTTTTTTTTCCTATTAAAAAATATTAATTATAAATATTAATAATATATTTTAGAAAAATTAAAAAACCAAATTATAAATAAAAAAGAAATAAGAAAATATTTTATATATAACTAAATAATATAAAATTAAGTTTTAAAATTCATAATATACAATCAAAAATAAAAAAAAAACTACGGATGGTGGTCGCTAAATAGCCGAACGAAGTCGTCTTGGCTCACCAAATCCTCCTCGTCCATGTTGGTCATCGACGGTTGTGACTCAGACGATGGATGCTGTTGGGTTGGAAGCCCTCCGCTTTCCCGTCTCACACGCAAAATCTCCGCCAATTGCGGGTTTCCAACCGCCAAAACGTCCAGGACATCGGTGAGAGAACTCACATGAGACTGCGTCGCCTGCAATTCCGAGCGCAGCTAAGCAGTGACATCTTGCTGTTCCTGAGCATAAGACGATGTCGCTGTGGGGACATCGTTAACGGAGCCAATCCCAACGATACAATCCCAACGATACGTCGCCTGCAACTCCGAGCGCAGCTGAGCAGTGACATTGTGCTGTTCATGAGCATAAGACGATGTCGCTGTGGGGACATCGTTAACGGAGCCAATCCCAACGATACGTCCCTTTTTCCTAGGGGGACCTGTAAATAAAAAGATTAATAATATTAAAAAAATAAATTAACTAAATAATAAAAATTAATAGAAAAAAAATTATTTACCTCCTCGTAAATCTTATCCACTTCAAGAGTGGATAATATGAGTGGTGTCCCAGACTGCTGAGTCAGCTGGGTCTGGCGTTCGTTAACCCGAGCAACAACCTCGTTGTAGATCCGATCGGATCTAGGATCTACAAAATATCCAGCTATGTTCCGGTGGGTTCTCTCGTAAAGCTCTTTCAGAGATGGAAGAACTCCTATCTCTTTTTAGCCTAAAAATAATTTTAAATTTAAATATTAATTAGGAATACAAATAAAGTGAAAATTAAATAGTTATTAAAAATTAACTTACCATGTCTAGACGAATTCCGCCGTGAGGTTTTTGACCCCCGGTGTGAAGCATCTTCGTGTTGCCATGCTTGTCTCTTGTCATGCGATTGTCGGAGTTTGCGTGGGAGGTTCTGACCGAGTCTGGCAACCCCCAATATCTGATGAGGCCATCTCACACGTCGAATGTGAGGCAATCGGGTTTCCCCTTCTCGTAACCATCCACTTGAAAAAAAAATAATTTTAAAATGATTTGAATTAACCGGAATCGAAGAACCGGGAGCTGATGAAGATGATGCGCCTATGTGAGGACCAGGCTGACGACCAAAAATATATCCGTAATGACTCCCTAAAGAGGCCTCTTAGCCGCCGCCCTCTCAAGCTTGCTCTTTCTAGTCATCTAAATATATAAAAAAAATTTAAAACATTAATAGACTAGTATCTTTTAAAAAATGGTTAAGAAAACTAAATTAACATAATCTAAATTCCCTAAACTAACCACCTAATCTAAATTCCCTAAACTAACCACCTAATCTAAATTCCCTAATCTAATCACCTAACTAGGAAATAGAGAGAACCTTAAGAGGAATCAGAGAGAAGCTTACTAGAAATCAGAGAAATCAGATGGCTCGAGTTTATATAGGGAATTTTGTTTTCTCGTAAGGTCGTAATTTTACGAGGATATAGCTATGCCCGCGTTTAGGGTTTGAGGCCTTTACAAGGAAATAGCTATGCCCGCGTTTTTGTTTCCTCGTAAAGTCATAGTAACACTGTTACTAGGACTTTACGAGGAAATAGCCTTTACGAGGAAACAGCTATGCCCGCGTTTTCTGTTACTAGGGTTTTACGAGGAAAGGGTTTGTAAATCCCTAAACTCGAAATCCCAAACCCCAAACCACAACTTCCTTAACTTATAACCTCTTCTACAACCAAACTCCTAACCTCTTCTACACATAAACCCCAAATGCAAATTAATTTTGTTATTAAACAAACTTAAAACACACATAATTCAAATTCATTTTTGTGATTAACAAACTTATAAACATACATAATTCATTAGGATACATTCTCGTAATCTGTTGAAACATCATCATTTTTATAAAACTCGTCCTCTATACCTTCGTCCGTCGAGTGATCAGGAACATCTTCGTATTCACGATTATGCGGATCAATGAGTAGGATGTCATCAATTTCTGCTTCAGGTTCCTCGATCTCATTACGCCCTCGACCTTGCGGTTTGAATCGTGGCTTTTTACAAAATGGACATTCTTCTAACTTCTGATCATCTCCCCAGTAAATCATGCAATTGTCGATGCAAACGTCTATCATCTCCGAGGGCAACCCAAGACTATATACCAATTTCTGAATCTGATAATAAGATTCAGCAGACACATTGTCTTCTGGCAAATACTCTTTAAACAAGTCTGCCCATGCATCCATACAATTTTTCGGTAGATTGTGATCGGTTTTAATACTCATCATTCTAGCAGCCAACGACAATTTAGACAGAACTTCTCTACAACCACTGTAAATTTTGGCTCATTCGCAGCTTCTAACATTGCATAAAAAATTTTTGCATCTAAGTTAGGTTTTCAACTTCATCATCATCATGAGTTACAAATGCATCACCTACCATATCATGAACCTTATCACAATCTACCATTTTTTCCTCTTGGTGATGATAGCTATTTTCATTACGCAAATGATTAACCGGTTCAACCTGAAAATTGCTATTACTACTGCTACCTTCATTCCTACAACTAGCATCTTCTCCATGTTGATACCAAATATAATAATATGGCATGACCTCTATTTATTAAATGCTTTCAAACATTTTCACGAGGGCCTAATTTTGTATTGCAGTATTTCCGACAAGGACAAAACATCTTACCACTTTCATGCGTGAGTGGTATAGAATCTGCTTGATGCATAAACGTCTCCAACCCTTCGAGAAATTCTTTCGTCACTCTCCCGTTATTATCTCTGTGTGAATACATCCACTTCCGCAACTCGAAAATATTTCCCGGATCGGACATTTTGTTTTGTCTTTGATCAAGCTTAAAGCTGATATTTTTTTGGTGTGTTTGAAATGAATCACAAATGGTGGTACTTATAGAAATTTTTGAATCTGAACATTTACTAGGAAATTGCTAGGAAAAGTAGGTACAAAACATGTTTTAGATTTAAAGTAGAAATTTTCTATCAAGTTCCTCGCTAATTTGAAGTAAAAGATCATTTCCTCCTAATTTCGTAGTAAAGATTTACTAGGACTGTACGAGGAACATATTTACTAGCTTACGAGGAAATGGTCTTTTGCCACGTAGTTTCCTCGTAAGTTTACTACGGTCTTACGAGAAAACATTTTTCTCGTAACTTTACGAGGACTTTACGAGGAAACTTGTTTTCCTCGTAAAACCAAAGCAAGCTCGTAGAAAATTTACGAGGAACTATTTTCCTAGTAAAATTTCTTAGTAAAATCTTAGTTTTCTTGTAGTGAAAGTTGAATGATTTGTTAGTTAAAATGTAAATTTGGCTGCATGGTATCATTTTTGGTTGCATAATATAATATAGACTTTTGAAAATGAAAGTTCAACTAAATTATTGGGAAAATATAATGGAAATGCATTCTAAAGTAGATATTTTGGGCCCTATTAACAAAGATTTTGAACTTATATAGATATATATATTGTTTCTCTCAACCATCCGTATTATATGGAATTATAATTTTTACAAACTTTTGTTTAGTATTTTAAGTAGTATTTTCTCTCAACCATCCGTATAAAATAATGTTTTCATATTGATAACTACTCAAATATTACTCTAAATCACCCAAAATCATTTGGTTATCTAAATCAAACATTTATCTAAACCGCACCTAAAATATAAAAAAACTAATCACAACAATCAAATAATAAAGATAGACATGAACATAGATAGCCGAGGAACATAAAAAACATTAGGTTCAGTTTAATACATCAAAATATTAAAAAGAAAAAACAGGTTTTCTAAACTAGACAACGGTTAAAAAATTCATAGCCGCAACACCTTCAAACATAAGAGATGAGGACAGAGATCACTTAACGCCACATTTTTGGCTCTCCTAGCTTTTCCCAATCGAGATTGGGAACCTTCACATCAGAACGACGGGCATGAGCAAGAGCAATTTCCGTTTCCAGCTTATCCTTCACATGGTTCATAACGCCATCGTTGAAAAGCTCTTCAAAGAGTTCAAGTTTACTAGCAATGCGATACACCTCCACCTCAGCATCATACTTTGAAACAACGGCTTCATGGAATCTCCTGTACATGTTAAGAATCATTTGGTAATGATTAGTCCTATCATTCATTCCAGACGTGTAAGCCTCTTGCAACATTGATCCATGAAACTGGTTCGCAGCCATACTTAAATCGTGATCTGCATGTTCATATAAATGGAAATTTTGTTAGAAAAAAAGATGATGTATAACACCAACAAAACATTTAACTCTCAATCGTGATCTGCAGATAACCATTTGTCATGACAAAAATCGTAACCAACCTATGGTAGATCTTAATAACTCTCTAGAACTGATCATGCATGTTGTTATGTAATATAATTGTATACAAAATAAACAACATGTTTGGTTCAACAATGAAAGATCTAAAAAAAATAGGTAACAAAGGTAGATTCCATATGAAACCGAGGACAAATCCTTCAAATACATGCAATGATAAAAACTAAGAAAAATATAACTTACAAAGCGTTTTCTTCTGGTTTGCTGAGAGAAAACTGGAGAGAAAGAGATTTTTATAGGAGACGGTAGAGATTCCACTTTATAGAGAGAAGGAAAAAGAGCTTTATAGAGTTGCAACTCTTCATTTTCCCTATTTTTTTGTCGAAATTAAATGTATTTGCAATTATTGAGTTTTTATTTTTGCACGTTACCAATATTAAATAGAAAAGCTTTAAATATTTCAAAACTTTTGATAGATAAAATCTAGCATATTATGTGAATCTATGCCATATATATTGTTGTGCAATATATGTTCCTAGTATTATGGAAACAGTATTGATATCGAAAGATTAGTCTCATCTTGTGAAAATCTACATTTATCTCTTATGTGTGATATTTTGAAAATGAGATTTCATATCCAAAATCGTAAAAAACTTACTAATGACAATATAGATATAATGTATTTTTATAATTAATGAAACAAATCTATTAACTGAAAATATAATTCTGATTCATTCTTGTTACACCAAGTATCATATATTTGGTAGTTTTCTGTTTCAGAATGGTCAAATGCATAAATATATTTTCGTTTATTATATCATAGTATATCAATATGTTTTATACAAAACTAATTATTTTTCATATAAATAGATGAGTCAATAAATCGTCAAGAAAAAGAAAATATTATTAAAAATGAAAACTATTGGGTGAAAACAAAATCCAATAAGTCCCAAAATCAGTTAACAAGAATAGGTGCCTTACAAAAACAAACTTAAAGGGAAATAAAAAGAGGATTATGAAAAATAAATCAAAACATAAGCATGAACTTCATTCAACGGATCCAATGTTACCAATTTTTGGGATTGTCCATTTTAATCGGCTTGATGTACGACTTTTTAAAGGTATAAAGAAGCTCGGGTGCTTCTTTATCGTCTACTTTGCGCTTGGAAGAAGGAGTACAAACAATGTCATCACTCAGACCTTCAAGAGACATGGGATCCTACAGATTAAGGCCATATCATAAATATTAAAATACTTTTATGATTTGTAATAATCATAAGATATAGATAATAATTTACCTCGCTTGTTTGGGTTGGATGGGAAAAAGTTTCTGATATCTTACTTGTCATTAGCATACGTAGATCTTTCCAGGCCTTTCCAAATTTGTAGCAGCCACCCGAAGCTGAGTCTTTCTGAAAGTAGACTCCAAACATAAAAGTATGTCCAATCAACTTTGTAATTGAATCGGGAAAAGGATCACCGTCTTCAAGCTTTCAAGTTAAATATTTGATATAGTATTATTCATCACCTAATATGTAATAGAAATGATAAAGTTGAGAAGTATTAACTTCTTCAAAAGAACCGTTTAGTAGAGTAGCAGCACACTCAAGAATAACTCTTGTAACCGTAGAATCCAATAACATGAATTGAGATTCGCCAGTATCATCTTTGACCAATAAATGGATTTTAAATCTGTTGAAAAAAATACTACTCATAAATTAGTTTAGATTATATATAACTATATAAGAAGGTTAATAAATGAGTATTAGATTAGGTTTTAATACTGTGGAGTAACATATGTTACTTTCGATTTGCATGTCTCATACCACCAAATGTGTGTAACAATTTCTCTCCCATTCAATTTTCTAACGGTTTTGGAATGTGGATAAACCTTATTGTTGTTACAACTCAAACAGCCAAAATAATATCATCCCCAGTCTGTATCAATGGAATAAACTGTGGCAACAACCCTACATAGTTTTTCCTAAAAAAAAAAATCCATTAACAAAACAATTAAAAAGATGCAATACATATGATGTTTTTGAAAATGCAATACCTCAGATGTTTCAAGTAACTCTCGAAGATTCTTTTGAGGATAATGCATCCATTTATCTCGCTTCATCTGTAACTCAAGCTTGTTCTCGTTTGATTCAGCCATGATTAACGCTTGAGATCATTAGCTCTGCGATTATAACAATGAGTAATAATTTAATATTTTCTATTATAAAATAAAAATTATTGAAGAAGATAAATACCGTTGTTTAAATTCATCTGTCTCTGGTATTTCGGGATTGACAAACATCTGACTTACATCATAAGCATTTGAGATTTGGACCTCACCTATAACCAGAAAATAAATAATAAGCAATTAAGTAATTTCTTCTGTCATAAAACGGAAAAATGAAGTACACTTTGGCTAAAAAGTTTGAGTTAGTAGAAACATCTTTCCAATTATATAAACAATGTGAATTTAGTACAAAATCGAAACATAAGTTTTTATTTTCAAAGAATACCTCTATATTGTCCAATCTTAGCAAATCGTAGAAGACATATCACCATGCCTTCAGTTTCTTGGCTAGCTGTAAGAAGATTCTCAGCAAATTTACCCCAAAGGCAGCAAGCTAATCTTTGACCACTTATAGAATAGCATATGGAGTTTTAAATCGATATGTATATAGGCGTATATCAAAAATATTAATATATAAAACTTACGAAATGTCCATGAGACTAAACTCTAACTTATTCCTTTGTTTCCCATCAATACACCCTATGGTTTCGAGATCACCCAAGTCTTGAACTTGTCCAATAACATCTACATACAAAAAAAATACTGATGTTCGATAGATAAACAATGGAGATAATTTTAAAAAATGGAAGAAAACTTACCAATAAGGAAGTTTGTATCTGTGATACTTTCTATGGTTTTGAAATCAACCAGATCGAGAAACATGTTGTCATCACGGTGTGTAGAATCGGTGATTTTGGTGGTGCCATTAAAAGATATGCGATACTTATGCTGAGTTGATCTGTATGCTCCACCAGCGGCAGACACGCTGAAACGATCAATGTTCCTGCATACTCCAACACGAATATGTTTTGCCAATTCAGGAATGTATGTCATGTTACACGAGGCATGGATCTTAGTTCCCTATATAAACAAAACATTATCATTTAGGTTAAACTTATACGAAATGAAAATCATTTTATGTAATTAAAAAATCTATGAAAAACGATAAACTTACATTTGCATCACAAAGGACCAGTTCCATGGTCTCCCCTATGTCTTTCATGAAATGCCTCCATGTATGAATTATTTTCCTCGGTTTTCCTCGGTTTTCCCCTATGTCTTTCATGAAATGCCTCCATGTATGAATCATTTTATGTAAATAAGGATGCGACATGTAGTTTTCCTCGGTTTGATAGCACTCAAAAAAAAAACTGCAAATTATTCGCCATTTTTGTATTAGGTTTTTCAAGGAATGATGAATACAGTGATTAAGAGATGCTATATTTATAATAGGTAGGGACGATATACATTTAGGTTACGCAAATGTAGAGTAGAATATTTAGAGGATTTTTAAAAATATCTTTTTGGAGGAATAAGGAATATGTCTTGAATATATTTTGAATTAGTTAGAAAGTTTAACAGTTAATGGTAATCCTACTACGCTAAGTTACAAAAATTTATGGAATCCAACCAAAAATAACTAACCATAATATTTATTGTGGTTAATATATAAACTTGTAGATGAAGCAATTTATCTATTTTAGTATTTGCAATATTTTCTTAACAAAACGTATCTAGTCATTAAATGTCAAAATCTAGTATCGTCATTAAATGTCACTTATATAATGATCATATGTCGACATATTTGATATCACTATATGACTTAGATAACTATGGTTTATAAATACATGTAAATTTAGTGAGACATGAGTTGGATATTTCATATATGAAGAAAAAACATGAAATGAATGACACGAGAATGGATTCTCCATTGTCATGTGTCTTGAAATGGAGAAAAAACATGAATGAAGGACATTTGGATGGATTGTCCATTCTCAAATGTCTTGAAATGGTTTTGATATATGAAATATAGAATCATATCATGGTTAGAGTGATATGAGTTTGTAAAGTATAGTCTTTGAAATATAAGATGTAGTATAACAATATGAAAATATTAATATATGACATATAACATCATATCATGGTTAGAGTAATATGAATTCATAAAGTCGATATATGATGCATATACAAAAAGGATTAGTTGCAAAATCATATATATTTTTGTAACATTCGAGTGTTAGAAATCATATCATATCGAATGTTAGAAATCATATCATATCATACAAATCATATCACATATTTATGCATATACAAAAAGACAATGTTTTATATCGAATGTTACAAACCATATCACATATTTAATTACTCTAACCATATTCCCTACTATAACCCGGGTAATATAAATGTATGAAACTTAGTATGGAATATGGTTAGAGTAATTAATGGGAAGAGAGAGATTAAATCGGGTATATGGTTTATGTGATATGATTTGTAACATTCGATATATATATATAGATGTAAGACCAAAAATAAATTACCAAAATGCCATTAACGAGGGTGCAGACAACTTCCATCAGTCAATTTTTCAAGGGTGTCTTTACTTTTAATAGTATAGATTTGTAGTGATTTTTTTAAAAAAAAACTTATAAATTACTAAAACTATTAAAAATCTCGCGTTGAAATTTTGTTATCATTAGTTTACAGTTTTTCTTATACAAAGATAAGATAATCATTAGTTTACAGTTTTTCTTATACAAAGATAAGATAATCATAAAACCATATGATTAAAAAGTCTCATTTAATAGATATACATATTAAAACATTATATATATATATTAATATCATTTAAATTTAATTATATTCATAAAAATATATAAAATTGATTGTTTAGATTTATTTACCATAAAATGATTGTAAATAAACAAATGTGATTATGGTGATGTGTTTGTGACAATTTAATTATATATGTAATACTTAATTATTTTTAAATTGTAAATAGTACGTAAATATAATTTTTATATAGAATGTTCTTCCCGCAAAACGCAAATCTTAAACTATGATAAAGTATAATACTAGTCAAAAAGAAGATTTGAAGAATATGTCCATGTAATAGTTGTACGTTGTAACTAGCTCTGTTCAAAAACTCACTCGACTAGCCGATTACTCATCTGAGAAATACATTACTCGTAGACCCACCCCAGCGATTTGGTCATGATCGGTTGGGTTATTCGTTGACCCGAATTTTGCCGGCTTTAACCTTCTAATTGAATAACTTGGCGAGTAAAATCTCACATCGGAGTTAAATTTTCTAAATGTTTATGCTCAAATCTTTTATGTAAAGGCCATGTCCCTAGCATCTTACTTATTACTTTAACCATTACACCTTCCGTCCAACAAACCTTTATTAAAACTAAAATAGTCTTACATAAACCAAACTCCAATATAAAACCAGAAATATTGTATGAATGTCTTAAGCAAAATACAATTGAAAGTTCTTAAAGAATAAAGAAAACCCAAAACAGTTGCACCATACAGATTCCTACTCCTGTCTCTCGGCCATACCTAAAAAGAGAGAGGTGAGTAGGATTTACTCAGTGAAGACATATTCTAGGAACCTACGAACTCAGCTCAGGAAAAACAAGCAATCAACACAGTCATAACCTAATAAGATCTATTATGCAACACACAACCTAGATGTAAGTATCTACATGCTCTCTCACGGATGTCCCACCTCGTGTCGGGCGATCCCAAGAGATCTTACGTGAGCCACTGTCTCCAAACTTCCTAAATGACTATCCAAGTTGCAGCTTGTTGGCCCCTCTCCAGCTCTTTCTGCCACCCCGGTCCTAACAATCATATTTATTCCACGAGTCGGCATTGACTCGATCTTACGGCGCCCTACACATTTTATATCCCGCCTTTCGCAGCCACCAAATTTTACACGGCCTTTTCACTTATCTTCCCGCGGGTACCTCCTATTAGGCTACTGTCCCGCGGGTACTCATCACATCACACATCCGTTTTTGGTGTTCCAAACAAAACAACAATCTCATTATGTCATTCTCAATATCATTCACATTCTGATTCTCATTCACATTCTCATTCACATTCTCATTCTCATTTTCATTTTCATTCTCATTCTCATTCTTATTCTTATTCTCATTCTCATTCTCATTCTCATTCTCATTCTC
>CAKOAT010124043.1:1585-51552 GCA_932364175.1 Eruca vesicaria subsp. sativa | reverse complement strand
TTCTCATTCTCATTCTCATTCTCATTCTCATTCTCATTCTCATTCTCATTCTCATTCTCATTCTCATTCTCATTCTCATTCTCATTCTCATTCTCATTCTCATTCTCATTCTCATTCTCATTCTCATTCTCATTCTCATTCTCATTCTCATTCTCATTCTCATTCTCATTCTCATTCTCATTCTCATTCTCATTCTCATCCTCATCCTCATCCTCATCCTCTTCCTCATCCTCATCCTCATCCTCATCCTCATCCTCATTCTCATTTCTTTCATTATCACCCTAGCATGTCTAGGTGCTTTCATCACATCAAACATATCACACATCTCAAGCAACCTAGATCTAGCCTATATCACATCATTCACACAGAAAAAAAACTAGATCCGATTAACAAAGAACTAGTGTCCGATGGTGGTTTACTCTACATGATATGAGTTCACGACCGGGTCCTCACCTTAGCTTGTTTGATGACGTAGATCTGGATCTAAAGAAGGGAAAGGAGACAGTCAACACCACGGTGTTCTCCGACACAAAATAGACAAGAGAAGGAAGTTTAAGTTTCATATCTGTCATTCCCAATGACATATGAGATTAGGGTTCCAGTCCTTACCTTATAGATTAGATCGGAGGCGATTACACGCAACATAATCGAGGAGACGGCGGCTTGGGCTTGGGTTCAGCGGATCAGGCTTCGCGCACGGTGGTTGGCGGCTGGCGAAGGCAAGTGACCGGTGGTGGTCATCGACGGCGTCTGATTGGCGGAGGTATTCCAGCAAATGAGTTTCATTTTGGCCCAGGCCCGAGATGTTACACTTTAAACCAACAGAGTCCACATGTCGTTTGCTTATATCTGTAAAGATTAGATCAAACCAACAACAAATATAATAGAAACATGTGTGTTAGAAAGTGTAAGGGAGGCAAGAAATAAAATCTCAAGCGAAGGGATGAAGAAGACAATGTCTGAAATTACCTTCTTATCCTTCACTAAGAAATTCATTAAAAATATCCTTAAGAACATGTAGGGTCTCGAACTCGCATTGCTTTAATACAAAAGTTTGCCACTTAATCCAGCAAAATGTAATGTTTTAATGCTACAAATGTAATTCTCACAGCTTTGTTATATGTAATGAAAATATATAAGACTTTTAATAAATAAAATATTTACCTTCTCATCAAGTAGAAGAAAATTCTTTCCTATAAGCTCATTATTCTTGTTTAAATTTTTTGCTTCCAGTTTCTAGAAAGACATACTACAGTACGATGTTAAAGAAGTTTTTTATTTAACTGATCTAGTGTTATATAACTTTCTGATGCTATTGTTTCTTGATAAGATCCCCGGTAGCAAATTGAGTTACGATTTCAGTTAGATATAAAAAATAGAACCAACACACATAAGCATTAATAAACATATTAAAGTAGTAAATTGGCGTTGCCATTAGTTTACATAGCATAACCAATTTCAGATGATCAATACAAACAAACACACATAAGCATAATACCGACGTTAACTTACGTTGTACAACATCATAACTAAAAAAAATAACAACCGAAAATGTGAAAGATCATGCAAAAAATTCACTTAATATTTTTCTTAAATTAATAATTATGTTTGGTGATCAAATATGAAAATGGCGAAATATGAGAGAACTTAGTCTTATCATATATATATATATATGAATAATTGTAATTCGTTTTGATTTATGATGTTTTTAATTAGGATTTGAATAAAGAAAAATTAACATTAAACACTCTTTTAAATTTTAAGATTTTTAAAGGATACTTACTATCAATTTTTTACATTAATCTTTTCTTTATGATTTTAAAAAGGTAAAATTAGTATTAAATAAAAAAATTTACAAATTGTTTTTGTATAGGATTTGTAAAAACTAAAATTGCTATTACTTTTTTCAAAAAATCTTGTTAATATATGAATAAGTATAGTTCTTTTTGGGTTATTGTCTTTTCAATTAGGATTTGAATAAAACAAAAATTAACATTAAACATTCTTTTACAATTTTTTTGGTTTAATATTTTTAAAAAGGATAATTACTTTCAAATTTCTTTTAAAATTTGTTTATGATTTTGGAAAAATAAAACTAGTATTTAATAAGTTATTTTTACAGATCGTTTTTGGTATAAGATTTTTAAAAACAAAGATTCTATTATTTTTCCAAAAAAATGTGTTAATATGTGAATAATGATATTTTTTTTTGGTTTATGATTTTTTTATTTAGGATTTAAATAAAAGAAATTAACATTAAACATTCTTTTATAATTTTTGGTTGAAAAATTTAACAAGATAATTACTATCAAATATTTTTTTACAATTATTTTTAATGATTTTACAAAAGAAAAATTGTTATTAGCACATGTTACAATCTTAGATATATAACTGACATGTGTCGCGATCGTGTGAATAAGTAACTTTGAAGAACCAAGCTTTATATATAATAATATATAAACGTGCTAGCATAACTTAATTGAATATTAAGTCTATTGTGTGCCCTCACTTTATGTGGATTCGATCCCTAAGTACTACATCTAAATCTCTTATTTGAGAGAGTAATTAGTAGCTCTAGGGTAATTTGAGCACGTACCAAATTTAGCGCCGTTGCCGGGGAGCAAGAATTCGCCATTAGGTTTGTTTTATTTTACAACTTTTGACTAATTTTTTTTTTACTTACAAATTTTCTTTCTTGTTTTCAGGTGTATGCCCAGAAGAACCAGAAGAAACAAAGAAAACAACATAATCTTCTCAGGCCCGTAGCCATCAAACGAAGCATCTGCAAACAAAAGTGACAAGCATCGATCGATGCCAACAACACTCCATCGACCGACGTTCATCTTTCAGAATCAACTGACGACAGTGCTGTAACATCAATCTACGTCAAATTCTAAGTAGACATGGTTGCTATGCTCGTCGTAACTAGAAATGAGAGTGGAAAGCTGTATGACTTCAAAGGTCATCTGAGTAAATATAGCATGTCAGAAAGTTGATGATCAGGGGGCTGTAATCATTGAAATAAGTAGCTGAAGTAAAAGCTGCTGCAGTTTCAGCTGGAGCTGAAGCCCATGCTGCTCAACGTAGAACATTGGCTGACTACAACCTTCCAGCTCAATTATACGCCAACAGATCTGTCATTCGTGTTCCATCTTTCCAGAGGAACAATTATGAGCTGAAGCTGATCTACTTCACATTGGTGTAACATACACCATATCAAGGCCTCTCACATGAACATCCTATGGATCACTTGGAAAGATTTGAGGATCTTGTGGCTGCCATTAAAGTCAGTGGAGTCCCCATGGAATATCTTCTATGTAAGCTCTTCGTGTACTCACTTGCCGGAGAAGCTTCACATTGGCTTAAGAAACTACCACCAGGAACTCTTAAATCCTGGAATGACATCGAGAACTCATTCTGCGTAACTTTTTTTATGACGATGGTGCTGAGGAATTGGAGCAGAATTGCTACATTCACACATAAACCTACATAATCGTTCAAGAGGTCTTGGATCAGATTTAAGTCCTACCAAAGAGACTCCCCACACCATAGATTCAGTGAAGTGCAACTTCTCAGTACTTTCTACAGAGGTGTTAGTTTATCATACCAGTGAACTTTGGACACATGTAGTGAGGGAAATTTCTGAATTAGAAGCCTAGAAGAAGCTATCATATTTATTGAGAACTTGGCATGTAGCAACGGTACCAAGAACAACGATCCTGAAAGGGAGAAATCTGCTCCTACACTGACCAGCGAGCATATGGAAGAGGTAAAATCCAAGTTGGACAATGTACAGAAGTTCTTGAAGCGGCAAGTTAGCTTTGCAGAAGGTGCAGAGACTATAGGATCTGTTGATGAGGAAGAAGATGTGAACTTTATTGGGAATGGATCCCAAAGATATGAGAATCAGGGCTACAATAACTCTTATGGCACCGATCAGAGGGGTAACTACAACCAAGGTTTAAAACAGCAGAGACCCTACAACAACAAAATAACCTATGGATCTTCCTCCTACCAGAACATCCCACCAGCTACCCAGAAGAGTAAGGTTGAAGCCATGATTAACAAGGTTCTAGAGGGACAACAGAAGATGACAGTGGACTTCATTGAGAAGGTTAATATTGTATATATCAACTTCAACACCAAGTTTGAAACCCTCAGCACCCATGTGAAGAGGTTAAAGAATCAAGTTGTTCAGACTAGTGGGGCTGTGAAGCGACAAGAGACCTTGATCAAGGATATGATTTAGGCTGGACAGATGCGTCACATCAATGCTATTATAGGTGATGATTTTTGGCAAGTGGTGGAAAAAATCAGGCACCAAAATGAGGAAATTCATGAAAAGTTCTCGCCATGATTGAATGACCATCGGTCGACGGACAGAGAAAGCCATGAATCGACGGTTCTCATTGGAACCGAACGGTCAATAGTGCTTTAAGGTTGAAGGATATAACACATACATTTCATTAATCATATTGTTTATATCCAATATGTTAATTAATATATACTTGTTATCCGGAAATCAATATTGTTAGTTTTTTTTCCCGATCAGTAATAGTGATATCATTATATATCTCAACCCAAAGATTCATGAGCAGATAATGAGATCTTTGTTGGTTCACTCGAAGCGAATAATACTTGTAGCACATTTGGGTTTAGAAACCTTTAACCGGCCAACATGCACTTTTATATGTTTGGTAGCTAATATTGTGTTACATGTATTATATTTGGTTTGGGGTATATAATTATACCCAAACACTGATAGAAAAACATCTAACAGTAATGATAAATAGATAACTGGTATTATTTGGATTTGGGATTTAGGGTTATCTTTTATGTTTGAGGTTTAACTTTCTGCATTTATCCTATGCATTCGAGTTTAGATTTCATCATTGGATTTAATATTATCCTTTGGGTTTAGGGTTTAAGGTTAGAGTTTAAGTTTTATACTTTGGATTTAGAGTTAAGAGTTTGGATTTAAGATTTAACTTTATTCTTTGGATTTAGCGTTTAGAGCTTAAGTTTTTATAGTGTGAGGTAAAAATATGATTAAACATAATATTAGATCTCTAACATGCAATTGAAATGGTTGTTAGATGGATAAGGTTTTATAAGAACAACTAATTTTCATATTTGTTGTAAATGGCGGTTAACTCATAATGCAACAAGTTATCTTAAGTTTTCTTCTTGGTTTTGTCATATATCTAAAGGATAAACTCTAAACCCATTGATAAACTCTAAACCCAAAGGATAAACATAAACTCAAAGGATAAACCCTAAACCAAAATCCATATGATAAACACTAAACCTAACAGATAAGCCCTAAACCCATATATAAAATATATTCCAAAGGATAAACTTTAACCATATATCAAAAGGATAAAATTTAAATATAAAATTGTAAAATATAATTTAAAGTAACATAAATCCTAACACAATAAACCACGACAATCGCTAAAGGATCAAATAAATGATATCCAGTCAGCATATATATTGGACAGCTAATACTGCTTAAAATTTGAATGAGATAACACATACATTTCATTAACCAGATTGTTTATATCCAATATGTTAAGTAATGTATAATTGATATCTGGATGTCAATATTATTAATTTGTTTTTTGATCAGTGATAGGTTATCTCTATATATCTCAACCCAAAGATTCATGAGAAGATAATGTGATGTTTGCTGTTCACTCAAGGCGAATAATACATGTAACGCAGTTGGGTTTAGAAACGTTTAATCGGCTACCATGCATTTTCAATTATATGTTGGGGAGCTAATATTGTGTTACATGTATAATCTTTGGGTTGGGATCTATAATTATACCCGACCAGTGATAGAAAAACCACCAAACAATAATAATATCCAGGTAACTGGTAATATTTTGGTTTAAGCTTTAAGGTTTATCATTTGAGTTTAGAATTACCCTTTAGATTTGAGGTATAGGTGTTAGTGTTTATCTTATGGGTTTGAGTTTAGATTTTATCAATGGGTTTACGTATATTTTTTCTTTGGATTTAGGGTTTAAGGTTAAAGTTTAGAGTTTATCATTTAGGTTTAAAGTTAAGAGTTCAAACTTCGGATTTAATTTTACTTGTTGAGTTATCGTTTAGAGTTTAAAATTTATAGTGTAAAAATCAATACGGTTAAATATAATATTAGCTTTCTAACATGCAATTGAAATAGTTGTTAGTTGGATAAGAATCAATAAGAACAACTAATTTTAATATTATTTGTAAATGAATTAAATCATAATGCAACAAATTATCCTAAATTTTCTTTTGGGTTTTTCTATATATCCAAAAGATAAATCCTAAACCCAAAGGATAAACTATAAACCCAACCACATGATAAACATTATACCCAAAATAAATATATAACCATAAATCCAAAGATACTCCAAAGGATGAATTTTAACTCTATATCCAGAGTATAAACTTTAAACATCGAATTATAAAACATAATCGTAGAGTAATGTTAATCCTAAACAATAAATCATGACAATCATTAGAGAGAATAAAAGAAATAATATCCAGTTAACATATATATTTGACGGCTAATATTATTTTAAATTCGAATGATATATTACTAATCAAATTGTTCATATCTAATATGCTAAGTAATGTATACTTGTTGTCCGGAAATCGATATTGTTAGTTTTTTTTTTCATCAGTAATAGGTTATCACTATAGATTTCAACTTAAAAATTATTTGAGTAGATAATGTGATTTTTGTTGGTTCACTCAAAGTAACGCAATTGAGTTTAGAAACTTTTATCCGACTAACATTTATTTTCCAGTTATGTGTTGGAAACTAATATTGTGTTACATATATAATATTTGGTTTGAGATGTATAATTTGCAAGATCAACAATAAATAGTAGATTATTGTATTTACTTTATGCAAATGACAACAAAACTGTTAGCAAACGAAAACTACTTAAAATAAAAGCATAAAAGATAAACTTTAGTCATATCTCATATATATGTTTTATACATCGAATTGTGTAGATTCATCATGTTGATAAACAAGATAATGAAATATTAGATGTACTAATGAATATGGAGAGAGAGAACAGAGGAATAATTAATGGGAACAGAAGAATAATGATTAATTACGGCCTTATATATTATTTCTGTACATATATTGTATCTAATATATTAAGTTGTAAATTTTCTTCATTTAAATTTGTTCTGACAAGTTTTGGGGAAAATTTCGGCTTGAGTTTTGGGTGTCACAGAATAGCTCTTCTTCGCATCTAGAAATAAGGTGAACATCGAGTGAACAAATTGCTATCTTGCATGTGTTCATAGATCCAAGAATAGTATAAATCTAGGTCGTAATCTAAGCAAAAACTTCACACTTCTTTTCAACTGGAATTGCCTCTGATTAATTTCCTCCCTCAAATGCAATGCAGGTGACAATTCATTACCAAAATCGACTGTGATGGTTTCGTCATCTGCTACTATAATAGCTTTTCTTCTTTTCTATCAGTTCCTAATCTGGGTGACGAATCAATTCCCTCTTGGAGTGAATTAGGAAGTTAAAAGCAGTCTTGTCAACTTGATTAGAAGCATGATCATTGTTTCCTATCACAAATGAGACTAGGAAACTATCCAAGAACACTAGCAGAATGGGACAGAGTTTTTAATAATTTTCTAAGATTTTTATGAAAAAGGGTTCTGCAGATTCTAAAAATCACAAACTTAATTATTTGAAAACTTGCAGGACTAACGTTCTCTTTTTTTTTTAAACAATAAAAATGCAAATATGTGAAGCTAACACAAACTGAGAAAACGGAATAGAGTTCAACAAATCACATTCAGGATTTGTACTACCACAGGATTCAATTTTTAAAAACAACAATTAAACGGAAACCACCAACTCTTCTTCACAAGAAGCTCCTCTGTTTAGTAACCGCCTCCATCACCACCTCCTCCATAGCCACCTCCTCCTCCGTAGCCACCACCACCACCTCCATAGCCACCGCCTCCTCCATAAGCCCGTGGCGCACTTGGTCTATCGTTAGCAACATTCACTCGGATGTTCCGTCCATTCAGTTCCTGAAAATACAAAAAGCCAAAACCATTAAACCATGAAAATACACAAATAATAACCATTATAGAATGACTATTAACTGATCATTCTAATACAAACCTTTCCGTCCATCTCAGAAATGGCAGCATTAGCTGCACTCTCATCAGAGAAATTGACAAATCCAAACCCCCTTGACCTTCCGGTTTCTCTATCAACAATGACCTTAGCTGCACAACAACGATAAAATATAAATAAAATCTCACACAATGCAACAAATAATCTTCAACGTTGAACCATTACTTACAATCAATCACTTCACCGAAGTTGGAGAAAGCCTCCCTCAATGACTGGTCATCGGTTCCCCATGAGAGACCTGAACCAATCAATACCACACAAGTCAAACCAATTTTACAAAATAAGGAAATATTTAAATCTTAATTATCACAAAGACCAAATAATTACCACCGACAAAAAGCTTGGTAGACATGTACCGGAGAGAACCGAGCATAGACTGAACGGGAACATTACCGGTCTGAGAAACTCCACCTTGCCTCAATAGACCACCGAGACTTTTGCAGAAAGCCATTTCTACACAAATTATTACCAATAAACCCAAATCAAATCAATAGTAACGAAACAATAAATAACAAGAACCCTAAATCAATCACAAAACCTAGTCCAGAACGAGAAAAACAAGATCCTAAACCTTGCAGATCAAGATTAACCTTAAACAGAGAGTATATAAAGGTCCAGATCCAGTAAAGACGAATCGAAACAGAGTACGGACTCAGAATACTATGAAAGACAAAAATCAAAAGCATTATAAGGCGAATGAATAAGAAGATCGACGCGGAAATGGAGTAGATCGGTACCTGGGGAGTAAACCTTCAAAACTAGGGTTTTGGTAAACTGAGAGAGAGGCAGAGAGGCCAAAGAATAGGGTTTAAGAGGTGTATATATATACGAAGGTCCTAAGAATGTCTCATTTTCTTTTAAAGCTCTTTTTATGGCCAAATGAATTATCAGCGGCATACAGGTGTAATCTGCTAGTGTGTACTCCTGCATCCAGAGTTCTCCACGTGTATTGTTTAGTGAATCAGTTCTAGTTGTGCTATTATATTTCTGAATGTAGGATGAAGTCGGTGTAGAGGAATAATAATCGTACTTATCTTAAACTTCTAAATTTTCGGCCTATTTTATTTTCTTAGAGATTTCATTTTATATTTGCGTGTAAACCCATGTTGCATTCCGGGCTAGGTTTATGGGCCATACTAGAACAAATATTGTTGACGGAAACTAAAGCAATAAAAAAAAAATAACATAATATTTTGTCGTAAAAAATAAAAATAAACAAAAGAATATTCCTTTTTTTTTAAATGAAAAATAAAATTATGAATAATGGGATTAAATCCATGCCATCAGACTATCTACAATGGTTACCTCTATTTTTTACTCTAAATTAAAGAAATATTTTACTCCAATGGTTACCTCTAATTTTTTTCTAAAAATCATATTTACTATATTTTTTCTCCACTTATTTATTAAGTTAGTTTTTTTATCTATAACTTTAAAATGTTTAATTTGCACCCTCATATTTTTTTCACTTTTATGTTGTAGAAAAGGACAAAACTATTGTATTATATAGAAAACGGAAATGTCCACTTCAAAAATTCAGTAATTTAATGTTGTAGGAAAATATTAGATACCTACGATATTATATCATAAGTTTGAGTCTTTAATATTTTTGTTATTGCTTATGTACTATTAATTTATTAATGATCACTTTTTCTAAATTTTCTAATTAAATATAAGTTATACCTACTTTAAAGTTTAACCTAATTTAATAATTAATTTTACAATATTTAAATGTAAAAAATTGTAGCATATAATTCTATTTAGGTAAAAAAATAAAACTTATAAAAAAGTAAAGAATCACTTTGCAAAGAAAAATAAATTCCAAAAAATAGAGTAAGTGAGAATTATTTATTCTTGTATTATTATGGATTTAGAAAGTTTTTACAAATCCATTGATTTTAAAATCAATCATACACGTTTTAGAATTAAGGATATAGATTTCAAAATCAAAATAGATTGTCATGAATGATTTGATTCGCAAATTCTCACTGTAGCTATCATATGACAGGAAAACACTAATAAAGTAGTATGTGCATCTATTTCATCATCTTTATGCAACATATATCTTTTTTTTTTCTTTTGAAGTTTGTTTGTTATCCAAAAAATTCTAGTTTCAGTTAAATATTTTATAGTGGATTCTACAAATAGTTAGATGTTGTACTTACTCCTCCAATCTCATTCTCTCATTAGCTCATAACATAGTGACTCTACAAGTAGCTAGATGTTGTACTTCCTCCTCCAACCCCATTCTCTTCAGTAGTAAAATGTTATGAGCACCTTTAACACTCAGCCATTCGTAACCCATGCTTAATCTTGAATGCAGTCTTCCACTAATCTCCTTCGTTCATTCTGATTTGATGATACCCACTCTTCAAATCTATCTTAGAGAAGATGCAGGAGCCATACAGTTTGTCCAACATGTCGTCAAAACAAGGGATTGGATGCGATATTTCACGGTGATGTTGTTGATTGATCGAATATCTACACACATTTGCCAACTCCCATTCTTCTTAGGTACCAACAAGACGGGAACAACACAAGGTCTCATGCTTTCCTTAATTTGACCCTTTTTTAAGAGCTCATCCACTTGCATCTGAAGCTCTTTGGTTTCTATAGGATTGGTTCTATAAGCGGGTCGGTTGGGAAGGGAAGCAACTGGGACGAAGTCAATATGAGATTCAGTGCCCCTGATGGGTGGTAACCTCACGAGACTATCTCCTGGGCATGTATAGGTACTTCTGTAAAATTTTCTCAATTTCCCTTGGTGTTACCGGGTCAAGGTTAGAAGAAGAAGTTAACAACTCCCTAAATATTAGTAATACCAAAGTTTTTTGATCGAATATAGCTTGTTTAAGGTCAGAGGATGTAGCAAGGAGACTTAAACCTTTTACCTTAACCTCCGGATTGGTGGCCTTAGCTCTAGTTGCTTGTTCTGCTTCTCTCATTTGCTTAAGTTGGAGCTGATCTATGTGCACTTTATGTGGCTTTAAAGGCACTAGGACTACCTTTTTTTGTCATGTACGAATGAATGCATGTTGGTGTAGCCATCGTGGATGACCTTCTTATCATATTGTCATGGCCGTCCATGTAGAATGTGGTTGGCTTCCATAGGCACTACATCACACGTGATAATGTGTCTAGTGGTGAACAAAACAATGACTTTCTGGGTGACCCACACTTCTCCATCTCCACTTAGCCCTTGGAGTGAGTAAGGCCGTGGGTGTTCTTGGGAAAGTAGCCCTAACTTCCTGACCATTATCTCGCTAGCTGCATTGGTGCAACTTCATTCGTCTATGATCAGACTGCATACTTTGTCTTGGAAGAGACACCTAGTTTGGAACAAGTTTTCACTATGTTCTTGCGCTACTGGTTTGGTATGAGTGTTGAGAACTCGCCGGGTGACAAGTAACTGTTTCCTCTTCTTCTTCCAGCTGTTCTTCATCATCAGATACGATTTCTCCAGCAGCTAAGACTAGCATAGTCTTTCTGTTGATGCACTCACTAGCATAGTGGCAAAGACCTTTACACTTATAACACTTGATGTTTCTTGATCGGTTGCTGTTTGCTAGAGTCTTGTCTGGTGCTGCTTTCTAAAGTTGAGTATCATCCTTAGGCTTAATGAACCTTTTGTCATCCTTTGTATAGGTGGGTTTAGAAGAAGAACCAAACTAGATTCTTCCTAGGCATCTTCCCTTGTTCTGATATTCAATTAGAGTAGCCTTGTGAAGCATCTCATCTATTGAGTAGTATTCTTGCATCTCAATTCGGTCCTAGATGTCTCAGTTTAGACCTCCCTAAAACCTAGCCATATTAGCTTCTTCTAACTCAATAACCTCAGCTTTTATCATGAGATTATCCATCTTCTGATGGTAATTTCCACACTTATGTTTCCTTGGTTCAACGGCATAAACGTTGGTAAAGTTCTTGGTTGTAGTGGTCCGGGACAAAACTCCTTCTCATAACCTCCTTCATCTTGTGCCAAGAAGTTATTTGAAGTTGTCTGCTGCGTATTCTTGTAGTAGATACCTTCTCCCACCAGTTGATGGCATATCATTTGAACTCAGTAGCTGCTAGCTTTACTTTCCTCTTCTTAGTGAAGGTTTGACACTTGAAAACAATTTCAACATTCTTCTCCTATTCAATATGGACATCCAGATCATTCTTTCCCAAGAAGGGAGGAATCCGTAGCTTGAGGTTTCCAAGGTTTTCGTCAGCTTGTGCTTGCCTTTGATTGGGTCTATTTAGTCGTCCCTCGTGTTCCTCGTCTGCTGCATAATCGAGATCCCCTGGTCCCATCCGTCTAGCTCGAAGTGGATTATGTTCTCCTGGTGCTATAACCCTACTTGCAGCATTAACATCCCCAGGTGGTATAATGTTAGCATAAATACGTTCAGCATGTCCCTGAAGCTGTCTTTCTAGATCACCAAGCATAGCTTCGAATTGTAGTTGGTCGAGGAGGAAGCGTTGGGCCGGTGGACTACTATGGGGTTCACCAGCTCTTTCATCCGCCATAATTACCGATTACATCTTAAAACAAGAAAACACAAAGAAAAAAAACCCCAAAAGCAAATAGGAAACTAAAGTAAAAAAGAAACAAAAGAAAAGGAAAGAACTCTTACAACAACAGTGCCTTCTATAGTCATCAGTGAGGAAAATTCCCAATCACCTTAGAAAACCCTAACTCTTACATGAAGTAGATATATAGATTGCAAAATTTTTCTCATCAGACCGCTTTAACCAACTTGACTGAATTTCTCCTTAGCCGTCTAGATTTCGCCTCAGTCTTTCTTTCTTTTGAGTTTTGTCTCTTTTTTATATCAAATAGGTTGGTTCAATCTGACTAATATTAGATAGGCAGAAAAGATGAGATGGGTGTGACTGAGCACGAAACAAAAACCCTAATACTCTTAGAGTTTCTCTGATACCACTTGATACGACCTTGGATAGGTGTACACGTCCGGATCACTTGAAGATGATGGTTTATACCGCGAGACTACTAGAACTCAAGGTCTTGGTACGATTTGATGATGAGTTTGATGGGAACTAGGCGATTAGATCATGTTCATTGTGTGGTTTCTTCACACAAGGACTATGGACTTTCCTTGGGTTATTTAGCTCCGGTGATCTAAAAGTGTAACCTTGTATAGGATGATGCCTGATGGTATTCACGTAAGTAATAGAGTTAACATCTGGTGATTGAATGATAGATACTCAAAGATGAATAAGAGGTATAAAAACTCGTGAGAGTTTGTTTGCAAAAGCTTTAGATTATGTGTTGTGTGCTTTGGAAATATTACAGGATAAATATAAATAAGAGAACTAAAACCACCTAAACTAAACCGCCCAACCTAATTGATCATTATCTAAAACACACACAAAAAAAGGAAAACACCAAAACCAAAGCCATCTAGGATTATGCTAACTAATCTTACACTTAATGGGTTTTGGACCTTTAGTCCAACTCCTGGCAACCATAAGGTTGTATCAACCTATCGACCCAACCTTTTTCTCATAAGCCTTAAGCTTGTCTTTGTCTTGTATGAAATTGATTAGGAGTCCAAGTGATTTCTTAAGGGCTTTAGCTTTTGATCTTGTGAATAGATTATCTGAATAAACAAGTGAAACTTTCTTTAGGCTTATCAATTGCTTGTTGGTCCAGTAAAAGGCATTCTTGTTCTACATCCAATTGGACCCGTCCCAATTAAGTAAACTCGGGACCATCTTCAGTTCCATACCCACTTGATCAAGTACTTTGATCAGTTGCCATCTAAGGTTGGCCGAGAGTTCCAATTCCAAGCTTAGTTATCTTTCTCGCCCTTGTACCATTTCCATCGGGTCACCCATTTCCATTTCCCGACCAAGGTCCCTGTCCAGCTCTTCACACCTGAATCGTCCATTTACCAGCTGTTTGTCTTTGTCCAAACCATACGACTTTTCCTTGATATAGCAAACGGTTCCAAGTCTTGCTCTGACTCGTCCTCTTGATCTGAAGATGATTCTGATCCAAGGTTGGCCGTATCATTAACAGTCCCTAGAGAAGGAGCTTCTTCAAACTCAATATAAACTCCAAGTCCTTCAGATACATTTTCTATTGTAGTTGCAGGTCTTGAAGCAGTTCTTAGTTGCCACATCTGTGAAAGTGCTTTATGAATCCGTGCTTTTGCATCATCTTAGTCCTACAATTGGTGGGGATACATTAATATGCAATACATATTTCCTTGCATCTCTTTTTAATTATTGTATGCATTATACAATATGTTAGTCTGAAGGACATGTGCCTAATGCATGTTTTTTGACATGAACAAACGACAATATATAAAATTTGAAGCAATGTATTCACCGATATTTATAAGGACACACAAGTATAAGGAATTAAAGAAAAATTATTTAAAATAAATCGAGTCAAAATAACAAGATTCAACTCAATATTCGAATCTTTGTACTTTACTCTCAAAAATACCTACAAATCCAATCAAAACTAACTCTAAATCAAATTCTTGAACAAATCTTTATTTTTGATAACATATGATTATAAAATCTACTTTAAAATCCTAGAGATATGGATTTGAATATAACTTTTAAAATGATAGAATCAATAATACTAGATTTGATTTAGATTTTTAAATTCATTAAAATGAACAAACCAATAACACCCTCTAAATGAATAGTGTTATTTAGAGTAACACTGTTCATTCATCTATATTTGGTGTATTATTGAAGTGATTTTTATTTTATATTTTGTATTTAGAAGGAAAAATAGAATACCACTAGAAATATTATTACAAACAATAACCTTAATCATGTGGTATATAATCAATTTTAAAATTTTAAAAACGAATTTAAATGGGTTATCCAAACCCGAACCAAACCCGCAAAGGTCTGAACCGAACCCGAACTGAAATTTAGAAATATCCGAATGGGGCTAAAATTTGAGAACCCAAAAACCCGAAACCCGAATAGATCTGAACCGAACCCGAATGCCCACCCTTAAGCAAGGAAATGATAGAGAGGAGTTGGGGATTCCAGTAGGTAAAGAGAAGGGATTACACTTAGTTGGTGATGCATTTCAGGTGGGTTCCGGAAACGTAAAGGAAGATGGAATGGATGTTGATGGGGAGTTGGCGTTGCAGAATGGGAATGAGGAGAATCTAGGCGAGGATGAGTTCCAAGATCTCTCGGATGGGGAGGATAAGGAGATGAGTCAGGAAGATTCCCGTGAGTTTGTTGATGAACATGTGGCCTTGATCACTGGAGAGGACTTGGGGCGCGTAACGGTAGAAGTAGAGAAGAAACTGGGTGCATGCAAAAACTTGTTCTCAGGAGCTGTAGGAGGCAACCCGACCAAGAAGTTTGTCAACATTCTACTTTCACCTTGTAAGCGTGCTAATTCAAAACAGGGAATTAAAATGGGTGGTGGTTCTAAACAGGTGGAAGACAAGGGTCCCTCAAACCCTAAAGCCTTTCTAAAACCCTATTGATTTTTATGAATAAAGCTTTACTAAGAAAACAAGATAAAGGAAGGTTGGGGTTCTTTGTTTTAATTTTCTCTGTTGTCGCAATAAGTTTTGGGAGTATTTCTTTCTGAATTTTTCAGTTCTTTTGGTTTTATTTTGAATTATCCTGGTATTGTGCTTGGTGTCGAGCGTTTACGTTATGGAATAAATCGATATTGCCTGGTTATTGTTTATGGATTGCTATTTGGTTTCAAGGTTATAGGAATTTGTGCATTGTTCTGGAGCTAGTAACAGTGGAGAGTAGGGTTACTAGAAGGTGCAACAGAATTTTTGTAGGAGTCTTGTGTTGTATGGATGTAAGGCTGTGTGGATGGATCTATTGGGAGGTGAGATTGATGAAGCTTAAACCGGTCTGCCATCAGTACTGTAACAACCCATTACCGGCCCAATTTTTTTAGGAGACTAATGGGTCTCTCTACGGCCCAATTGCCCATAAACCCTAGGGTTTCCTGCAACTCACTATAAAAAGGCTGCAGCCTCCTCCTTCTCTCTTATTTTGTAAACTGGAAGCGAAGCTCTGCAGAGAATTCCCGGAGACCGGAAGCCCTAGACGTCAGCCTCTCTCTCTCTCTCGCCGCCGCCCTCTCTCTTCTCTCTCTCCGTGCGTCTCTCTCTTCTCTCTCTCCGTGCGTCTCTCTCTTCTCTCTCTCTCCTCGCCGCCTTCCTCTCTCTCTCTCCTCGCTGTGAGCCGGTGGTGGTGGTGGTGTGTGTGTGTGTGGAGATTCTAAGATCTCATCTCTTCCCCTCTTGTTCCCAGATCTCAGATCTCTTGCTAAGGTGAGGTGATTCGAAACCCAGATCTGTTTCTCATAATCTATATTCTGGTTGATGCGGGAATTATGGTTTGGTTAGTCCTTGTTTAAAAGTTAAGTTGATAGATCATAGTGGGAGTTAAGTTGTTAGATGAATGAATCATGATGCATAAGAACCCTTACACTGCTTAAATGGGACTTAATGAATTTCCTTGTGTTGATGTGGATAATGATTGGTGATGAATGACTGTGTGACTGATTTTTGTCCCATGTGATGATTGTGAATGAAAGCTAGGTTGTTAGAAGGAAGTGAATACATAAGATGATAGTTATGTTAATTGGTAACAGTTGTTTGAATGATGAATGTAAAGTAATCTTCCATTAGTTCTAAAGTGAAGGATAGATGAATATGAAAGAGATGTCTCTTGGCTTTGGTGTATAAGAATATGAATGCTATGTGAATTGTGTGAGACACCGATAACGGGTGGCGTCTAGAGTTTAGTATGAGTCTAAGTGTATGAGAATGAGATAAAATGAATTGAGTATGAGGATGAGAATGATAAAGAGTATGAGTATGATTATGAGTATGAGTACGAGTATGAGTATGAGTATGAGTATGAGTGTTAGTATGAGTATGAGTATTAGTATGAGTATGAGTATGAGTATGAGTATAAGTACGAGTATGAGTACGAGTATGAGTACGAGTATGAGTATGAGTACGAGAATGAGAATGAGAATGAGAATGAGAATGAGAATGAGAAAGTGGATAAGAACATATATGAGAATGAAGTCGTGTCAATGAACATGTTTGAAGTCTTGTTTGGGCCACCGAGAACGGGTGGGCGTCTAGATTCTAGGATGTGATGGCCCAACGGAGGACGTTCCCGTGGGCGGAAAGTGAAAGGCCGTGTACAGACGGCGACCGCCAAGGCGGGGTAAAGTTAGGAATAGGCGCCTTAAGATCGAGTCAATGCCGAGTCGTGGCAAATGGTGACCATCTGACCGTGTACAGACGGGAGCCGCGGGTAGACAGTGTTGCACGTGGGCCAGCAGGTGCTGCACGTGGGCCAACGAGCTCCCCGCGGGTGGTTACTAGGAAGCTGGAGGGGGGAAATGGTTTCTCCAGAGTGGGCACCCCTTTCAGGTTAGGCCGGAACGTGTAGGGACATCCGTAAACGGCCATAGGTCCTAGAGGTCTAGGTTGATTGGCGAGTCTAGGTAAAAAGGATGATTGTGTGATTGAGTCCATGTGAAGCAATGGCTGTGTCCTTGCAGGGTATGAACGTTAGGGTGCTAGAATTCTATGTTGAGATGTTGTTGTATGGCTTGTTTGATGCATATTGATTGTAGTGGCTAGTCGGTCTTGGTTTCCGTATGAGGTAGCGTAGAGTATCATGCGGACAAGCTGGTCTAAAGTCACTTCACTGAGTAATTCCAATTGCTCATCCCTCCATCTCTTTTTTTCCTATGCGCAGGACTGTAAGTAGAAGTATGTGGATAAGGGTGGATCAGATTTCATTAAAAGATGCGTCCGCCGACTCCTGGGGCCAGTAAGGACACGTAGGGTTGTCTAATTGAGTAGACACATGTCCGTAGCACCCGTTTGCTGAACCCCGGTCGGGCGCCGGGGGGACGGGTTGTTACAATTGGTATCATAGCGGGGGTTAATATCCCTTAGTGTTATCCTAAGGGGTCAACAGTTCAATGTTTTCAAAAGTTTTAAGTTCAATGTTTTCAAAAGTTTAATCGGTCTTGTTTGGAAAGAGAATTATTATGATTGAGAATGTTTTAGAGTATTTTAAAAATGTGAAATGATTTCAAAACCACCCAGTGTATATGTACTTCGATTATGGTTCTGGTTAGATCTTTATTTCTGGATGTATTCACTTGACCAATACGTGTGGAGGATGTTGCGCATGCATTACGGGCGTAGGGGCAGTCGGGAGCATGCCCGTAAGCTTCATCACGATGAGGAGGGTAACTGGTGTTGCATATGTTCTTGGATCCTGTGGAGAAGTTCAAGGAGTTTTCGTTCGGGTTTCCTTATGAGCAGACAGTAAAGCGTAAGGTGTTGATGCCACCTTTCCAGAGGATAGCAATGCAGGATCGCATACTGCGAGGTCAGGTGCAGTTCCAACTTTCACCCGAGAAAGCATGGCCGCCCATGAAAGATGCCGAGTGATGTTGGGGAGCCTCCGAGAGTGTTCACCGGGAAGTGTCAGTGTAGGACCGTGCTTCAGATTGCTCATGAAGGTCGTTCAATTGCTGGATATACAGAGGACTTCTTCGACCAAGCTAAGAGGGCCAGCCAAAGACTGCGGAAGAAGGGTGTCGATTATCTAAGGCTGGGCTACGCAAGGACATTCGTGGTGAGCTCAATTGTGTACTGGAACCTCTGGAGGTTGCGCTGGTAAAGAGGATGGTTGTACAAGTGATAGCTGTGGAGGAACAGATCGCGTAGTGGAACGAGAAAGCCGAGGATGGTGTTGTGTATGAGCTGGAGCCATGATAAATCCTTCGGAGTAATTGTGAACCTGCGTTTTCTATCAATGTGTGTGCTGGTGGAAGTTGAAGGACTATCATACTGGAAAGTGATGAACCACGCAAAAATAGAACTCTTTAGTGGAGATGTAGATTCTACCAACGTCAACGACTAAGAAGAGGATTGAATTCAAGTATTGTTGTGGTCAACAGAACTACATGGATCGTAACAAGTCAAGAGGAATGAATGATGAGAAGAACAAGTTTGGGTAAGATTAAATGTTGATAAGGCTAGGGCGTTATGACACTGTCAATGAGGTTGTATCGAAGTATGATGAGGTGCCAGTTTGGCGTGCCGGTTTGGCGTGCCGGTTTGGCGAGTGCCGGTTTGGCGAGTGCCGGTTTGGCGAGTGTCGGTTTGGCGAGAGCCGGTTTGGCGAGTGCCGGTTTGGCGTGCCGGTTTGGCGAGTGCCGGTTTGGCGAGTGCCGGTTTGGCATGCCGGTTTGGCGAGTGCCGGTTTGGCGAGTGCCAGTTTGGCGAGAGCCGGTTTGGCGAGTGCTGGTTTGGCGTGCCAGTTTGGCGAGTGCCGGTTTGGCGTGCCGGTTTGGCGAGTGCCGGTTTGGCGAGTGCCGGTTTGGCGAGTGCCAGTTTGGCGAGAGCCGGTTTGGCAGAGAATGGTGATTTTGTGTAAGACAATGAAGCGTACATGCGGTTAGCTTGGGAACTTGCGGATTAAAGAGAATAGGGAATCTTGTTACATGAATGCTAGAGTTATGAAGAGCGGGAACTTGGGGGAAACTCAGTAGTTAGCGACATACCATATACATGGACATATGATGAACGAAGTATCAAAGAAGGACTACCACTGAACAAGATGATAAAGGGTTGTGGTTTCAGGGATTCTAAAGTGGCTGTAAGTTAGCTGAGAAAGGCAGAACGATGAATCGATGACGGATTACTGCAAAGATTACATGTTCTACAATGGAGTGGGGACATCGTAACATTGGACTTTATTTTCTGATCGCTAAAGACATGGTGCTAAAAGCATGTGGCGTGCATGTATGTATGGTTGGTTAAGGAAAGTGGAGAAGATAACTACCAGTAGTGGAACCTGTGTACGATAATAACTACCACTCGAAAATAGATATGTTCCCATACGAGATTTTGGTGGGATGTGGGGTTGGAATCCCTTGTTGAAACCCAAGTGGGGGAGAGCTAGGGGCTATAGCCGGGAATTGACCTAGGAAGCTACTAAGCAAATGGAAATATTTGATGGGAACTAAAAGAAGCGCACAACAGTCTAAAGATTAAACCGACAAGCACAATAAGGATGTTGGAGGATCTTTTTGGGGTAAGAAGATTGATGTTCATAACGGGATATGAGGGATTTCTCAGGCTAATGTCTACATATCTCACTAAAGAGCCAGGGTGGGTGATCACAATGACTAAATGTATCGCGATGGAATGAGACATATGGAGGTACCAGTACGAGGCTGAAATGAGGGATCATGTAGGCTCGATCGAAAGTGGGGGAGATCTGGAGTTCAAGTTGAAAGAGACCCAAGGACTACGGAGAAAGTAGAATAGTTTGAGATGGGCTAGGAGGATCCCAAGGCTGCCACCGGATTGTGCCAAGAGATACCTTTGGATGGTGGGACCCACCGATGTGGGGTGCCCCGGACCGAACTACAGCGGGCATATAATCAGAATAGCGCAGCGGAAGCGTAGTGGCAAACCGGCAGCACACCACAATGGATGTTCTCACTTCACGACGATACCACATGGGAATCAAGTAAAAGATCATAGAAATTCCCTAGGTGATAATCCGAAGCCAGAAGCGGGAGTGCGTCTTACCGTAGCTATCAACCGGGTATGGAAAAAGTTGGTGAACCACAGGAAACGTCGACTTTAGAAGGAGGGAGTGAGGTACAACGGATGAGGGACCTCGTATGGTTAGTAAGCTGGAAGGGTTCAGAAATCGACATTAAGCAAGTGATGCGTAATGGCCACTTTGTTGAGATGCTGTGGTTGGAGTTCCGACGCGCAGAATTCGGGGACGAATTCTATTAAGTAGGGGAGATTGTAACAACCCATTACCGGCCCAATTTTATTTTAGGAGACTAATGGGTCTCTCTACGGCCCAATTACCCATAAACCCTAGGGTTTCCTGCAACTCACTATAAAAAGGCTGCAGCCTCCTCCTTCTCTCTTATTTTGCAAACTGGAAGCGAAGCTCTGCATAGAATTCCCGGAAGCCCTAGCCGTCAGCCTCTCTCTCTCTCTCTCTCGCCGCCGCCCTCTCTTCTCTCTCTCTCCGCACGTCTCTCTCTTCTCTCTCTCTCCTCGCCGCCTTCCTCTCTCTCTCTCCTCGCTGTGAGCCGGTGGTGGTGGTGGTGTGTGTGTGTGTGTGTGGAGATTCTCATATCTCATATCTCATCTCTTCCCCTCTTGTTCCCAGATCTCAGATCTCTTGCTAAGGTGAGGTGATTCGAAACCCATATCTGTTTCTCAGAATCTATATTCTGGTTGATGCGGGAATTAGGGTTTGGTTAGTCCTTGTTTAAAAGTTAAGTTGATAGATCATAATGGGAGTTAAGTTGTTAGATGAATGAATCATGATGCATAAGAACCCTCACACTGCTTAAATGGGACTTAATGAACTGCCTTGTGTTGATGTGGATAATGATTGGTGATGAATGACTGTGTGAGTGATTTGTGTCCCATGTGATGATTGTGAATGAAAGCTAGGTTGTTAGAAAGAAGTGAATACATAAGATGATAGTTATGTTAATTGGTAACAGTTGTTTGAATGATGAATGTAAAGTAATCTTCCATTAGTTCTAAAGTGAAGGATAGATGAATATGAATGAGATGTCTCTTGGCTTTGGTGTATAAGAATATGAATGCTATGTGAATTGTGTGAGACACCGATAACGGGTGGCGTCTAGAGTTGAGTATGAGTCTAAGTGTATGAGAATGAGATAAACTGAATTGAGTATGAGAATGATAAAGAGTATGAGTATGATTATGAGAATGAGTACGAGTATGAGAATGAGTATGAGTATTAGTATTAGTATGAGTATGAGTATTAGTATTAGTATTAGTATGAGTATGAGTATGAGTATGAGTATAAGTACGAGTATGAGTACGAGTATGAGTACAAGTATGAGTATGAGTACGAGAATGAGAATGAGAATGAGAATGAGAATGAGAATGAGAATGAGAATGAGAATGAGAATGAGAATGAGAATGAGAATGAGAATGAGAATGAGAATGAGAATGAGAATGAGAATGAGAATGAGAATGAGAATGAGAATGAGAATCTGAATGAGAATCTGAATGAGAAAGTGGATAAAAACATATATGAGAATGAAGTCGTGTCAATGAACATGTTTGAAGTCTTGTTTGGGCCACCGAGAACGGGTGGGCATCTAGAGTCTAGGATGTGTTGGCCCAACGGAGGACGTTCCCGTGGGCGGAAAGTGAAAGGCCGTGTACGGACGGCGACCGCCAAGGCGGGGTAAAGTTAGGAATAGGTGCCTTAAGATCGAGTCAATGCCGAGTCGTGGCAAATTATGACCATCTTACCGTGTACGGACGGGAGCCGCGGGTAGACAGTGTTGCACGTGGGCCAGCAGGTGCTGCACGTGGGCCAACGAGCTCCCCGCGGGAGGTTACTAGGAAGCTGGAGGGGGAAATGGTTTCTCCAGAGTGGGCACCCCTTTCAGGTTAGGCCGGAACGTGTAGGGACATCCGTAAACGGCCATAGGTCCTAGAGGTCTAGGTTGATTGGCGAGTCTAGGTAAAAGGGATGATTGTGTGATTGAGTCTATGTGAAGCAATGGCTGTGTCCCTGCAGTGTATGAACGTTAGGGTGCTAGAATTCTATGTTGAGATGTTGTTGTATGGCTTGTTTGATGCATATTGATTGTAGTGGCTAGTCAGTCTTGGTTTCCGTATGAGGTAGCGTAGAGTATCATGCGGACAAGCTGGTGTAAAGTCACTTCACTGAGTAATTCCAATTGCTCATCCCTCCATCTCTATTTTTCCTATGCGCAGGACTGTAAGTAGAAGTGTGTGGATAAGGATGGATCATATTTCATTAAAAGATGCGTCCGCCGACTCCTGGGACCAGTAAAGACACGTAGGGTTGTCTAATTGAGTAGACACGTGTCCGTAGCACCCGTTTACTGAACCCCGGTCGGGCGCCGGGGGAACGGGCTGTTACAAGTACCATCTCCCAGGTTTGAGTTCAGAGGTTTATCGGGATTTGGCTTATATATTAATCGATTGGAAAATGCTAAGAAAATATAGAGGTTCAGTTAGGCTAAGGAGGGAAGTTTATTTAATTAATGATTATAGCATTTTGTCTAGGATGACATGGTCAAGGAGGTTTTTTATTTTTACTGGTTTCCTGGTTGCAGAGAAGGTGGTGGTTCTGGGTGAGTTTGTTTGTTCAAGATTCAACGGAGCTATGGGAAACTGAATGGGATCAGTATCGCATGGTGGAGTTTCTGTGGTTCAGGAACGTTGAAGTTTTAAGACTGGTCTCTTTAAACCAGGCTACAAAACTAAAATTGGGATCAACAAAGGTTTTCAAATGGTTACAAGGGTATTCTAAGGAGGTCTATGGGGAGATATTTGGCAAACAAAACTGGAGTACACAATTTCTAGTAAGGAAGGAGGAGACGTGCAAAGGGGTTACGGTTCTCGGGGATGATATTCACTCTCAAATGGGTTTGGACTAAATATGAATTCCTAGTCATTTGGACTTATGTAATTGTATGGGTCACGTTAATAAACATGTTAAAATATTGTATTAAATTTTCGGTGATGGAAATTATTATGGGTCAACAAGGATATCACTTGTTCCATAAGGGTATTGATGATTATATTTATTATTCTCTGATAAGTTTTATTCAGAGTAGAATATACTAATTTAGTATATCCTTGTGGGGACTTTTTTTTTTTTTGTCACAATCCTTGTGGGGACTATTCACGGCTTCTTAAGAACTAGATCATTTTCCGCGCTACATGCGGATAATATTTTAAAAATTATACAATTAGTTTTGTTATTTAAGAGATTTGAGAATTAAATAGTAAAGGAACATTATATATTTAAAACACATTTAACAGTTTAAGTTAAGAGATCTAAGACTGAGAAGTGAACAAACATAATTGATATTCAAATTTCAAAAATATCAGTTTAAAAGATAGGAGAATTGTTTATTATATTTTTTTTTTTAAAAAAGAGGATGAAGGAATTTGATAAAAAAAATGAGTAATGAAAATATATTTTCATCAACAACTAATTTTATAAAACTTGACGGGTTAAAAAGAAGAATGTATGTTTCAGCACAATTTAAATTGAGCAGCTCATGCATCTTTACCGAAAAGAAAAAAAAAAGAAAAAAAAAGCATCATACGAAGAACTTTCAAAACTTTTAACGTGTTACATTATTTCATGTTTTAATTTGTGAAAGGCCGTTTGGAATCTAAAGAGTGTTAGATATTGCAAGCATACAAAACTGTCAAATTCCATAATTAACTGAGAAAGAGAAAAGTTTGAAAATAAATAAATTCGAATATATGTATGTTATATTTAGATTTGAACAAATTATATTTTTCTTATCTCTAATTAACTCATTTTTGGGGTTTTCAAATAAAAGTGTATTAAACAAATATTTTCTTATATTTATATTTAAATATCTGTTTATATATATATATCCGTACCACTTACAAAAACATAAATTGGTAGATAAATTATTTTTATTAATGTTTTTGTCTGAAAATTTTAGAAAGATAAAAACTCACAATCGGTTGTAATGTTACTATTTTATAAAATTTTGTTGTAAATTTATGTTTTATATAATAAATTAGATGTCTGAAGAAGAATTATTTATTTGTTATAGTTTTATTATTAGAATCATACATGATGGGAAGATGAATAGGAATGGGAAAAAAAAATCCAAACCGAATCTAATTCGAAAATAGTACCAAACCCAACAGAAACTGGTTAAATATCTAAGCTTATTCAAAAATATCTAAAAACCAGGAAGCGAACCTGATCCAAAATATTTCGATTTTCCAAATACATCCAAATCAGATCTATATATTTGATTATATGAACTAATTTTAGAGCTAATATCCAAAATATCCAAAATTTATAAGATATTTTGAAGCTGTCCAAAATATTTGAAAATATATTACAGTTGGTGGAGAATGAGTTTAAATACCGCATATTCAAATGCACATTATATCATATTTTTCATACTGTACGAAAAAAATAAATTGATTCCAACTTCGATTTTTGTACATTTCTTATTACATATCTTTTCTTAAAAGAACTTTATTACAATCATATATTCATGTTTTAAATATGTTTGGAAATCATACCCTAGAAATTCAAAATGCATGAAACAATACTTTCTATCTTCGAGTTTAATAATCTTAAAGACAAATCAATGTTTAAATCAATTATAAAGCTAATAATTGCTGTACACAAAAGCCTAAATTATCTAAGATTATAACTAAAGTTCAACTAATTTATTCATCTTTAGGGTGTGCATTTGGGTACTCCTTCGAATTCGGTTTGGGATCTATTCGAATTTCTGGTTTTTGAGGGTAAAGATTTCATTTTTATTCAGATATTTAGAAAATTTGGTTTGCGTCAGTTTGCAAGATCTGGTTTGGGTACGAATAGCCCACTTTAATTATTTAAAAAATTTAAAATTCATATATTAATTTTTTCATAATCTAAAAATAAAATAATATATAACATATAATTTTGAGTAATATATGCCAAAATACCTAAATTTAACATAAAATGTTTTGCCTTGAATATTTGGATGGAGAATCAACATATATTTTAAGTATTTTGGTGTTTTTAGTATTGTTTAACAATTTTAGATATTTACGTTTGACTATATATTTTTTTTTTGAACACCGACTATATATATTCAAACCAGTCTTTGGTCATGGTCAAAATATCTTATAAAATTTGGATATTTTGTATATTAGCTCTAAAATTAGTTCATATAATCAAATATATAGATCTGATTTGAATGTATTTGGAAAACCGATATATTTTGGATCAGGTTCGCTTTCTGGTCTTTAGATATTTATGAATCAGCTTAGATATTTAACCAGTTTCCGTTGGGTTTGGTACTATTTTCGAATTAGATTCGGTTTGGATTTTTTTTGCCCATTCGTATTGATCTTTCCATCATATATGATTCTAATAATAAAACTATAACAAATAAATAATTCTTCTTCAGACATCTAATTTATTATATAATACATAAATTTACAACAAAAGTTTATAAAATAGTAACATTACAACCAATTGTGAGTTTTTATCTTTCTAAAATTTTCAGACAAAAACATTAATAAAAAATAATTAATCTACCAATTTATGTTTTTGTAATTGGTATATATATATATATATACACACACACAAATAGTTAAATATAAATATAAAAAAATATTTGTTTAATACACTTTTATTTAAAAACCCTGGGAAAATAAATTAATTAGAGATAAGGAAAAGATAAATTTATTAAAATCTAAATATAACATACATATATTCAAATTTATTTATTTTCTAACTTTTCTCTTTCTCAAACATATTATGAAAACTGACTATATTGTATGCTTGCAATAACACTCTAGATTCCACGAATATCTAACACTCTAGTTTCCACGAATATCTAACGCTCTAGATTTCACAGATACGAATATAGTTCACATCTACAACAACATTACATCATCTCAATTAATAGATTTTTTATTTAGTTGAAATTGTTGTGTGACCCAAACTATGCATTTCACGTTACTATACAAAATTAGGTCAAGAGCCGGTCAATCCAAGAATGCTTTCTACCAAAGTAATGTAAGGGCCGAATATGATCTGACCAAACCAGATTAAACTAAACCGGGACTATACCGAAAGTCTCAAGAATGTAATGGTAGAACACAGAAAGTAACAACAATTGGGATCCTATCTGGCTGGAAACTGGTGGAATCAAGACAGAACAAAACAAAGGAGTTATTAATAGTTTTGTTCAAAGAAAAGTTGAAATGTTGAATCGGTTTAACTCTCATCTGCTAATTTATGTATCCAGGCGTTTGTCCTTTGCTTTAAACTGACCCCATCACTTAACCAGAATCTATGTTGCTTCCTGCTTAATTCAAAATCCAGTCAATCTCCACCACTAAATAGTCAAATTACATAAGAGATCATCAGTTTATAATGTTGAAAAACTCTTACCAAGATCTTCATATTGTCATCGTCAGCAACAAAAACCTGTTCTTGAGTATATGCCAAAGTTCTTAGAAAGAACCTTAGCCTTCCTCTTCATCGACATAGAGAGAGCATGAAATAGTGGGTTGCAGGAGGTTAGTTTAATTTTAAATTAAGTAGTAACTGAGATGGAAAGCTGCTTACATTTCTCTCATTGGTTTCTCTGACATCCAAATCAGTTGTGACCAATATAATGTATTAGTGAGCAATGATCGAAGTGGTGGAGCTTGAGGGCATCTCCAACTCGAGAGGAGAGGTGGCCAACACAGAGACGCGCACCACCCTATCCATCATTGCTGCTGTATCGATCATTGTAGTGAGGCATCTTCAAGTCTACAGACACAAAGAAATGATTTTATCTCACTCATTCATTATGTATCAAAGTATCAAACCCATCATCCACCACACACACGCACAGTGAAGAACCAAACAAAAGAAACCACAATGTCAATCGAAATTAAGAATCAAAGTTTCGATGGGACAACGAGCAGAGAACCTATCCCTCTTCAATGGGACACCCCAGAAATATATGAGTTCTTCAGTCCCAGACCTCACTGTTTCTTAACATTTGACCTCAGTAACTATCCCAATCTTCATGATAAAATGATGGTTTAGAGTTTTGAGTTTTTATTACAGGTCCAGTAACTGGTGCAGTGTTCAGCTCGGGAAGAGATGACATGGAGTAGCTTCTAAAATGGCCGAATGAGAATAGTTAAGTCCTGATCCAGAAGAGAGCGATGGCTTATGTGCATTGCTTCTTGTGGGAACCGAAATTCACCTACTGTCAATAAATCGTAAATAAGGAAACTTTGGGTAAACCCTAAGTTTCCAGAGGAACCGGCTATCTGCAGAACCGCACAACGATAATTAAGAAAACGATAAACTTAAAATTAAAAAGAGAAAGAACGAGATTGAGAGCAAGAAGGTTCTTTTTCCGAATCTGCGTAAGAACTGTTACAACGAGAGTAGCCTTAACTCTAGAAGTCTAAGAATGAAAACCCTAGTTGAGACGCAGCTCGCTAACAAAAAACGGAAATATTCCTAAATGCTAATTTTAGTGGTGAGAGCTCTGAAAATCGTGTCCCTGCTTCTGCCCGATGCCTCTTGCTTATATACTCCCCTCCTAGGCGGTTTTAGCCTTTCCATTTCGCCCGAACTCGAATTTATCGGGAATCTACCATTTATCTTGATCTTTCCTTTTCTTTCGCGGAAATCTTCTATTTATATTCAAACTTGAAATTTATCTTCAAACTTGACATTTATCTTCCTTCTGCGAGTAAACCATTAAAACGTTATCGTATCTTTGGGTTAGATTTCGTTAATATCGCGAGATGGGTTTTTATCGCGTTTTAGGACCTTTCGGGCCGTTTTACGATAAAATCCGTTTTACGACTTTATACGAGATCGTTTCCTGATCCGATGCCGTTTTTAGTAAATTCCCTGAGTTAATCGTAAAGTTTAGCTACATTCGTTTCTTGGTTAACCGTTTCCGTTTTTTACGATTTTCTCGACGTTTTTATTAAAAACACGTTTTTATGATTTTAACGAAAAATCTCGAATAAATCGTATAGTTTAGGAAATGTTCGGTGTTTCGTTTAACCATTGCCGTTTTATACGATTCCTCGAGTTCTTTCAAAGTTTTACGGTTTTTATCGTAAAACTCGAATAATAGGTCGGATCGAAACGAAACGGGAGACATTTCGACCGTGGTTCGGAACACGACCGTGTCGAAGGACGTAAGCATTGAATCGGGGATGCGGGAGATCGAGGCTCGGGATGGTCGGTTCGACGTACGGCGAACCAAGCCGGACCGGTCCAGCTCGTCGGTCGAACCGTCCGGGAAGCTCCTAGTTCGCCCAACGGCGAACTAAGCCGGATGGCTTAAGCCGGTCATGGCTTAGTTCGCCGTTGGGCAAACTAGCCGGGACGAGGCTAGTTCGCGTTTTACGGCGGTTTCAGTTTTTCGCGGTTTTGTAAAACGATTCTTCGAGTTTTATAAAACGATTTTCGAGTTTTATAAAACGGTTCTCGAGTTTTATAAAACGGTTCTCGAGTTTTATAAAAAGGTTCTCGAGTTTTATAAAACAATTCTCGGGTTTTATAAAATGATACTTCGAGTTTTATAAAACGATTCTTCGAGTTTTCATAAATTGATTCTTCGAGTTTTATAAAATGATCCTCGAGTTTTATAAAACGATGCTCGAGTTTTATAAAACGATTCTTCGAGTTTTACAAAACGATCCTCGAGTTTTATAAAACGATCCTCGAGTTTTATAAAACGATTCTCGAGTTTTATAAAACGATTCTTCGAGTTTTATAAAACGATCCTCAAGTTTTATAAAAAGATCTAGAGTTTTATAAAACGATTTCTTTTATATTTCTGCAGGGAGTTTTGGCCGTTGATTCCGTCGTACTGATTTTGACCCCAACAGTTAGCCCCCCAGCTCGTAAGAATCGTTGAGTTCTTGCGAATCGGATCGAGCTTGTTTGGTAGAATTAGGCGGAACTTTAATGGCCAAAAGTCCAAAGGCTAATAGTAAAGTTTTTCTTATAAGTATATGGAGTGAGTTTTTCAAGTTCTTCACTCATTTTTCCATAACTTGCCTAAGTTTCAAGAGGCTCTCTCTCTACTTCTTCCTTTGGATCTTTTCTTTTTCTTTCGACCGTCTATCATGTCTTCCGAATGGAAAGCTTCAGATCGTGCTCATGCATCGATCTTTGATCCGAGCGACCTTGATGTGCCTGGTGGTTGTCCCCTTCCTAGGCCGATCTTTCGGCGTTTTTCCACGACTGAGATAGAGTTTTCGTAATATTATTCAGCTTTGAAGGCCGCCGCGGTGTCGCCTACGGGTTTCTGGGTTCCGAAGAAGGATAGACTTCGGAAGAAAACGATCAGTCCCAGTGCGAGCACTATCGAATCTCTCAGAGATTTGAGGAATCTCCGTGCGATCCCTAAGTCGGTCCAGTTTTACCTCCCTGTCCAAGGTCAGGATGTCGAGAATCCGCCTCCAGGTTATTTTTCGTGCTACGAAACCTTTCAGTTGAACTGTCAGCTGTGGTTCCCTATTCCTCGAGCCATTGTCGAGTTCTTAGATAGGTTTGGTGTACCGTTCAGCCAGCTACGTCCTAGTGGATTGCAGCACCTTGTTGGAATCTTGGTACTAGGCTACGAACGCGGAATGTCCCTTGACGCGGACTATCTTTCGGCTATGTTGACATTCAAAGGAAGAGGGGGCGGCTTTTACTTGGCCCCTCGGCGAGACATGACGGTTATTGGCGGGCTTGCCTCGAATGATCACGATTGGACCGATCGATTCTTTTATGTCAAAATTGATAGCGCATCAGTGGAGGAGAGTTGTATTCCTTTGTTCAGGACCGCGTGGGTGACAACTGGTATTCTATTGACGCGATCCTCATATCCGTACATATATATATATTTTAACCTTTTCGTGCGTTTCGCAGTGCCTACCCTTCGCAAGCCGATGCTTGAGGATTTTCCGGAGGTCATGAACCTTCTTCGTGGCGGCCCACTTCATTGGGGATAGTTTTCTCCGAAAAGGGTCCGTCGCGCCGTTGCCTATTATTCATCCGGTTTTTCTCGGGACAGTTATACAGATCTCCACAGGACAGAGAAGTTCCGATCGGTCGTGGTCGAGCGTTTGACAATGATATCAATATCGAAGATCTTATTGATTTTTCAGCCTCCGAATTCGATCCGACCGAGATGTCGTCCCGAGAACCGGGTGACACACAACTTGCGAAGGTGTCGAGGCTTTTTAACAAGGTTTGTCTATTTTGCTTTATCTCGGTCGCCTCTTTCGTTTTTATAAATGATGATTTTTCCCGTTTTGCAGGGTCTTCGCTTTATGACCGAAGCGGTGAATGCGAATAGTGCAAAACTTCACAGGGCCGAGTCTAGGGCTGCAGCGGCGGAGGCGGAGGCTGCTCGTCTCAAAGAGGAGATCGATGCCAGTTTCTCTCGCGCCCAGGATTTAGCCGTAAGGGAGGCCGCTCGTGTGAGAGAGGAGTATGAAGCTGAATCTCGTCGAAGCTTAGAGCTTTCCGACACGATGGTTTGCCGTGCTCGTAGAGCGGGAAAAAGAGAGGTTGCTGCGGAGTTCATGGCTCGCCGTGAGCGGTTCGTGCCTCTTTATGCGGAATTCGAAGATGCGCAAAGGGGAAATGGCGATTTCCGCGAGTGTCGGGGCGTAGCCGGGGGTTTGCATCTTACCCAAAAACTGGACTATTCGTATGAGGTTGTGATTGCGAAGCAGAAAGCGCGTCTAGCTAAGAGAGAGAAGAAGAAGAACGAGTCCGTCAATCCCGGGAAGCACATGTGGGATCAGTGGAAACCCATTGTGGTGTCGCCGGATTCGGTCGAGGTCGGACCTGGGATCTCGGATGTAGAGGGCGAAGTTGACCAGTCTGCGTTTGATGACTTCAGTGTGTGATGTTATTGCTTTTATGATTTCCTTGTTGTTTTTCCGGACTGGCTGTTGGTGGCTTTGAATCCCTACCGCTGGGCGGCGTGTATTTGAAGACTTTCTAAGAAATATTTTCTAAGTATGGAATTTGTGTTTTGTTTTTAGATGTAGAAGGAAGAATATGAGTTGTCATCTCGCATCTAACTCTTGGTGTAAATCGTCAGACTCGTTAACTCGGAAGGTTTCGATTTTTGCGAGTATTTAGATGTGGGCGAAGAGACATGCCTTTAGGATCTCGATTCATGCCTTGAGACGTTAGAGACCAGTGTGCTGGGTTTAGGACAAGACCTAGGTTTACTTTCGGATTGAGGCTATGCGATGACTAGTCGGCTTTCGTTTTGCCTGTTGCGATTTTAACCTGATTCCATACCGATTTAGAATCTGCGATAGGTTCTCGGCTTATACGATTCGTCTGGTTGGAACCGAGCATCTCACCGGGGACAATTTCTAAGTTTCCCGGAAGTGCTGACCAAAAATTTGGATTTCTTTTATAGCGCGCTATTTTATCCTAGTCGGATGTATGTAGACCAATAGGTCGATGCGTTTTTTTAGGACGGCTAGCGTGCTCGACGGGGCCAATCGCCAAGCGTTCGTGTTTTTATAGTCGCGGACGGACTGAAGGGAACATTTTTCTTGAGAATCTAGGCGACGTCTCGCCGGTTCTTTCCGAAATTATTTTGATGTACGAGTATTATAGAAACGATTAAGTAGTTTCTGGTGCGGAAGTAATTTCCGGATGCTTGGAATTTGTTTTTTGCGTTTTCGATAGTAGCGGAGATTTTATAATATTCTAACTTTTTCTTTATTAAAAAAAGTTTCGAAAATTTTTCGATTACAAAGGAAAAGTTCTAAAAATTTGGGAGTATACGAATACTCGTATACTCACCTACTCCCCCCCCCCATTTTGGAAGGGGGGGGGGGATAGCTGAACTCATCTTTAGGCGAGCTGCCTACGTATTACTTTCGAAAATCAAGCCATCTCGTAGTTCTGATTGCTTGTGCGAGTATGCTTACTCGGCTTTCGCAGACTTTTCCATCACTTCAGTTGTTGGATCGATGTCTTTGTCCAGGCTTTTCTCCTCCGGCTGGGTAGAAGCGATGGGTGCGGAAACTTGCTGTTTCTCGACCGTTGCTTGCTTTGGGTCGTCTTCCGCGGGCGGTGGCGTAACCTTTGCCCGTCTTGGTTTCAAGTTTGCGACCTCCAATTGCCTCAGCTTGTGTTCAGCCAGGAAGCATGATCGTGATTGTCTTTGGCATCCCCAAATTGCTGTGATTCCCATAGGAGTCGGGAATTTGATGCCTAAGTGATACGTCGATAGAACCGCCTTCATGGAATTTATCCAAGGTGTGCCCATGATCACATTGTAGATGGCCGGGAAATCGACTACCGCGAAGTTGACGATTTTCGTCACTTCTTTAGCCGCCACCGGTAGCCGGATTGATCCCAGTGTCATTGATGTCTCGCCGAAAAGCTGGTCAACGGTTTTGGAATAGGTTCCACTTCTGAGAGTTCTATTCCCATACGTGCTAACGTGTTGCGGAAGATCACGTTGGCGGTACTTACGGTATCGACCAGGATTCGAGCGACTTCTAAATCGCTTATCACTAAGTCGATGACAAGGGGATCGGCATGAGGCTAGTCGATCCCGCCGGTTTCAGCATCGTCGAATGAGATTACCCCCTTTGGAGTGGCATCCGATGGCACCTTCCAACTCGAGCCGGTTTCGGCTTTACGTTGGTAGAATTTGATCGACGAGACGGTGTCTTTATAATATTGCGATTCACCGATAATCATGTTGATTTTTTGGCGGTTAGCGTCGTTACCCTTCTCGTCTTGTCTTCGTACGCGTTTTTCGCCCGACTGGTTCCCCTGAGGCGGAGTTTCCGCTCGCGAGTTCCTGTCGTTTTTCGGGAGGCGGTCTGAGTCGCGGATGAGATCCTTGGCGCTGGATATCTCAGAGAGTTCTCCCGCGATCAGTTTTGCGGCAAGCCTGGCGCCGAGAACTTTGTAGTTCATGGTAGATTGTCCACGGGTTTGGTGGAGGTCGCAGAAAGTATTCTCATCGTAATTCGAATTTCTCATCCACGTGTTACCCGTAGTCCGTCCTTGCTCTGATCCAGAATTAATGGCGTAGTTATGCGCCCCTTGGAGATCCTGTCCCTCGTGATGGACGAACTTCTGCCTCTGCTCGGACGCGTTATTCTTTGCAGACGTTTTCATCGGCTTATGCTTATCGGACAGGATTTTAGTCTCCTCCTCGATGGTTATGTAATCAGTAGCCTTATGGAGCGTGTCCTGGATCGTCCGCGGTTTCTCGAGAGTTATCCATTTGCGGAATTTCAACTTGAACCAGAACGATTTCCTTAACGCATCGATGGCGGCTTTCTCGCTGATTCCGCAACCCTAGCCATGACGAGTTTGAACCTACTCATGAAATCGCGGAGAGATTCGTCCTCCTTTTGCGACAAGCTCCAGATATCAGCGTCGGATGTTTCCGGGTTGATGAACATCGAGTATTGCTTCAGGAATTCGGAAGCGAGTTGGCGGAAACTTCCGATCGAATTCCGCCTAAGTATGGTGAACCATTCGAGGGCTGCTCCTTCTAGGTTTTCGACGAAAAGACGGAAGTAACCTGCGTCCTTTTCGTGATCCTTGATTTTGGCTCGTCCCATGGTGATCTGGAAGGCCTGTAGGTGCGCTTTGGGATCAGACGTCCCATCGTAAGTCGGCACCTTAAGTTTCCCGGGATCGGGAAGCTTGACCTCTGTGATGCGAGCCGTGAAGGGCGTTTTCTGAGACTCGTACAGTAGCCGATCGATTTCGGGTGCGGCGCTGGTAGCGTGATGAATCTGAGATTTCACCGCTTTTACCGCTGCGGCCGTTTTAGTGATGTACTCGCGGAGATCGCGAATCTTGGTCAGATCGCCAGCAGTTTTCCGACCTTGTCAGCGTTTGCTGCTAGTAACCGGAGATCGCTCCTCGGCAGTTTTCGCGTATCGCGCAAAGTTGAGTTCCTCCTCGTCTCCAGTAAGAGAACGCTCGGGAGAAGACTCCGGTGGAGGGCTGTGAGTTTTTCTTCTCCTAGGATGGACGTCAGCGTCTTCGTCTGATGAATCGGCTTGGTCGCTTGTCTCCAGGTTAACCCTTTCGATGCCGTCTCCCTCGGTCTCCTGTTCGTGAGTAGGAGGTTTTTCCGATTCGTTTAGCGTCGCATCAGGGTTATCTTTTCAGGAATCCTTCTCCGCTAAGTTACCCTGTTCGGTTCTGGGGAGATCCGTAGGAGCTCCGAAATCGAGCCTCCTTCCGCGGATCTTAGTAGTTCCGCGGAGGCGAATTGTGCTGGTTTTCGCAGTTAGGGTTTCAACCTGTTTTGCGAGCGAACAAATGAGCTTTTCCTGCTCTTCCGATTTTTTGTTAAACTCGGAAAGCATCTTTTCGATGGTCTCGGCGTTAGCGTTTGTAGCGTTGGCTGCGGACGCATCTTGTGGTGATGGCGTTTTATCAACATTGTCGCGTTCGTTGCGAGTTAGTTGGTCACCAGTCATCGTTTCTTCGTTGGACATGTTGCAGCTTTGGTGTAAGATAGATCCAACCCCCCCTCCTTCTAGCGCCAAACTGTGGGAACCAAAATTCACCTATTGTCAATAAATCGTAAATAAGGAAACTTCGGGTAAACCCTAAGTTTCCAGAGGAACTGGCTATCTGCAGAACCGCACAATGATAATTAAGAAAACGATGAACTTAAAATTAAAAAGAGAATGAACGAGATTGAGAGAAAGAAGGTTCTTATTTTGAATCTGCGTAAGAACTGTTACAACGAGAGTAGCCTTAACTCTAGAAGTCAATGAAAACCCTAGTTGAGACGGAGCTCGCTAACAGAAAACAAAAATATTCCTAAATGCTAATTTTGGTGGTGAGAGCTCTGAAAATCGTGTCCCTGCTTCTGCCCTATGCCTCTTGCTTATATACTCCCCTCCTAGGCGGTTTTAGCCTTTCCATTTCGCCCGAACTCGAATTTAACGGGAATCTTCCTTTTATCTTGATCTTTCCTTTTCTTCCACTGAAATCTTCTATTTATCTTCAAACTTGACATTTATCTTCAAACTTGAGATTTATCTTCCTTCTGTGAGTAAACCATCAAAACGTTATCATATCTTCGGGTTAGATTTCGTTAATATCGCGAGATGGGTTTTTATCGCGTTTTAGAACCTTTTGGGCCGTTTTACGATAAAATCCGTTTTACGACTTTATACGAGATCGTTTCCTGATCTGATGCCGTTTTTAGTAAATTCCCTGAGGTAATCGTAAAGTTTAGCTACGTTCGTTTCTTGGTTAACCGTTCCCGTTTTTTACGATTTTCTCGATGTTTTTATTAAAAATGCGTTTTTTTATGATTTTAACGAAAAATCTCGAATAAATCGTATAGTTTAGGCAATGTTCGGTGTTTCGTTTAACCGTTGCCGTTTTATAAAATTTCCTCGAGTTCTTACAAAGTTTTACGGTTTTTTCGTAAAACTCGAATGATAGGTCGGATCGAGACGAAACGGGAGACATTTCGACTGTGGTTCGGAACACGACCGTGTCGAAGGACGTAAGTAGTGAATTGTGTATGCGGGAGATCGAGGCTTAGGATGGTCGGTTCGACGTACGGTGAACCGAGGCGGACCGGTCCAGCTCGTCGGTCGAACAGTCCGGGAAGCTTTTAGTTCGCCCAACGGTGAACTAAGCCGGCTTGGCTTAGTTCGCCGTTGGGCGAAATAGCCAGGACGAGGCTAGTTCGCGTTTTACGGCGGTTTCGGTTTTCGCGGTTTTGTAAAACGATTCTTCGAGTTTTATAAAACGCTTCTCGAGTTTTATAAAACTGTTCTCGAGTTTTATAAAACGATTCTTGAGTTTTATAAACGGTTCTCGAGTTTTATAAAACGATTCTCGAGTTTTATAAAACGATTCTTCGAGTTTTATAAAACGATTCTTTGAGTTTTTATAAAATGATTCTTCGAGTTTTATAAAACGATCCTCGAGTTTTATAAAGCGATTCTCGAGTTTTATAAAACGATTCTTCGAGTTTTACAAAATGATCCTCGAGTTTTATAAAACGATCCTCGAGTTTTATAAAATGATTCTCGAGTTTTATAAAACGATTCTTCGAGTTTTATAAAACGATCCTCGAGTTTTATAACACGATTCTCGAGTTTTATAAAACGATTTCTTTTAGATTTCTGCGGGGAGTTTTGGCTGTTGATTCCGTCGTACCGATTTTGACCCTAACACTTCTGATACCTGGGCTAGAGCTTACATGAGGTGCTAAAGAACAGGGTTGCTGAGAGATAGTGTTATCCAACGGCATCAACCACTTTCAGAGGTTCCGTATGGATCCTTGTGTTCATGATCTGAGTTATTATCTCTGTCTTGATGCTTCTCAAACTGTAGTATTTCAATAATGGGTTCTTCGGGACAGTCAACAATATAAACTTGTAAAGAGACCTGCACCTTTCCAATAAAAGTGTTGTGTGAGAATCAATAGATTTTAATCAAACAACTTATAAGAATAAGTGAATAACCATTCACATACCACTGTCTCCTTTGGGTAAAAGCACAGCATTTAGATTTACTTCTAGCTACACCTCCAGAGACGGTAGGATCAAAGTCTCCTCGATCCACAAAAGCACTAACGCAAGGTCTACTTGTGCCACGTTTCCTCTTTTCATCTACTTTGTGTCTGTGACCAGAGAGCTTTTCTTGGACCAAAGAGGCTCACGGGACTCTGCAATCCTAACAAAGAAATGAGACATGGAGAAGATTCAAGTCCTGCCGCCTTATTATTAAAAAGATAGATAAAAATATGAGGAATAAATTCAAGGTCATTAACATTAACAAAGGTCATTTGGTGGATGTTACCATGGCCTGAGACAGTGATGAGGCAGGGACATCTGTAACCTTGCTCATCTCAGCATCGAAACCACAAACATAACAGAGTTCAAGTGATCTGTTACGTCCATCTTAAACTGGCACCTAGGCATCAAAGACAAAGAAGATTTGTTAGGTATTATGTGCATTTAGTTTTCCTTCTCAGAGATTTTGAAGCATGCATAAAACATTTATAACCTGGATAACTTTACAATACCTACAATTTTCTCATCATGACAGGCTGTGCACGTGAACAATGAGAAGCCACGCTGAATTTCTCGGGAGCATTTCGATTATGAGAAGTAGCACCACCCATTTGATGTTTCAATTCTGTTAATTTTCACAGTGCATAGGAACTCTGCAGCCTGCAAGTGTTTGAGGTTTGTAAGAGGGTAGTCGGAAGAGAAGCTGGAGGTTTTAAGATACGAAACAGCATGCGTTCTTTAAGAACAGCAATAAGTGCATAGTTTGTTATAACCTTCTGAATATGTAAGTTCGCCAAATCAAAAACAGTCTCAGCAATCAGAAGCTCTTGTTGCTCTGGTTTCTTGTCAACTACTATGGTTATCGAAAATTTCTTTTTCCATTTTGGCCAAAAATGAAAGCAACTTAACAAATAGATCTCCATTAGCGCCTTAAAGATATTTGTGTAACTATTGATAATATGATGATGAATTAAAAATTTGGTATTAGGGTACTGATGTCGTTACCTTTTCCCATCTTGTATCGTAGGAGGAGGAGGATGTCCATGAGCTCGCTGTTATTCTTGATGTTACATTAATCCCTGAAGCAGCTTTTGATTACTCAGAGGAAAGTGAACCGATTGAAACCTAATCTACATTGAAGAGGAAGACAACGAAGACTGGGAATCGATTTTTGACGGTTGAGCCCAACGAAGCTCAATGAAAACAAATTAAAACCCATTCGAAACCAATTCAGTTGGTGAGCTGGACGAAAACAGAGATCCTATTGGAGGATTAAAAAATCCAACGTGGCTTAAAGAGGGGGAAGTATTTGTCCCTTTTAGTATAGTATATAGATGGGTCTCTTCATACCTAAGATTATGATTCGAACGAGCAACTTACAAATAAATTTTTATGAGAGTGTTAAGTTGGAATTATAGAGGAATATGAAGTAAATGGACTATAATTTATTTAAGGGAGATATGACATAAACATAAGCCAGATTTTTTGTTTCTAGCGGAGACAACAACAATATGAATATGTCTTAAGATTTTCAAGCACATTTTGGTTATGATAGACTGATTACGGTGGATCCGACTGGACGGAGTGGTGGCTTAGCATTATATTATAATAATAAATTCCAAGTCAATATTCTGTACTCGAGCAATCATATGATAGATGCAGAAGCGGAAGTGCTGGGAAAAAAGGTTTTTCTTATATTTGTATATGGCTATCCAGTCAGCAATTGCAGGATCAAGTTTGGGAGAGACTGACCAGATATGTTTGATAGACCATGATTTTGACCCGCTTTTAGCCATGGTTTTGATATGTTTTTATGAGTTTTATATATGTTTTGGAGTCTATTAGGTATGTTTTCAGTTTCAGGAGCACTTTGGAGTAAAATGATGATTTAGGTGCCCTTTTGGAGCTTAAAGGAGAGTTTTCCGAGATGACTATGAAGATCTGACAATGAGGACACATATCGATCGATACACACCCTGTGTAATCGATCGATGACGCTTCTATCGAAGGTGAAGTCAAGATACTCCATCGATCGATGTATACCATGTACCATCGATCGATATGATGCGTGGAGAAGAAGTTTAACTTGGCCGACTTGAAGCCCAAGTCTTCCCAATATTACAAAAATGCCCCTGACGAGTTTTTAACCTAATAGAACTCTTATTTATAGTTTTTGCCATTGTGTTTGGCTAGATATCCTTTTTTGTTCTTTACATGCTTTTGATACCTTTTGTACTTGAAAAGCTTTGCATACTTTTCTTGTTACTTTGTTCTATTCTATAAAGTATTTCTTTTCATCTTAATTTCTAAAGGGTTATAGAATTCTAGATCTAGAGGAAACACACAAAGAGATTTGTTCTTCCAAGAACCAAAAGTTCAATCCACTATCTATGAGTTTCTATTATTACCTAGTTGTCATGAATCTCTCAGTTATGTCTGAGATATCTCTTTGTTAGATTTAGGGTTCAAATAGTTATGAGGGATTAGCCCCAACTATGGAATGTTGAATTGTTCATATTCATTATCCAAGTGAACCCTAATGCTTACTCTAGAGTAGCTACCTAGAGTATGATCATGGATGTGATTTAACTTGTTTATCATTGTCCTGGAATCATTTGGCATAAGCTTAGATCCTCTAGGGACGTGCGAAAGCCGGTCTATGATCTTGGTGAACACAGATTTGGTTTGATCTTATGCTATATCGATCGATACTCATATAGAGTCATCGATCGACAGCAACCCATATCGTCCGATATCGCTGTCAAAACATTGGTCGATATTGCTGGCAATAAGATCAATGGATGTGTCTATTTAGTGACTGCTATTAGATCTATCTAAGAATCAAAGTTCTCGTATATCTTGCAAGCAATTCATTAAAACATCTGTACCATTATAATCCTGATTATCTGAATAGCAACCTTGAATCTAACTATTTTCTTTTATTGTTTCAAACCTAAAATCCATTCTCTTAAACAACTTACCATTAACATTGCTTAATAAACTGCAACTTTACTATTTTAAACCTTTTCAACCAAGCATAGTCATTTAGATTATATCTATTGTATTCCTTAGTTCCCTGTGGATTCGATCCCTAAGTACTACAACTGAACCTCTTATTTGAGAGAGTAATTCACTTAGGGTTAAACATTTGAGTATATCAAATTAGGCCCCGTTGCCGGGGAACTTTGAAAACATTAGATTTAATCTGATTAGGTCTAGGTTATTTTTCTTTTATTGTTTAATTATCTTTTGACACCAAAATTTTTTTTCTTGTCTTTTTTAGGTACATGCACAGCAGTACTAGAAGCAACAAGGACAAAAACCTTTTGTACTCAGAAGATCCTCACAGCTTGGAACGTAGCATCCGCAAAGACCTACGCTCCTCATCGATCGACATCAACACATCCCTGTTGACCGATACTTGCCTACCACATTCGACCTAGACACCTTCAACGTCAACCGATACTCTCACCGCCACATCGCTCGACATCAACAACCGTTCGTCGACCGATACCTTTCATCCGACATCGATCGATATACCTCATCTCACATCGATCGATACTAACCGGCGAGACATGGTAGCGCCTATTATTCTCACTACCGATGAGAATGGAGACCTGCGTGATCAAGATGGTCACCTGCGTAATGCAGCAGGTCATAAGCTGAAAGCTCAGAAGGAGATCATACCTGAGCAAGAGACTGCACCTACAGACATCATTCAACATGTAGAAGAGGCTAACCAAGCTAGATCTTTGGCTGACTACAACCGTCCAGATCAGTTCTATTCCAACCGATCAGCCATCCGCCCTCCTTGCTATTCAAAGAGGAGATTTCGAGCTTAAACCGCAGTACTACACCCTTGTAGGACAAATACCCTTCTGTGGGTTGTCCAATGAGCATCCTATGGACCATCGGGAGAAGTTCGAGGATCTCATAACCATCATAGAAGCCAATGGAGTCCCTCAAGAATATCTTCTCTACAAGCTTTTCAAGTACTCTCTATCTGGAGAAGCTTTGCAGTGGCTTAGAAAACTACCACCAGGTTCTCTCACAACCTGGAGTGACATCAAGAACGCATTCCTGCGTAACTTCTTTGATGAATCACGCGCTGAAGAATGGAGGAAAAAGATTGCTACATTCACTCAGAATCCTGAAGAGTCATTCAAAGATGCATGGAACAGATTCAAGTCCTACCAAAGAGATTGCCCACACCATGGTTTCAACAGAGTGCAACTCATTTGCACTTTCTACAGAGGCATCACATTGGACTATCAGAGAGCTCTTGATACAGCTAGTGAAGGCAACTTCAACACCAGGAATCCACAAGAGGCTATGAAGCTCATTGATAACTTAGCTTCAGCAACAGCATGAAGAAATTCATGAAGACAAAAGCTACATCATTCCTTGGGAAGGAATACATCAATGAAGTACAAGCACAGCTGGATACCATTCAGAAGTTGATAAACAAACAGATCTGTTCAGTGGAGGATGCAGAGACTGCAAGTGAAGATTATATAGAAGAAGATGTAAACTGGGTCAGTGAGCTGGTTTTCAGAGGTCTGGTAACCAATGAGGATACAGAAACTACACAGGCCAGAGAAGTAACTTCAATTCACAGAAGCCCAACATCTTCAGCAGCAGCAACCCCAACAACAACAGGAGCTATGGAAACTCATTATACTCCAACCCACACCCACCCACCCAAGATACTAAACTGGAGGAGATGCTTGACAAGGTCCTTGAGAGTCAGCAGAAACTCTAGACAGACTGCAATGGGAAGATCGACTCCGTCTACAACACCCTCCAAAAAGAGCTAAGTGGTTCCAGACAGTAGAAGCCGAAAGGAAGCAGGAGCTTGCCAACAATAACATCAATGCCATTCTGGATGATGATTTTTGGCAAGAGATAGTAGAAGAGATTCAGCAATCTGATGATGAAAGAGACTTCGTCCACGACTACTATCGATCGATATCACCCCGTGATCATCAACCGATACGTTCCCATGTACATCGATCGATAGACTTTGATGAGTTTCGATCGATGGACTTAGACGAGTACCCGTACGAGTGTAATAACGTCCGGACGATGACTCACGAAGCCTTCGCAGCACGTCACCCACATCCGCCCGTCCCTGTCAAGATCGAAACGCATAACATCGATCGACATGACTACCCTCCCATCGATCGACAGGAAGACAATGCTATCGACCGACGCACTCCAGCTAGTGTCGCTCGATACACAGTACCCCAGCGCCGAGTGCAACTCCCCAAGATAGATGGTGCACGTATTGACACATTCCGGGAGCAATATTACAGTACTAGAAGCCCTCAGAAAGCCATCTTGGAGAGACCCACAGATATCTTTGAGTCCATGGAGATAGAAAAGGAAACTACTGGAAGAGTTCTCAGAAAAAGGAAAGAGAAGATAGCGAAGCCTTATAAAAGGGAAGCTAATGAGAAAGAATTGTCAAACTTCAGAAAAAGAGTCCTCAGAATACCTAAAGAGAAACCTTTTGAAGAAACTTACTTTTCACACAGATTGTGGATGTTTTTCAGAGAAACAAGAGAGACAGAAGAAGACATCAGAAGGATGTTTCATCAAGTTAGAGACAGTTTAAAGAAGAAGATCACACTGGAGAAGAAGAGCGATCCAGCGAAGTTGACAGTACCATGTTCCATCAGAGGTGTTGATTTCCCTCGTGCCCTATGTGATACATGATCTGGAGTCAACATCCTACCCAAGCTTATGGCAAACCAACTAGGTCTGAAGATCGAGCCAAGTGAAGAATCCTTCATCTTTGTGGATTGTTCTCAGCAGAGCTCTGGAGGAATAGTTAGAAACCTTGAGGTACAGATTGGAGAAACCCTAATTCCTACGGAATTCCATGTCATAGCCAACAAGCTAAACTTCAAGACTTCTCTACTACTTGGAAGAGCCTCCTTAGCCACAGTTGGAGCCGTTTTTGATCTCAAAACCAACAAGCTCTGTCTCACCCTCATCAACCCTACCATCCACTACAATCCTGTTCCAGTCATCAAGTTTCCCAGAATGAAGAACCCAGCACTCGTAGCAACATGTTTCTGTGCCCACGAGTACGATTCCATGGCCGAGTACGAAACTGATCCAGATCTATCGACCGATGGAAGTCTTCTATCATCGACCGATAACAGCCGACCAGAATTGACCGATGAATATACATGGTCATCGATTGATACGCTATTCCAGAAGATCGAGGAAGAGTTTCCAGACGGCGATTTTGGCACCAATGATTGGGACAACGATCATTACATGCCCGAGTTAGCGAGCATCACTACTCAGGAGGAGTATGATGCAGATTATGAAGAGGAACGAGCCACAGAGTATAGATTTCTTCGAGAAGACGAAGTCAGACCTCCTCTGCCATCTTTCATCTTCCGCCCATCGATTGATGCACACCCTTCCCCATCGACAGATATACCTCAACCCAGATCGCTCAAACGACGTTTTGAATCAACGAGCGACGAACCCTACTGCGCACAAGTCTATGTCCCGCACGAACCACGAGACGGAGATTGCTCGATTGGAAGTTGGGCGAGCAGTTATCATGAGAGTTTTGCAGTAGATACAGCACCTCTACCATCCGCGATCCGACCTGAAGCACCCGTATCGACCGACACGGAGCACCAGCTATCAACCGACATGTTCCACAACAGATCGACCGATGCACCAGCCCAACCATCAATCGATACCACATCAACACCATCTGAGGTACAAACACATATTTTCGATTATACTTCACTAATTCCGGATGCATATGGTATTTTCAGGGATCCAGAAGGTCATGCACGAGCACTAGATGGAAGAATCATTCCAATATCCGAAGAAGACGTTGCACACATCCTTTAGATGGCCAATGGACCAGTCAACCCCTACACCCAACCACCCGTTACCCTAACGACCAGCACCAATTTCAGCGAGCATCGACCGATGCATGGCGAAGAGCATCGACCGATATTCACCGTGAGATTGGGAAGAGAGCTTTCAAGCACGGCGTTCGTCATTTCTTATGGGAAAAGAAAGACGAATTTGGTGTCTACAGAGATGAAGCTGGTTATGCCAGAGAGGTCAACGGAGATATCATCCATGTCTGCAAAGAAGACATTGAGAAGCTACTGAAAAGAGCCTCACTATTTGGGCGCTCTTGTTTTTGCTTACCGGAGCATGCTGAACAATATGCTAAAGGAGTTCCAGATTGCAAGATCTTCACAGAAGCAGAAGTCAGAGATATGCTGGATGAGAGGACCAGTGAACACAACTGGGAGAAAGCAGGATTGGGCCTAGAACAGGAGAAGGTCATATCAAGACTTCGAGGAGAAATATTATGGATTACGTCTAGCAATGATTCAGCACGAAAAGAAAGAGAAGCCCTACAAGAAGAAATCAACACATTGCGTGCACAACTCGAATCTCAGAAACGACCATCGGCCGATGCAGAACCATCAACATCGATCGACACAAACTTTGACGCACCTATCGAGAGTCACTTACAGAGACTATCGATCGATGACTCACCCAGACCATCGATCGATACACGCGCACCCGACTACTGTACCAGAGAAGAACTAGAAGCAGCCACAAGAGATATCTACAAATCTATTGAGTTTTGTGGAGACGAAGATTACAGATTAGTGGACAGGTATTGGTTCCCAGTACACAGTGACGTCAAAGGATTACAGCGCACAGTGGATTACATTCAAGAGGAGGTAGCTGATATTAAAAGACAGCTCGCCAACCAACCTAACCCATCCCCATCGATCGATGAAGCCAAAAACACATCGACCAATATGAAACCTCCAGAATCAACCAACGAGATCCCACACCACGACACCACGCAGCTGAATGCAGAACACATCTACAACATGCTTTGAAATCATCAGTACAGCATTGCCAGCCTAGAAGAGTGGTTAGAAAGGATCCAAACAGAAGTGCATGGTTTGAAAGCTAGTATAACCAGAAGCGAGAAAGCCACAAGAAGCTTTTTGACTTCCTGGTTTGAAGAATCACAAGACAAGGAGGATACTTGTTTCCCAACAAGTACCTGCAACACACCGCACTAGCCACCATACCTCCACAGTCTAGCTAAATGACTTTAAATAAGCGCTGAGTGGGAGACAACCCATTGTTAGGTATTTTCTTATTTAGTTTTGTTTTATTTTTACTTATTACTTTTTTTTATTTGTTTTTAGGAACATAGCTATACGATCACTACCTATATCGACCGATGAGGCCCTGTCTACATCGCCCGACATTACCTTATCAATGACGATCGATGGAAGTGACTCACCATCGATCGATATGAACATCGGTCAGGTATATCGTTCACAATTTTGATATCAGTTACAAATTTATTATTTCTTATGCTCTAACTCCGACTAGTTATACACTGAAGACAGTGTATGATTTAAGTCTTGGGGGAGTGATTACTGATGTTACTTTACCTTTTTGATCTCTTTAAAAAGTTTTCAAAAATTGGTTTTATTGAGTCAAGAAATGGACAAAAATATTTAAAAAAATTTTTCTTTTGCTTTTTATCTTACTATTCTTTAGCACCATTCTTAGAATTCTTGATTACAGAAAGTACTATAGATGCTAATGTGGATCACCAATCATCCTATGACAACACTTTTCATGATTGTTTGGATGAACCAAAGCTGATTTCCAACCTAACCTGACATCTATTGCTTGTCTTGGGGCTTGGTATACAAGGGACCGGAATCCTCATGCAAGTCTGGAAGGTAAAAGTCTCAAAATTTTTGGTTTCTTTCTCTCCATCCTTTGGCATCCCCAGAATATAAAAGATTGAGATGATTTCCTGAGAGGCTGAGGGAGAGGTACATTACCCATGACCCCACTATTCTAAATCAAAGGAATGATCACACATTGTGGAAGCGAGGGAGAGGTACATTACCTATGACCCCACTATGCGCCTACACTTTGTCAAAAAGAGACTACACAAGTTGAAAGATCAATAAGATGAACAGTAGTTGTTCATTGGGATTGACATAAAAGAAAAGAAATTTTGGGATTCAGAGAAGGGGGATAAAGAGAAGAAAGGAACCAGGATGAGAATGCCTGAAACTTGTATGAGTTGAATCCAAGTGTTCTTTGATCGATACTCCCAAGGTAAAGCCTACACCTTTATTTTATTCATAAATGAAATCAGTAGAGGGGATAGACAGACATGATTGTTTAAGTTGATTGGCTAGATGCATTTGGTTGCTAAGCTAGGATATGGTATAATGTACTTCTGTAGTTAACAATATGAGATGTGGACAAGCAAAAGGTTAAGTCTGGGGGAGTTGATAGAACATGATTTTGACCCGCTTTTAGCCATGGTTTTGATATGTTTTTATGAGTTTTATATATGTTTTGGAGTCTATTAGGTATGTTTTCAGGTTCAGGATCAATTTGGAGTAAAATGATGATTTAGGTGCCATTTTGGAGCTTAAAGGAGAGTTTTCCGAGATGACTATGAAGATCAGGCAATGAGGACACATATCGATCGATACACACCCTGTGTAATCGATCGATGACGCTTCTATCAAAGAAGAAGTCAAGATACTCCACGATCGATGTACACCATGTACCATCGATCGATATTATGCGTGGAGAACAAGTTCAACTTGGCCGACTTGAAGCCCAAGTCTTCCCAATATTACAAAAATGCCCCTGACGAGTTTTTAACCTAATGGAACTCCTATTTATAGTTTTTGCCATTGTGTATGGCTAGATATGCTTTTTTGTTCTTTACATGCTTTTGATACCTTTTGTACTTAAAAAGCTTTGCATACTTTTCTTGTTACTTTGTTATATTCTATAAAGTATTTATTTTCATCTTAATTTCTAAAGGGTTATAGAATTCTACATCTAGAGGAAACACACAGAGAGATTTGTTGTTCCAAGAACCAAAAGTTCAATCGTCTATCTATGAGTTTCTATTATTACCTAGTTGTCATGAATCTCTCAGTTATGTCTGAGTATATCTCTTTGTTAGATTTAGGGTTCAAATAGTTATGAGGGATTAGCCCCAACTATGGAATGTTGAATTGTTCATATTGATTATCCAAGTGAACCCTAATGCTTACTCTAGAGTAGCTACCTAGAGTATGATCATGGATGTGATTAAACTTGTTTATCATTGTCCTGAAATCATTTGGCATAAGCTTAGATCCTCTAGGGACGTGCGAAAGCTGGTCTATGATCTTGGTGAACACAGATTTGGTTCGATCTTATGCTATATTGATCGATACTCATATAGAGTCATCGATCGACAGCAACCCATATCGTCTGATATCGCTGTCAAAACATCGGTCGATATTGCTGGCAATAAGATCAATTGATGTGTCTATTTAGCGACTGCTATTAGATCTATCTAACAATCAAAGTTCTCATATATCTTGCAAGCAATTCATTAAAACATATGTAGCATTATAATCCTGATTATCTGAATAGCAACCTTGAATCTAACTATGTTCTTTTATTGTTTCAAACCTAAAATCCATCCTCTTAAGCAACTTACCATTGCTTAATAAACTGCAACTTTACTATTTTAAACATTTTCAACCTAGCATAGTCATTTAGCTTATATCTATTGTATTCCTTAGTTCCCTGTGGATTCGATCCCTAAGTACTACAACTGAACCTCTTATTTGAGAGAGTAATTCACTTAGGGTTAAACATTTGAGTGATATCAATAGTCTGGCAAGGTTGGAACCTTGGTTTATAATTGGAGATCTAAATGAGATCACGTGTAATCATGAGAAAGATGGAGGTTCTTTAAGAAATCTGAGATCTTTTTGGCTTTCAATAATATGAGAAATTCAGGTCTCCTAGAAATTCCGGCTAGAGGGAACAAGTGGTCTTGGGAAGGGCGTAGAGGCAAAAAAATAGTTCGTTGCAGATAAGAGAGAGCTTTAGCAAACGAGGAATGACATTCCTTATTTCCATGTTCTTATACAGAATATTTGGGAATGGTTAGCTCTGATCATCGCCCAGTAGTGGCTTTCCTGGAGGATAATGTTCCTAAAAAACGGGGGCAATTTCGTTTTGATAAAAGATGGATTGGTCGAGATGGGTTCATGGAATTGATTGATAGAGGCTGGGAAATGCAGAGTGGGGATGGTTCGGGAGATTTTGTTACAAAAATTAGTAGTCGCCATGAAATTGCTAAATGGAGAAAGAATAATCCTCCTTATGGAAAAGAAAAGATAAGTGAGTTGCAACAAGCTTTGGAGGAGGTACAATCAGATAAGCAGAATCCAAGAGGATATAACTGAGGTTTCAAGGAAATTACAGGAGGCCTATAAGGATGAGGAGGATTACTGGCACCAGAAGAGTAAGAATACATGGAATACGGCGGGGGATATGAACACTAAATTCTACCACGCACTAACAAAAAAATGGAGAGCCAGGATTCGGGTGGTGGGATTGTATAATGACAGTGGAAAATGGATAACAGAGGAAAAAGGTGTGGAGAAAGTTGCAGTCGACTATTTTTGAGGATTTATTTGGTACTACTTCACCTTCAGAATTTGATAATTTCTTGGAGAATATTCCAACATCTATTACCCAAAAGATAAACCACTGTCTGCTCAGGTTGGCAACAAAGGAGGAGGGGAGACAGGCTTTGTTTATGATGCACCCGGAGAAAGCGCCGGGACCGAACGGCATGACAGCCCTCTTTTTCCAACCTTCGTGGCATATCATAAAAAAAGATTTACTGGATATGGTTAACAATTTCTTACTCACAGGGATACTGGATACAAGGTTAAATACCACAAACGTTTGTTTAATTCCAAAGACTGAGAGGCCTACAAGAATGATGGAGATGAGACCGATTAGCCTTTGTAATGTGGGATATAAAATTATTTCCAAGGTTCTTTGTCAAAGATTAAAAGGATGTCTCCCAAGGCTTATTTCAGAAACTCAATCGACCTTTATGCCAGGGAGATTAATATCTGATAATATTCTAATTTCCCAGGAAATGTTTCATGGGTTAAGGACTAATAAGTAATGTCAGTCAAAATTCATGGCAATAAAACGGATATGAGCAAGGCAGATGACATGGTCGAGTGGGCATGCATACATGCTTTGTTGGATATAATGGGATTTGATCCCCACTGGGTCAAACTTATGGTGGAGTGCATCTATTCGGTGCAATATAAGGTACTGATAAATGTATATCCTAGAGGGCACATAATCCCCCAGAGAGGTCTGAGATAAGGGGATCCTCTGTCTACATACTTATTTATCATGTGTATTGAGGCTTTAATCGTCAACATATCGATACCGGAAGTGTTGGTTTGTGAGAATTAAAGAGAGATTAATGAGATTATTCTGGAGAAAAAATAGAGAGAGATGAACAAGATCTAGAAAAAGAGAGTGAGGAAGATATTTTCCTTAAAAATAACTCATTGTGCATTACAGCAAATAAATAGGCAAGTATGCCTGAGATAAAAAATAATTAAAATACTACAAGTTGGTACACAACGGTCAAATGCACGTGGGAAGAGCAGAAGTAGAGAATTTGAATTTGCCCATATGGTCACTTTCCATCATGGTCATCGTATTTGGAGTTGACCATATGGTCAAGCTTGTACCATCGC
>CAKOAT010123932.1:153383-163800 GCA_932364175.1 Eruca vesicaria subsp. sativa | reverse complement strand
ACCATTCGCTAGCTAGCTAGCAGGTTAGTACCATTACGCATTGAACACATGGATATAAATGATCGATTGTTCAAAATGAAAATTTGCTTACCTTCGGTGGTGATTTGTTACAGCCCCATTGAATCACTGAGACAAATTTGTTTCTGCTTTGGTGTAAATGATGGCTGAATGAAGATTATATATTGCGCTTGTGACATCAGATAACTTTTAACAGCAAGAAGAAAATCTGAGATGATCATTTGCTGACAACTATTCTGGCGACAACATTGAGATATGTACTACGAGTTTGATGATAAATTGTATAATCAAAAGGTGTTGAATACTATGGTTAAGCGGACCACTGAGAACAGAGCAGTGAGAAATGTCAGAACAGAACTGCAAATCCAACTGGATTTTCAAGTTATTTAGTTATTAGCAGTTTTGGGACACCATAATCAGGACATTCCCTTACGACTTACATGTGTTGAAGCTGTGGTGTTGGTTAAGCCTAAGAGTGTGTCAGCCACATGCAGTAAAACATTGGATTATGTGCTTCTCCACTTAGTAATGTTGAGTGCTAATAAGGGGAACACATCTACTCTGGTGGGAATGATGCGACAAATCTCAATTGTCAAGTTTATGCTGCAACTGAGTGTATGTAACCATACAAATAAATACAAGCATCTCAGCTTGAGGAAATACCAGACGTTTGAATCAACATGAAATGTACTCATTAGCCTATGACCAGTGCCGGTCCTGAGTTTCATGGCGCCTAAAGCGCAACCATAAGATGATGCCCTCTAACAAAATACAGTTTTTCTTTTGAATTTTTTTACCCAAAAAATTACTTTTCACAATACTGAAAAGTTCATTTGAAAAACTTACAGTTTAATTATTAGCTGAGTTCTTATTTGTTTTCAGAAGCACTTTTTTTGTAGATGGGTGAAAGATTAGAATAACTTCACAATTACTTAATGTGGAAAAGAGCAATACCTAATTGGTTAACATAAGACATGTCACTCTGGAAATCTGTTTTGTTTGTAAGTTTTATCGAATCTTTCATTGTCAAAGCCTGAGAGAGTCCAAGGGAAATTATTTAGACCCAACTATGAATTTTATGTTTGTTCTTTGTTTTTAAGATACAGACAAGAAAACAGTTTGAGTGAAAATGAAGATAATTAGTAGAAGAAGAAAAAACACACATGAATAAGAAAATAAAATGGTGAAGATCAACCATGCAAGAAGAGAATCTAATGGAAATTATTGAAACTACAAAGAATAACAAATGAAAAAGGGGAAAGATATATCATATGCGGTACATTGCTACTATTTAGAAATAGAAATTAGATTTTGAATATGATTTGTTTATAGACTTATAGCATTTGATAAAATATATAAAAATGGAAACTGAGATTGCTAATAAAGGAAACAAAAACTGTCAGATTTTTCAGTTATTACAAATAAAAATAGAAAGGAAAAAAAAGATTTGAACCTCCGTCTGCGTTCAAATCTGTTTTTGGGAGGCCATGAACGTCCGTCGCGGTAGCAAAGTTATGGGATTGGATTTATGTACCTCTGCCTGCGTTCATAACTAAAATATTTTTTTTTTAAATCTTAGGATAAAGTGTAGATGCGACAGTGTAATTGATTGTCTGAACCAATCTTAAATGAGTCAAATAACTATCTTTACAGAGATTTGGTTAGTGATTTAATAAATATATCAAACCTGATCTTAATGCTTGTATTAACTGATTGAATTCACAAAGAGATTTGTAATTCTAGACATAGATAGTCTCTACAATGAAAGTTGATAGATTTGATTGTTGTGATTTGGGTTCAAGAATTGTTCTTCAAACACTTAACGTCTATTAGCCAACTCTGATTTGCCTGTAGATTTCTCTTGTCTTGAGTTATCTCCTATGAGATTCATTTATATCTCCTCGCCATTCTTCTTGCGTAAGGACACCATTGCGCTGAGTAGCTCTGTACTTCTTAACATGCTCAAGATGAAAAGATGCTTCAGCTCGATGAAGATAGAGCATGATGCAGGACCACCCATTGATCTTTTCTCTCGAGTGTCGATCGTACAGCTTTTCGTTTCGTCTCAATCGGACTTTCCGTTGAGATTTTACGACAGAAACAAGTCAGCTTGACGAATCGAGGCTGTCCGCACCAGCTCGCCAGTTGGCGAGCTGAAAGGGCTCATCCAGCTCGCCCAAGGGCGAGCTGGACCATTCCTCAAGTTTCTCTCTCGAGTCTCGATCGTACAGCTTTTCGTTTCGTCTCATTGGACTTTCCGTTGAGATTTTACGACGGAAACAAGTCAGCTTAACGAATCGAGACTGTCCGCAGCAGCTCGCCAGTTGGCAAGCTGAAAGCGCTCATCCAGATCGCCCAATGGCGAGATGTACCACTCCTCGAGCCTCTCTCTCGAGTCTCGATCACGCTGATTTTAGTTTCCTCTCAATCGGAGTTTCCCTTGAGATTTTATGATAAAAACCGCAAAAACTTGCTTTTTCGTATAAGTTCGAATCGATCGTCTAAAACGGTAACGGTTGACTCAACACCAAAGTGTCCTAAACTATACAAGAGATTTGAACTCTCTAAACGCAATCCGGTTTTACGAAATTCTGCCACGTTAAGTCGAAAACATCTAATCATAAACGTATGATGGATTTTTCAACAGTATATGAAGCACACCTAGTCAGTTATGTAAAACCGCAGTACGAAGAAACAAGAACATAAATTCCGATGTTGAAATCCCTTCCCGATATTATTGTTGATATTTCGTCAAAGAACGATTCATACGAAGATAAGTCAAAAGACGAAGAACGAAGAATAGGTAGTCCCAAATCATCGATGAAACTAAGGTATGTCTGATTCAAAAAATTTATTAGACTTTTAATTTCTCGTAGGCAAGGAATGAAAACGTCTTGTATACTGCCATAAAACCTAGATAACTTAGAATTTAGGGGGATAGTCTAGCATGCTAAGTCGTAAGCAATTTTTGTCTATCTCGATCTATTGTTCTTTAACTGTTCAGGCATAACTCGCAAACCGATCCAATCTCTCGTACAACTGAGAAACGATTGCCACGCATTCGAGCGTACTCATCTCATTTCCTAAAGAAAGAAGGAACTAGAGACACTGATGTCGTCTTAAAACCGACCCTTTCCAAAAAAATTCGTAAAACAGACATACTCCAAATCATCATCAATCCACCATGGTCTTTAATCGACCCAGATTGTCGATCATCCCAATCCTTCAAAAGAAATTCATATGTTTTCTTTCGTCTAAAAAAAACGGAGGGAGTAGCTGCGTATACTATACTCGTATACTCCCATATTTCAAAAAGAATTTTTCCTCGCATCCACAAAACGCTTTCTATAAAGAAAACTCTCGCAAAAATAGGCGGAAAATATTCGAACCATACGATGCCTCGTCAAATCATCCCAAAAGCAAATGACAATCTAAGATCTGTCTAAACGCTAAAGACTGATCCAAATCGTCTGGGAAATAATCTCGAGGACTATACAGCATCTCTCATCGCAATCATGCGTTTAGAAAACCTCTGCCAAACTTCAGAGTGAAACTCGATGAATTGCCGAAATCATAAAGATCTTTTCCAACTTGATAAAACAAGTTTCGTATAAGAATAAAAAAAATTATACAAGAAATCTTTAGGCATCAAAGCATTGCTCTCATTTTCGTCGAACCAAGTGAGTCAAGGAATAATATCAAGAACATTTTCGGCAAAAGAAAAATCAAGAACACAAGAAGCAGCAATAGGGAACACATTCTTCCTGCTCGCCGACTGATCCTATTGCTGGTCAAGTGATCCTATCCCGCTCAAGAAATACGCTAAAAAGTTTCGCGACTAGATCTTGGTGAAATAACCTTCAGTAAAACTCCTTGAGTGACTCCAAGAAACTATCACCGAAGAATCAGAAACAAAGCGGAAAGGTTTCACAAAAATTCGCGAAAGCACCGTTATTTTGACATCTCCATACGTCGCGTCAAATTCGTCGTCCGTTACTTATGCAAGAAATCCTTCGTATAGTTGAAGACCTCGACATACGAAGTAACTTTCGAATTAAATGTAACAGGTTTTGCGAAAAGCTATCTGGACACATCCTTCGGAAAATGGTTCAGGCATACTTTCTATATAGCAAAGCCATAAGATCCGACGCTGGACGACCAATCTAAACTTTGTTTCCTCTCACCACGATCTAAAAGATCTCATTATTTAGCCCTTCGGTTCACGAGCATCCACTCTCATTCCTCTCGATTACATCCAAGAATGAAACTACCCCGCAAACGACTCCGCACGGGATCTACATTGAGCTTCTTAGGCTCTGTCTCCCTCGGGTAAAAAAGAAACAACTTCCATACGAACAAAGGAAAGATTATACGAAACTTTTATCGTATAAATCGAACCTGAAATGGAAAAACGTTTTCTACGACCACGGGCATACTTGACATATCAATCTCGACAAACGCTACTTGGCCCTTGTCCGGTCACGCTTCACTTCAATGCCGAGTCCAAGTTTACAAACCGACTCGACCTTATTGATAGCACGAAAGTGTCGTGGTCTAATCCTCTACCAACTACGTCCTTGGCTATGCGGATGAATACAACCTTCACGCCAAGCCAATACATTCAACGAATAATGCAAACTTGTCAAAATTTGAGTGAGTTCTGTATTCTCACGATTCACTCTATTTCCAAAGCGAGTTGCCTACAAAATCCGACGTGTAAGAAAACACTCGTAACAGAGCTCCTGAAGCCATACGAGTTATCCTTAAAATATATGAAAAAGATTTCGGAAGGTCAACACTTCACAAAGCACTGTAATTAAAGACGCTTCGTTTTGGGAACGAACCTACGCGACCCCTCGATCCTAATGGCTCTAGCACGAATCAAACTACTAACATCCAAGCAGGAACGTAGGTTTTGGCTGCGAATGTCCGCAAACAAACCAAAGTGTTCCTGCAAAGCAGGGTTAAGACAAAACCTCTGCAACACCGCGCAACATTTTCAAGCCCGCAGATGCCTGAAGAACAGTTTTTCAACAAAAATAGCTTCCTCGATAAAATCACTGTCTTGGAAGACCCAACAGTCCAACCACGACTATAAAAAAATACAAAACTTCTTAAGATACCTATCCTTCGCGAAGGTCCAAGAAACGGTAACATCTACCACCTAAGTTTGTTGCTGATCACAACAAACACGCAACAGTCCTAAACAAACTTAAGTTATCTCGCAGAGATAGCTCTAATACACCCGACACAGGGGTAATAGCGCTATAAAGAAATCCAAATTTTGGTCAGCACCTTCGGGGATGCTCGATTCCGACCAGACAAGTCGTATAAGTCGAGAACCTATCGCGGACTTTCATCGGTACGGAATCAGGTTAAAATCGCAACAAACAAAACGAACGCCAATTATTTATCGCAAAGCTTTAAAACCGAAAGTAAACCTAGGTCTTGCCCTAAACCCAGCACACTGGTCTCTAATGTCTCAAGGCATGAAATGAGATCCTAAAGGCATGTCTTTTTGTCAATATCTAATCGCTCACGAGATTCTAAACATCCTAAAACGAGCAAACGAATAGGGCGATCTACCAAAAAAAAAAAGTTAGACTATGAGATGACAACTCATATTCTTCCCTCCACATTCATACGAATACAAACTTGCTCTTAAAACGCAAAACACAATTTAAAAAGACGGCTGCAAAGCGGCACAGATTTGAAGCTGCATACGGCCAGTCTAAAAATATAATGGCCGCACTTGGCCGAAGCAAACAGTCTACGAGGAAAGTCTCGAGGCTGATACAGAACATCATCGATATCGCCATGTTCGATAATTTCTACGCATAACTAGACTGTAAAGGTCTCAACCGAAAACATGTCATACGCACCTTAACTCTAAGACGAACTACGAAAGGCTTGATCCCTTTAAGAGGGTACGTAGGCAGCCTTCACTAGGCGCAGCCCCAATCCTACCACTTTCCATTTCAATGATAGTGGGAAGACCACTTTCACCGGAACTTTTCAACCATAAATTCCGCCTAACTTGGCTAACTTTCCTAAAAATTGTCCAATCACTCGCTAGAACCTCACACTAGAAGCTCAAGGTTCTAACGAGCTGGGGGGCTAACTGTTGGGGTCAAAATCGGTCACGACGGAATCAATGGCTAAAAGTCCCGAAAAAATCGTACAAGAAACTATAGACTTTCTACAGAGATACGAGAAGTTACGGAAAACTCGTATCAAAGTATGAAATAATCAAAAAGACCTCCTTGTTTGTTGGGGTCAAAATTGGTTACGAGGGAATCTACGATCAAAGCTTTCCGCAAAGTCAAACTGCGGAAAAGCGTCAAGAAGAAATCTAAGCGATTCTTTAAACCTGACAATCGTCATCTGGAAATCGAATAAAACAATCTGCGATTTTTTTTATTGGCCAAATTAGCCAAAAACGGCTGTGACGTCCAAACTCCTCGAGATATCAAAACTATTGATCAGAATCAACATCTACGATTACTTCTCCTAACATTCTTCGAAAGATCTCGGGCCGAGAAAACAAGAAAAAAAAAACAAAACCCGAGCAACCGTCCAGCTCGCCAACGGGCAAGCTAGGACACACATGTGACCAGCTCGCCCGTGGGCGAGCTGAACACATCAGTCCAGCTCGCCATCGCCCATGGGCGTGCTGCACCCATCAAGTCCAGCTCGCCCATGGGCAAGCTGACCACACCTGTGACCAGCTCTCCCATGGGCGAGCTGACCACACCTGTGACCAGCTCTCCCATGGGCGATCTGCTCTCATCAAGTCAAGCTCTCCCATAGGCGAGCTGACCACACCTGTCACCATTCTCTAACGACTGGGATGACTATGACAGCCTCTACTACAATGCTTAGCAAAACTTTGAGATCGCGCCTACTAAGTTCATCGACCGATATGTTTTGATAAAGTTGAATCTCCGTCATGACATCAAGGGGATGCTACGTGAATTGGGTCTAGGTACAATGGCAACTAAGCCATACATTCTATATCATGATCTGGTGAGACAGTTCATGGCCTCCATTCGGCTCATATACCAAGATTCCATAGTGAAGAGAGCGAACGAGGCTGTATTGACATTCATGATCTAAGGCATCAGATACATGATCACTTTTACCGAGCTCTGTCAGATCTATGGGTTCTGGAGCCCTCCTCCTTTCTATGGCCAGCCTCATCGCCCCGGGACAGCTTGAGACGAGCTCCGGTACTCACTGATATCTGCCACCCGACTCTGCGCTACTTCCTGAAAGTCCTCGCCAACACATTAATGTGTAAGATGGAGCCTAATAAATTCAGAGTGCAGGAGTTCACTTTGCTATACCAGGCCATTATAGACTTGGTGGAGCTTGATGAGGAGATTGTCCAGCCTCTCGTGAGTGACCAGCAACCGAAAATGGGAGCCTTTTTCGCTGAGCACTTGATGACCTTGAAAAGCAAGCATTTCACGGGAATGGGAAAAAAGAAGGAGACGGTTGGGAGCCTATTGACACTGATCTTTATCTATTGTGGGATCAGTTTTCAGGGAGCCTCCGTTGTAACAGAAATCAAGAAGTTGGATAAGTTCCACTTGAAGAGCGCTGGATGGCTGAAAGGAGGATGCTTTTATTTCTTTGTGTTTGATGCAGGACCAGGCCTCATAGAGATTCCAGCACCAGATGTTACTGATTTTGCTGACGATCCGTCATGCCTTTAGTTCCGACTTGACGAGCACCTTTTTTGCAATGCACCCATCAGAGTGCGACGCAGAGGAGGACTCAGGTCAGCTCACTCAGAAGCTGAGGACGCGCCAGAACAGTCAGCTCCACCTCTTCCCGCTTTCCCAAAAATCCCTCAGATCCCCATCTACGACCATGGTGACTTCCAGAGAGTCGTGGTGGATGCACTTCACGCTATCCTATGCAAGATAGAGACAATGTCTTGGTTTCAGTGTAACAACCATCCACTTACCAGAGCAAGATAACCACCAGCAGAAGCACCAGCATCGGGCCAGCACGATCTGGACTCTCCCGAGGAAGAGGAGTAGCCTTCGCTTAGCTCTCCTATATCTTATGTTATGTTATTTTTTAGAATTATGCATGTACGTTTTATTTTTCTTTCTTGCTTGTTGGATTTAGTACCTGTATTTATTTTATGAACCTTTTACTATCTAACATATTGAAATGATTGTATTAAGACATGTCTTCACGGATTACTTGCCGTGAGGGTTCACAATATCAGTTGAATATCGATCGATACTCATTTTTAACTAACATCGATCGATGGCGCATGAGCACATAGGTACGAGTTCTACACCTTAACAAATAAATTATTTACATTTAAATGTAATTCACCAACCGAACTCAGGCGATTTTAACACTGAGACAATGTTATTTAAGTCTGGGGGGGGGTCACTAATGTTTTCTGCTTTTAGTCAATTTTATCTATTATATAAGAATTTAATAGTATGTTATTGAGTCAATTTTATCTTTTAGTCAATTTTATCTATTATATCTTCCGGCCATTAGATCACACTTACTCATAAAGTTTAAAGGAAACAAAGTTGACTTCCAACCATAATCTGTCTTATCTACTTGTCTTGGGGCTTGGTATACATTGGATATGGCTTCTTCTGCAAGGCTGGAAGGTAAAAGTCTGTGTGTTTATGGTTCCTTTCTCTCAATCTCTCTTCGGCACCTATTAGGAAAAAAAAGATTGAAATGATTTCATGTGGTTTAGAGGGTTAGGAGTGTCTCTTGCGACCCCAATATTCTACTCTAATGGAATGATTACACATCGTTGGGAGCGAGGGATAGGTACATTAACGATGGCCCCATTATTCGCCTACAATGTAAAAAAATGAACATCAATAAAGTGAACAAGATGGAATGCATTAGTACCTGGCTTAGTTCACTGGCATTGAATTAGAAAGATTCAGAGAAGAGAGAAAGAGGGAAGAAAGAGATCAAAGAAGACTTTTACCTGTGTATTCAGAATTACTTGCAGGAGTTGAGGCCAAGTGTCTTTTGATTGATATTCCCAAGGTAAACCCTGCACTTTTATTTTATGTGAGAAATGAGGTTAGTAGAGGGGTGAGTTAAATTAGTATATGTTAAGTTATTGGAAAAATGGATTTGGTTGCTATACTAGGATGTGGTATATGAAATCTCTCTGATTAGACTCTTAGATCATATTGTCGATATTGTATAGAAGAATTGATAATAATGAGATAGAGATGTTGTGAGTCCCTGTGTTTTCAAACATTTTCCAGATAGTAATATTCTTTGTTTGAGTATAAGCAAAGAGTAAGTCTGGGAGGAGTTGATATATCATGGAATTTATCAGTGTTCACCCATGATATATATATATATATATATATATATATATATATATATATGTTTTTATGACACTCTTTATGCATTTGGAGTTGTTTTAGAGTCTTCACAGGTTCATGTACTTGTTTGAGGCAATTGGAGCTTTTTGATCATTTTAGAACATTGAAGAATGCTTAGCCTGAAGACTCAAGTCGGAGTTGGATTATACATACACTATCGATCGATGTTACACCTTGCGCATCGATCGACGACCCTTATACCCTCGAGTCTAATGATGATTAGTGGGAAACTACAAGATTTACGTAAAAATCTCCTATTTTGCAAGACAAACTCCTGGTTGAATGTTTTACTATTTATTAGACATTTACCATTTTGTAAATCCTAAACTTTCATACTCTCTTGCATCTAGAGAGCCGTCTTATACTTTGGAGAGAGAGATCTAACTATTTACAGAGAAGATCTTGAACTCATTTTTTTATTTAGTTAATCTATGCAGTTTATTCAGTTATTCATTGTGTTCTACATAATCATGTCTTAGTAATTCACTGTTAGATTTAAAGTTTCAAGAAGGCTATAATGTTATGTTGATTATATGAATTTGTTAAGGGTAATTCATTTAGTTCTTTTGTTTAAGTTTTCCTTAATGCTGAGTTGAACTTGATCATTTCAACCCTGGATCATAAGATTTTATAGCCAAGTGAAAACATGTCTATAACCCTGAAAAGTAGCTTAATGATCTAGATAACCAGCAACAAACGAGAGTTGAGTTAGAGATCTGGATAACCTATCAAACCCTATACCTTTACCAATCGGGAGCGGCATCGATCGATGTCACATAGCTGTTGTCCATCAATACTTGCTTAGAATTGTGAGAGCAATCCCCTAAACCATAGAGTTTGAATTCAAGAACAGTACTTAATTAAATCCCTTATCAACTTACTTATCATCATACATTGATTTGCCTGAAAATATCCCTAAATCTAATCATTTTTATAAATCTACAACCCAAATCAATCTTAAACCTTATTTCTTGATAAAAAACAATTTTAATCTAGCTTTAGTT
>CAKOAT010123932.1:124254-153244 GCA_932364175.1 Eruca vesicaria subsp. sativa | reverse complement strand
TATCTCATAAGCACGCTGTTTTCTAGCTTCTACTAATATTTCTAAACTAGCTAGTAAGTAATACTAACAAGTTAAACAGTAACTTTTTTTATTCTCATATTTTTATTGCATGCGCATATTTAATCGCTTACGTAAAAGAAAAACACACCATCTGGAATTGGAAAGCATTGCGATAAGAAACATAGCACATAAAAAAAAAGTTAATTGTTCCACATATAATTAGCCAACTTTGGTATTCAAAGACCAATATAAGAAAATGATATAACTCTAGCACATAGAATTCTATATATCAAGTACCGTCGACACTTGAACTAGCATTTTACCATAACGTACATTTCTTACTTTCTGGCATCTACAATACAAATCAAATCTATAATACTCTGATATACTCTAATAAAGACTCACATTATGTTTATATATGCCTATGATATTGAATGTTAGATAGTTGTCAACCTGTCAATTAACTTTCCCACTATTTTGTCAGACTGAACTGAATAGGTTTTGTTTTTAGTATAAATTTTGATTATAGTTTCTTTTCTTTACTAAAGCTATAAAATATTTATATGCTGCTCTCTAAAAATAAAAGAGTTGGTTGGTGTAATTTAATTGCATGTTACTAAATAAGAGACTAAACTACCAAAAAAACTAACTACTTCACTTTTTTTTGAAAAATAAAAAGAAATTTTTATTTCTGTTTTTGTCAAGAAAAGAAAGATATTCATAAGACTCGTAGTTACATTTTTTTTTTTTGAGCAGTAGTTGCGTAACATTAATTAAGATAATTTCATAAATCCTTTTAAGTACATTTTGCATACACATACACGGCAAATCCGCAGCTATAAATAAGTCCACAACATTCAACATATTTCAACAAAAACACCTTCTTTTGATTTAGAGCAAAGCACAAACAAACACAGCAAACAGAAATGTCTTCTAAAGGAAGCAGCAGTGAGGGATCAAACATTCCAGATCTCGAGTTTTCTAGGTCCATTTTTCATCTACTTTACGATCGTTTCTTCTACTTGTTCTCATTGTTGGTACATGATAGATAATCTCTGTATCTTATATAGCAAACAAATTTTAGCAAACTAGTTATCGCCCGATGTTCCCTAGGGAATTTGATATCTGTTGTGCAGGTCTCAAAACAAAAACTTTGATTTCACGTTTCCTGGTTCTGTCTTCTGTTCTGTTTCGGTTGATTTCTGTCATAACTTTTGTATCTAGTGGTTATATTTATGATCTTTTCAACTCTTGTTCCAGAAACACAAAATCACTTTTCTAATTCCCTGTTTCCATTTTTCTTGCAGATTATCCCTTGAAGAGGCTAATTTAAAACTTGAGGCTTTGATGGAGAAGGGTAGATTCCATGAAGCCGTGAATGAATGCCTCTCAATTCTTGAGAATGATCCACAAGATGAGTACACCAAGATGGTTTTGTCCACAGTGTACATGAGATTTGGTGAAATCGAGAAAGCTCGAGTCCTGCTTATGTCCATAGAAAATCAAAAGCCTGGTTCACTACCCTCCCTCTTAACTAAAAGGCTAGACGAGGTGAGTCAACACATGAAAAAGGCAGAGTCTGCTTATAATGAGAAGAAATGGGACATGGTACTTACACATACAGAAGCAGCTAAAGAAGAAGCAGACATGTGCATCAAGCTCTATCTTTATCGAGCTGAAGCATCTTTGCATCTGGAACTTGTTAAAGAAGCAATATCAGAGGTACTAAGCGCACTGGTGTCCTTACACAAGAAGAATGGCGAGGAAACATAAATGATCCAAGGACACGTAACTCAAGATCAAAATATTGATCCAACGACTTATTTTATTCTAAGTAATAATCATAACATTGTTCCATTTACTATGATTGAATGAAAAATTGAATAAAGTAACAGTCTTCTATGCCTCTATACGTTTTCTACACAACTAGAGTGTCATTAAACCATAATTCTGAGTAACGCGTGCCACAACAGCAACGATAAGACGTAACAAACCAACACATGTCATGGCTCCAGACTCATGTTTTTGTGGTAAAACCATCAAGTATTATCAAGTAAAAAAAAAAAAAAAGATACTCAGAGTAACTATGCTTTCTACTAAGTTCAGAGTAACTTTGCTTTCTACTAAGTTCAGAGTAACTATGCTTTCTACTAAGTTCAGAGTAACTTTGCTTTCTACTGAGTTTAGAGTAACTCTGCCTTCTACCAAGTTCAGTACTTAACAAAAGAAACACACCAAAATTAACAAAAACAGTTCTCATATGTTTATCACACATATCTAGAGCGTTAATCTCCTCTCTGTAATAGATGTGGTCCATGTTGTGAACTTAGTAATATGACTTTTATTTTAAAATTGACATATTTTCTCAGGAAATTACAGCACCCATCTTAGAAGAATCTCTTTTCAACCTCTTCAATTGCTCCTAAACTTTACCTAATGGCCTATTTCATCAAATTTCTTTCCGAGTACAAGTCCCATAACGGGTCCACTGCTTAAACCAAACAAAGCATCACATTCAGCGCAACCAGTGCTGCTCAATCAGAAGTTAACAAGTTCTTGAACATCTTAAGCTATCTAGATATCAGTTTATAACTCTCTGTAAGAAAGCTTAACGCTCTAGGAGTTCTTTGAACTTTCCATGAACATCTTTTAATTTGTCTTATTTGTTTTAGGTCACCTATTTTGAACCAATTTAATCTCAAAATATCAAAAAGATTAATAAAGATTCTGATTAGTAGAAACTTATATAGTTTTCAACATTACTTATTTTCTTCTTATCACGTATAAAATCACTAGCATTTAATAATTTCAAACATTCCGTAGTCGCTAAATATAATATTTCAAATAAAATATATTTAAAATTATTGCAAACACTAACATCAACAAAATATAAACACAAGAATGAAATAATCAAATCGATAATCTCAATTGTGGAGCATCTGCCCTTCAGGAGAGTTGGTTCACCCTAACATCAAGAAAACAATTTAAAATGTATGATTTACGTGATGTGAAACTATAAAGATGATAATCTTTATATTGAAGATTTAATGTAAAATTAAGTTTTTTTAAACTAAAGCTATTAAATTTTAGATGAAGGTTTATAAAACAAAAAGTTGATTGGAAAATTTTAATTATGTTTTTGATTTAAATTTACGTAGCCTACATTTGAATACACACCAAGTACTACTCTAATAAGTTTTTCTAAAGTTGATTTATTATGACATTACAATTATGAGAAAGATTACATAGAAAATTCGATATTACTTGTCTTATAAAGATCTACGCCTAACTACTTCATCTGAGTCATCCTATGAAGATCCACTTCTAAACAGATTTACTTGTACCATATTGAATATTTCTTATAAACATTTCTTTCATAGTCTGCATTAATAAATCATTCTCATTGGGATTTGAAACCTGTATTTCCTATAAAAGCAAAAAAAAAATTACATAGTTTAGGATTCGAACTTTATACCAAAGTGTAGAAGTTTTTAAATTGAAACCATGATGCATCCAGAGTAGTTTGGATCCGCATGTTCACACAAATGTTTTATTCAATTTTATTTGTTGTCGATATTTTAGAATGCCCATATTATATGTTTGTTATATTTTTGAATGCCCTCAGCTTGTTCTTTCATGTTTAGCTAATGAACTTATCTCTTAACATCTTTTTTTTTGTTAAGAAAGCATGATGTGCTTTTTAGGCAATAGAGATGAGATACATATATATAGTTGGCTTTGGAAATGGTAGGTTAAGGTGGTGATTGGTAAGATCTTTAATATGTAAACTACACTTAAATTTAAAACATTAAATTTAAAGTAATCATGTTTTTTTAACATTTTAACTAGATCTTGATATGCATGTCCGTGCAGATTTCTTTTTTATACTATAATGCTATATTTTATAAAGTAAAATTCCTCACTAACTTAATATAATTTGGTGTTATATATTGTCTAATTTTATAATAGTGTTTGTATATAATATTATCACTATAAATTTTTATAAATTCTGTATTTTTGTGATAAATTTTATTTAGAATTCATTATTATATATCAATACTATTCTACATAAGTTTTTGTTTCTTTTAAATTTGAAATATTTGAAAGACCTTTATGATAGAAGAGTAAATTTTTTGGTTACTGTTAAAACCATCAAAAATTATTTTCTGGGATACTGGTTTCTGAATAGTTTTAGAAATGATTATTTCACACTAAAAAAGTCTTTATAATTTTTTTTAAAAATTAACCAACTTAAATTATTATTATTATTAAGATAGAGTTAAAAATATTTTAAATCAATTTTAATAATCATTTATTAATCAAAACTAAATTTATTTTATTTATGACAGTTAAAATTTAAATTACCTAATTTCAGAAATAGTTTTTGAAAAGATTCTAAAAGATTTTAAGAAGATTTTGTTGAATTATATTTAAAAATAGAGATATTAAAAGGTATTGTACTTAAGTTAGTCCAAACTGAAAACAATCACACATGAAAAGATAATGTTTTGTGTTAATAGAGGATTTTAATATGAATGATATTGTTTATGCCTTTATTATTTTCTCACCGATTAAATAATATATTATATGTTTTATGTTGGGGTCAAAATCGGTACGACGGAATCAATGACCAAAACTTTCCACAAAAATAAAAATACGTTTTATAAAACACGAGAAGTTGTTTTATAAAATTCTAAGGACTTTCCGAACAAAGGAAATCCGCGGAAAACTTGGAGATCGTCATCCCGGAAGAACGGACGAAACAATCGCCGATTACACGATTGTCCAAGTTAAGTGAAAAACCGCAAAAAACCGCATCCTCCATAAATCGCGTGCAGGTTCGACCGAACCAGTTCAACATACGATGAGCCGAACCAGCCGTTTCAGCTCGCCATACAGCGGTTATGGCGAGCTGATCACCTTGAAGCAGCTCGCCGTACGTCGAAATGACCGTCCCGAGCCTTGATCTTCCGCATCTTGACGTAAGGCATACGTCCTTCGATTCGATCATGCTCTGAACCATGATCGAAACGTCTCTCATTTCGTCTCAATCCGTCTCACCATTCAAGTTTTATGATAAAAATCGTAAAAGTCTTATTTTCTCGTAAAATTCGGGAAGATCGTATAAAATAGCAACGATTGGACGGAACATCGTACATTGTCAAACTATACGATTAACTCGAGAAATCTTATAAAAACGGCATCGTATCAGGAAACGATCTCGTCTAAACTCGTAAAACGGTTTTCATCGCAAAACGGCTCGGACAGCACAAAAGCGCGATAAAAGCCCACTTGCGACTTTAAACGAAATCCAGCCCAAAGATACAATGACAGTTTGACGATTTACTCGCATAAAGAAGATAAATGTAAAGTTTGAAGATAAATGTCAAGTTTGAAGATAAATAGAAGATTTCCGCAAGAAAAATGGAAAGATCGAGATAAATGGAAGATTCTCGATAAACTCAAATCTGGGCGAAAAGGAAGGGCTAAACCGCCTAAGGAGGGAGTATATAAGCAGAAGGCCAAGGACAGAGCACAAGGACGATTTTCAGAGTTCTCACCACCAAACTTAGCTTTAGGAAACTTTCCATTTTTTGTTATCGAGCTGCGTCTCAACTAGTGTTTTCGGTCTTAGATTATTAGAACTAGGGAACTCGCCGACAGCTCTTGTAGCCAAGGCTTACTCTCGTTGTACCACTCTTACGTATAATTCGGAATAAGATCTCTCTTGCTCTCAATCTCGTTTTTTATCATCTTTTACTTATTCTCGTCGTTTACTTGATTGCTTATGTACGGCTCTGCAGATAGTCGGGTCCTTTGGGAAATTAGGGTTTTCCCTAAGTTCCTAAATTTACGTAATTCCACAGTTTGGCACTAGAAGGAGGGGGGTCGGATTTATCTTACACTCAAGCCGCAGCACGCTCGATCAAGAACGATGACATAAGAACAACCAACTCGCGTCGATAGCGACAATGTTGACAATACACCAGTTCCAGATGTGTCTGCGGTTAATGCTAACGCTAACACCAAGGCCGTCGAGAAGATGCTCTCCGATTTCAACAAAAAGTTTGAAGAGCAAGAAAAGCTCATTGGTTCACTCGCAAAACTGATCGAAATCTTAACTGCAAAAACCAGGGCAATTCGCCCCCGCGGAACTACTAGGATCCGCGGAAGAAGGCTTGATTTCGGGACTACTATGGATCGCCCTAAAACCGAGCATTAAAAACTGCCAGAGCAAAACTCCGAAAAAGATGACCCTGACGCGAGGCTGAACAAATTGGACAAATCTCCTACTCGCAGACAGGAGACCGAAGAAGACGGTGTCGAAAGGGTTAACCTGGAAACAAGCGACCAATCCGATCCGTCGGATGAGGATGCAGAAATCCATCTGAGGAGGAGGAAAGATCGCAGCCCTCAGCCGGAATCCTCTCCCGAGCGTTCTCTTACTGAGGATGAGGAGGAATTCTACTGCGTGCAACTCGCAAAAACGGCCGAGAAATGATCTCGCGTTACTCGTAGAAAACGCCGACGAGGTCAGAAAACTTATGGCGATCTAACAGAGATTCGCGATCTCCGCGACTACATCACTAAAACAGCCGCAGCGGTAAAAGCGGTGAAGTCTCAAATTCACCATGTTACCAGTGCCGCGCCCGAAATAGATCGGCTGCTGTACGAATCTCGGAAACGCCTTTCACGGCTCACATCACCGAGGTCAAGCTACCCGATCCTGGAAAGCTCAGAGTGCCAACCTACGACAGGACGACTGATCTCAAAGCGAACCTACAGGCCTTCCAGATCACCATAGGATGAGCTAAGCTCAAGGATCACGAAAAAGACGCGGGCTATTGCCGTCTTTTCGTCGAAAACCTAGAAGGAGCGGCGCTCGAGTGGCTTGCCAAGCTTAAGCGGAATTCAATCGAGAGTTTCCGCTAGCTTGCTTCCGAATTCCTGAAGCAATACACGATGTTTATAAATCAGGAAACTTCCGACGCCGACCTCTGGAGCTTATCCTAGAAGGAAGACGAACCTCTCTGTGACTTCATGAACAATTTAAAACTTATCATGGCTAGGGTTAGCGTAATAAGCGACAAAGCTGCATCGATGCGCTCAAGAAATCGCTCTGGTTCAAATCCAAGTTTCGAAAGTGGATAACTCTCGAGAAACCGCGGAAGATCCAGGACGCGCTCCACAAAGCTACCGATTACATAACCATCGAAGAGGAGACTAAATCCTGTCTGAGAAGCATAAGCCGGCAAAATCGTCCACAAAGGACATCGCGTCAGAGCAGAAGCCGAAAAAGAAAAACCCTCGTAACGACAAATTCGTCCATCACGAGGGACATGATCTCCAAGGGGCGCACAACTACACCATCAATTCCGGATCGGAACAAGGGCGAACTACGGGAACACGTGGTCAAGGAATCCGAATTACAACGAAAATTCCTTATGCGATCTCCACCAAACTCACGGGCACTCTACAGTGAACTGCAAAGTTCTCGGTGCCAGACTGGCCGCAAAGTTGCTCGCGGGAGAACTCTCTGAGATATCCAGCGTGAAGGACCGTATCCGCGATTCAGATCGCCCCCCGAAAAGTGATAGGAACTCGCGAGTGGAAACTCCGCCTCAAGGGAACCAGCCGGGCGAGAAGCGCGGACGAAGATAAGACGAGAAAGGTAACGACGCTAACCGCCGAAAGATCAACATGATCATTAGCGAATCTCAGTACTACATCGATACCATCTCGTCCATCAAGTCCTACCAACGGAAAGCCGAAACCGGCTCTAGTTGGAACGTACCATCGGATAACACTCCAAAGGGAGTAATCTCTTTCGATGACACAGAAACTGGCGGAATCAATCAACCACACGCCGATCCTCTCATCATCGACTTAGTCATCATCGACTTAGAAGTCGCTCAAATCCTGGTCGATACCAGAAACACCGTCAACGTAATTTTCCGCAACACACTGGGGCGCATGGGAATCGATTTATCGGAGATCGAGCCAATACCAAAGCCATCAACCAGCTTCTCCGGCGAAACGGCTATGACTCTAGGATCGTTGCGACTTCCGGTCGCCGCGAAAGAAGTGACGAAAATCATCAATTTTGCAGTCGTCGATTCCCCAGCTATCTATAACGTCATCATGGGCACACCTTGGATAAACTCCATGAAGGCGGTTATGTCGACGTACCACTTAGGCATCAAATTCTCGACCCCTACGGGAGTCGCGGAAAGTTGGGGATGCCAGAGACAATCGCGATCTTGCTTTTTAGCTGAACATAAGCTAAGGCAATTGGCGGTCGCAATCGTGAAACAGAAACGGGCGAAGTTAACACAACCACCCGCGGAAAACGACCCAAAACCAGCAACGGTCGAGAAACAACAAGCTTACAAACCCATCGCTTCTACCCAACCGAAGGAGACAAACCTGGACCAACACCTCGATCCAGCGACTAAAGTTATCGAGAAGTCTGCTAGAGCCGAGTAAAAACACTCACACCAACAATCAGAACTACGAGATGGATTGATTTACGAAAGGAATACATAGGCAGCTCGCCTAAAGACAAGTTCAGCTATCCTCCTTTCCGAAACGGGGGGAAGTGGGTGCGTATACGAGTATTCGTATACTCCCAAATTTTAAAATATTCGCTTTGTAATCGAAATTTTCGAAACTTTTTAATAAAGACAAATTAAGAATATTATAAAATCTCTCTGCTAATGAAAAGCGTAAAAACGAATTTCAAAACATCCGGAAGTTACTTCCGCAATAACAACTACTTGATCTTTTCGACAAAAAAATTATACACCAAATATTTTTGAAAAGAACCGGCGAGACGTCGCCTAAAGTCTTAGAATAATATTTCTCAAAATTCCCTCTGCGACTATAAAATCACAAACGCTCGATGATTGGCCACGTCGAGCACGCTTGCCGTCCTAAACAAATGCATAGACCCATTGGTCCGCATACATCCGACTAGGATAAAATAGCGCGCTATAAAAGAAATCCAAATTTTTGGTCTGCACTTCCGGGAGGCTTAAAAATTGTCCCCGGTGAGATGCTCGATTCCAACCAGACGAATCGTTTAAACCGAGAACCTATTATGGATTCTAAATCGGTATGGAATCAGGTTAAAATCGCAGCAGGCAAAACGAAAGCCGACTAATCATCGCATAGCCTCAATCCGAAAGTAAACCTAGGTCTTGCCCTAAACCCAACACACTGGTCTCTAACGTCTCAACGCATGAATCAAGATCCTAAAGGCATGTCTCTTCGCCCACATCTAAACACTCGCGAAAAATCTAAACACTCCAAGTAAACGACAGCTCGTACTCTTCCCTCTACATCTAAAAAGACACACAAATTTCATACTTAGAAAATATTCTTATTAATATTTTTCGTTCGAATACACGCCGCCGAGCGACAGGGATTCAAAGCCACCAACGGCCAGTCCCGATAAGCATTACAAACAATCCACCATTTGTAAGGAATGTTTTTTTACTTATTGTTCTCATTCATTCCTCTAAATTTAAAAATTATAGAAAAAATGTTCCTTACTGATTAGATGACTAAACCAAACCTGAACTGACTATTTCTCCCATTTTCAGTATATTGTATGCTAAATAACGATGAATATTTGGGCTAGCTAGTGTTTGGTTCCACTAAATCTATTTTTCAAACACTTATAGAAATTCCCAAATGTTATATACACTACAAGAAAATACGGTAAATCCGTGCAGACATTAACTGTGTCGAATTTTTTGATAGATTTCCAACAAGATCTCGATGACTAATATAATTTGAGGTTCATGGTATTTCTTCGGAATTTTCGATGAAATACCGACGAACATAACGTGTTAAGAAATTTTGGACAAAAATTCGACACAAACCCGGTGAAGTTATATATCCGTCAGGTGACAACTTAAATTTGTTATATTTTAAAAAATTAGTAGGAAATTCGTGGGAAATTTTTGACGAATTGGTTGGAAATATGAAAGATTTCCGACAAAGTTTTTGACCATTTAAATATCTGACGTATTTTCGTCGAATGAAATATTCGTTAGAATTCGGTCGCAAATCAACGAAGTGTCGATAGCAACTTTCCTCTATAAGTACAAGCTCCCGCACCACATTCTCCTTATTCACTCATTATTGTCTCTTTACTCTCTACTAATCAGAAAAAAATATGTCTTATGAAAATCCTTCTCGGTCGTGTATGGATAAACCGCATTTGGATCCAAACACCAATTTGCTTACGAAGGAACACATGAAAGATATGGAAAATTTATGAGGCTTGTTCAACAACAACCGGAAGCAAAAACTGGTATGCTAAGATGTTTGTGCGCTTCCTGCAATAATAATGTGGTTATAAAGGAATGAGATGCTTGGACTCATTTATATATGAGAGTGTTTACACAGAGTTATAAGGTTTAATATCTCCATGGGGAAACTGGTTATAGATATGGTAGTACTAGCGAACCTCAGCATGTGTTTAGGTTAGAAGAACCAAGGACGGATGTAGAATATGATATAGGTATTGAGCATATGGTAAATGATCATTATAGAGGAGAATAACAATGCAGAATCTATGAGATTTTTTGACATGTTGGATGTAGGAAAATAACATTTGTACAAAGGTTGTAGAGATGTTCGTTCACCCTTATCATTTGAAACTAGATTGATGATAGAGGGTCTCGGTTTACCGTATCAGGTGATAGATGTATGCATTGATAATTGTATGATCTATTTGAGAGATGATGTGAACCAGGATAGATGCGAATTTTGTGGAAAACCTCGTTATCAAAATACAAGGGGAAGAGATCAGGTATCTTTCAAAAGGATGTTGTATTTGACTTTGACGAAAAGACTGAAGAGGTTATATCAGTCTGAACGCACAGTCCATCCAATGAGATGGCATGCAGAGCACTCCACAGATGGTCAGATTAGACATTAGACATCCTTCAAATACAAATGCTTGGAAACATTTCCAATCAACATATCTAGAATTTGCCCATGAGAGAAAAATTTCTATCGTGGATTATGTACTGATGGTTTCAGATCATTTTGAAAGCATGGAAGACAATATTCTCTATGGCCAATGATTGTAACATCGTAAAACTTACCGTTCAATTTGTGCATGCGTAGAGAATTTTTGTTTCTCTCCATTCTTGTCCATGGGCCAGAGCATACTAAGAGATCACTTGATATGTTTCTTCAGCCACTGATATATGAGTTGCAACAACTATGGCTACATGGTGCTGAGACATGCGATGTTTCATGCAAAGAAAACTTTCAGATGCAGATAGTACTTATGTGGACAATAATTGAATTTCCAACATATGAGACTTTAACTAGATGGAAAACACATGGGAGGCTATCATGTCCATATTATCAAGATAACACATAAGCTTTTCAACTAAAACACAGAGGAAAACATGTTGGTTTGACTGTCACAGAAGATTACTACCACCCGATCATCCATACCATAGGAGTATGATCTTTGTTTACGAAGAACAAGAAGGTGTTTGACAGTCCACTAGAAGAAAATTATGGGAAAGATTTGTTGGAACAGTTAAGGGATTTTGGTGCAAAAAGAAAGCCAGAGGTTGGTGGACATGAAAATATTCGAATTAACCCTTGTTGGACAACTACATAATTAACACAAAATAGTATTTTATGTGATCTGCCATACTGGAAGGATCATCTGTTGCAGCATAATTTAAATGTAATGCATATTCAGAAAAACATTTTTGACAATCTAATGAACACAATCCTAAACATCCAAGGTAAAACGAAGGATAATTTGAAGTCAAGACTAGATTTAGCCGATATTTGTGCTCATTTTGAACTTCATGTTGATGAGAACGGTGTGGTTCCTTTTCCCATATACCGGTTGGATGTAGCTGCATATATAGGAGGAGTTCTTTGATTGGATTAAAGATAAAGTGACATTTTCAGGTGGTTATGCGTCAAATTTGCGTAACAGCATCGATAAAAGTGAAGGAAAATTTACTGGCATGAAGAGTCATGATTGTGATGTAATGATGCAGCGCCTCCTTCCGCTTTGTCTTTTTCATACTATTGCCACATTATGTTCATGAATCAGTTGCAGGTATTTTATATTTTAACATTTTAATTGATTGTCATATTAATTTATTATGCTTTATAAGTACTTATGAATTTTTTTCTTTATATGAATTTAGGGATAAGGACTTTGTTCTGAGATTTATGCATTAGATCAGTCACCAAAGATGGTATTAGTAATTTGGAAGCCAACATACCAGTGAGCATATGCAGCATTGAGAAGATATTTCCTGCATTGTTTTGTGATGCAATGGAATATCTTGTTATTCATCTCGCAAGAGATTTGAAATTTAGTGGTCATGTGCAATACCGATGGATATATCTTTTTGAGTGTTATATGCATTATCTGAAGAAGAAGGTAAAAAATTAAGCAAGGTGTAAGGATCTATAGTCGCACAGGTGATTATTGAAGAAACAGCAAACTTTGATGAAAACTACATTCCAACAGAAGTGTAGACAAAAGACTGTATACCTTATCGGCATGATGATGGAGGGCAAATGGAAACATATTATATTACCGTCCCAAACATCTTCAGGGAAATTGGACGACTTAGTGGTAAACCAAATAAGTGAAAAATGCAAACCAACGGAATTTCAACGAAACCTTATCCGTCGTTTTTTTAATGAAAAGCCGTCCCTTTTTCTTCCTCATTTTCCTCTCTCACTATCTCTAAAATTCTCTCCGGTCTCCCCGATCTCTCTCTCTTTGCCGACGTTCTTAGCTTCTCAACTCTCCCAAATCTCAACCGAATCTCCCCAATCTTCAAAAATCATGAAAGTATTCTAAATCCTCTTTAAACTTGATTTATTTAGATTTAAGATGTTATATTTGTAGAATTTAGGTTTTGAATGTAAATTTTTAGGATAAGATGGAAAGTTTTAGGAATTATATTTTAGATTTTGTTTGGATTGTGGTTTATGTTCTTTTTAAAAATTCTGTAAAGGTTTATATTTTTATATATAAACATTTTACATAAATACAAACATGTTACATATACAAATATATATATATATATATATAAACATTTATATATGGAAACATTTTTTAAGTTTTAAGTATATAATAAAAACATTTAATTTTTAGTATCTATACATCTAACATTTTACAAAAATTATAAATATTATTAAAAATCTAAATATGTATGAAAAAAGTTTTAAAAGTTATAAATTAGATTTTAGGAATTAAAAAACATTTATAAAAAGTTAAATAAAACGTTTATTATATATGTGTATATATATATATATAAACTATTAAAAATTTGTTGTATACCATAACGTTTTTCTTAACTATAAATGAATTCAATTTTTTGTTTATATATATAATTTCTACAGATTTTTGTCTAACAATTGCTATTCTCAATCGTAGGTCTGAGGATTCTGCTAGGCTACAACGACGTTCCGCACCTCAAGGTAGACTTCATTCGGGGAGTAGTTCCTGTGCAACGGGATCATCGCTGGAGCAAAATTCAGTCCCGTTTATTCCTCCTCCAGCTCCTCTTCAAGTTCCACCTCCAGATCCAGCTGGTCAATATGGGTCGGGTAGCATGCCGATTGATCGATTGGTTCTACAACCAGACCGAGAGCATCTTCGGGTGCTCCATTCCCATCTACAAGGATACACTACGTGTTAAGATTTCTTTTTAAAATTTTTACATAGTTTTCGTTTATTCTTATTTCATTTTTAACTTACTATAATTAAGGTTCAACAAATCGAACAACTACATTAGCATATGCATTAACCAAATGATGTATTCCATGCTCCGCAAAGGATATCTGACCTACAGTGTGATGCAACTCACCATTGCTCACAACTGCAATTTACTTTTAAACTTAATCAACCTAGCATAATCACTAAGAATTATATCTTTTGTGTTTCTTAGTTCCTTGTGGATTCGATCCCTAAGTACTATAACTGAACCTCTTATTTGAGAGAGTAATTCACTCATTAGGGTAATTTGAGTGATATCAGCACCTTAACTCTAAGACGAACTACGAAAGACTTGATCCCTTCAAGAGGGTACGTAGGCAGCCTTCACTAGGCACAGCCCCAATCCTACAACTTTCCATTCCAATGAGAGTGGGAAGACCACTTTCAACGGAACTTTTCAACCATAAATTCCGTCTAACTTGCCTAACTTTCCTGAAAATTGTCCAATCACTCGCTAGAACCTCACGCTAGAAGCTCAAGGTTCTAACGAGCTGGGGGGCTAACTGTTGAGGTCAAAATCGGTCACGACGGAATCATTGGTTAAAAGTCCCGAAAAAAGCGTACAAGAAACTATAGAATTTCTACGGAGGTACGAAGTTACAGAAAACTCGTATCAAAGTATGAAGTAATCAAAAACGACCTCCTTGTTTGTTGGGGTCAAAATCAGTTATGAGGGAATCAACGATCAAAGCTTTCCGCAAAGTCAAACTGCGGAAAAGCGTCGAGAAGAAATCTAAGCGATTCCTTAAACCTGACAATTGTCATCTTTGAAATCATCGGAAAATTGAATAAAACAATCTGCGATTTTTTTATTGGCCAAATTAGCCAAAAACAGCCATGGCATCCAAACTCCCCGAGATATCAAAACTATTGATCGGAATCAACATCTACGATTGCTTCTCCTAACATTCTCTGAAAGATCTCGGGTCGAGAAAACAAGAAAAAAAACAAAACCCGAGCGACCGTCCAGCTCGCCAATGGGCAAGCTAGGACACACATGTGACCAGCTCGCCCGTGGGTGAGCTGAACACATAGGTCCAGCTTGCCCATAGGCGAGCTGCACTCATCAAATCCAGCTCGCCCATGGGCAAGCTGACCACACTTGTGACCAGCTCTCCCATGGGCGAGCTGCACTCATCAAGTCCAGCTCGCCCATGGGCGAGCTGACCACACCTGTGACCATTCTCTAACGACTGGGATGACTATGACAGCCTCTACTACAATTCTTAGCAAAACTTTGAGATCGCGCCTACTAAGTTCATCGACCGATATGTTTTGATAAAGTTGAATCTCCGTCATGACATCAAGGGGATGCTACGTGAATTGGGTCTAGGTACAATGGCAACTAAGCCATAGATTCTATATCATGATCTGGTGAGACAGTTCATGGCCTCCGTTCGGCTCATATACCAAGATTCCATAGCGAAGAGAGCGAAAGAGGCTGTATTGACATTCATGATCTGAGGCATCAGATACATGATCACTTTTACCGAGCTCTGTCAGCTCCTTTATCTGGCTAGAATGCATTCTGGAGCCTCATCGCCACGGGACAGCTTGAGACGAGCTCCGCTACTCACTGATATCTGCCACCTGACTCTGCGCTACTTCCTGAAAGTCCTCGCCAACACATTAATGTGTAAGATGGAGCCTAAAAAATTCAGAGTGCAGGAGTCCACTTTGCTATACCAGGCCATTAGAGGTGGAGCTTGATGAGGAGATTTTCCAGCCTCCCGTGAGTGACCAGCAACCAAAAATGGGAGCCTTTTTTGCTGAGCGCTTGATGACCTTGAAAAGCAAGCCTTTCACGGGAACGGGGAAAAAGAAGGACACGGTTGGGAGCCTATTGACACTGATCTTTATCTATTGTGGGATCAGTTTTCAGGGAGCCTCCGTTGTAACAGAAATCAAGAAGTTGGATAAGTCCCACTTGAAGAGCGATGGATGGCTGAAAGGAGGATGCTTTTATTTCTTTGTGTTTGATGCAGGACCATGCCTCATAGAGCTTCCAGCACCAGACGTTACTGATTTTGTTGACAATCCGTCATGCCTTTAGTTCCGACTTGACGAGCACCTTTTTTTCAATGCACCCATCAGAGTGCGACGCAGAGGAGGAGTCAGGCCAGCTCACTCAGAAGCTGAGGAAGCGCCAGAACAGTCAGCTCCACCTCTTCCCGCTTTCCCACAAATCCTTCAGATCCCCATATACGACCATGGTGACTTCCAGAGAGTCGTGGTGGATGCACTTCACGCTATCCTAAGCAAGATAGAGACAATGTCTTGGTTTCAGTGTAACAGCCATCCACGTACCAGAGCAAGATAACCACCAGCAGAAGCACCAACATCGGGCCAGCACGATCTGGACTCTCCCGAGGAAGAAGAGTAGCCTTCGCTTAGCTCTCCTCTATCTTAGGTTATGTTATTTTTTAGAATTATGCTTGTACGTTTTATTTTGCTTTCTTGCTTGTTGGATTTAGTACCTATATTTATTTTATGAACCTTTTACTATCTAACATATTGAAATGATTGTATTAAGACATGTCTTCACGGATTACTTGCCGTGAGGGTTAACACTATCAGTTGAACATCGATCAATACTCGTTTTTAAGTAACATCGATCGATGGCGCATGAGCACATAGGTACGAGTTCTACACCTTAACAAATAACTTATTTACATTTAAATTTAATTCACCAACCAAACTCAGGTGATTTTAACACTGAGACAGAGTTAATTTAAGTCTGGGGGGGGGGGGGGTCACTAATGTTTTCTGCTTTTAGTCAATTTTATCTATTATATAAGAATTTAATAGTATGTTATTGAGTCAAGAAGGGGACTAAGATAATTTTTGACCTTTATTTTGATTGAGAGCACATAGAATTTTAAAGATAATAAAGTGGATCTTTCAGCCATTAGATCACACTTACTCATAAAGTTTAAAGGAAACAAAGTTGACTTCCAACCATAACCTGTCTTATCTGCTTGTTTTGAGGCTTGGTATACATTGGATATGGCTCCTTCTACAAGGCTGGAAGGTAAAAGTTTGTGTGTTTCTGGTTCCCTTCTCTCAATCTCTCTTCGGCACCTATTAGGAAAAAAAAAGATTGAAATGATTTCATGTGGTTTAGAGTGGTAGGAGTGTCTCTTGCGACCCCAATATTCTACTCTAATGGAATGATTACACATCGTTGGAAGCGAGGGATAGGTACATTAATGATGACCCCATTATTCGCCTACACTGTAAAAAAAATGAACATCAATTAAGTGAACAAGATGGAATGCATTAGTACATGGCTTAGTTCACTGGCATTGAATTAGAAGATTGAGAGAAGAGAGAAAGAGGGAAGTAAGAGATCAAAGAAGACTTTTTACCTGTGTATTCAGAATTACTTGCAGAAGTTGAGGCCAAGTGTCCTTTGATCGATATTCCCAAGGTAAAACCTGCAATTTTATTTTATGTAAGAAATGAGGTTAGTAGAGGGGTGAGTTAAATTAATATATGTCAAGTTATTGGAAAAATGGATTTGGTTGCCATACTAGGATGTGGTATATGAAATCTCTCTGATTAGACTCTTAGATCATATTGTCGATATTATATAGAAGAATTGATAATAATGAGATAGAGATGTTGTGAGTCCATGTGTTTTCAAATATTTTCCAGATAGTAATATTCTTTGTTTGAGGACAAGCATAGAGTAAGTCTGGGGAGAGTTGATATATCATGGAATTTACCAGTTTACACCCATGATATATATATGTGTGTGTGTGTGTGTGTGTGTGTGTGTGTGTTTTTATGAAATTCTCTATGCATTTGGAGTTGTTTTAGAGTCTTCACAGATTTATGTACTTGTTTGAGGCAATTGGAGCTTTTGGATCATTTTAGAGCATTGAAGAATGCTTAACCAGAAGACTCAAGTCGGAGTCGGATTTTACATACACTATCGATCGATGTTACACCTTACGCATCAATCAACGACCCTTATACCCTCGAGTCTAATGATAATTTTTGGAAAACTATAAAATTTACCTAAAAATCTCCTATTTTGCAAGACAAACTCCTGGTTGAATTTTTTACTATTTATTAGACCTTTACCATTTTGTAAATCCTAAACTTTTATACTCTCTTGCATCTAGAGAGCCGTCCTATACTTTGGAGAGAGAGATCTGACTATTTACAGAGAAGATCTTGAACTCCTTTTTTTATTTACTTAATCTATGCAGTTTATTCAGTTATTCATTGTGTTCTACATATTCATGTCTTAGTAATTCACTGTTAGATTTAAAGTTTCTAGAGGCCATAATGTTATGTTGATTATATGAATTTGTTAAGGGTAATTCATTTAGTTCTTTTGTTTAAGTTTTCCTTAATGCTGAGTTGAAGTTGATCATTTCAACCCTAGATCATAAGATTTTATAGCCAAGTGAAAACATGTCTATAACCCTGAAAAGTAGCTTAATGATCTAGATAACCAGCAACAAACGAGAGTTGAGTTAAAGATCTGGATAACCTATCAAACCCTATACCTTACCAATCGGGAGCGGCATCGATCGATGTCACATAGCTGTTGTCGATCAAATTGTGAGAGCAATCCCCTAAACCATAGAGTTTGAATTCAAGAACAGTACTTAATTAAATCCCTTATCAACTTACTTATCATCATACATTGATTTGCCTGAAAATATCCCTAAATCTAATCATTTTTATAAATCTACAACCCAAATCAATCTTAAACCTTATTTCTTGATAAAAAACAATTTTAATCTAGCTTTAGTTNAATTGTGAGAGCAATCCCCTAAACCATAGAGTTTGAATTCAAGAACAGTACTTAATTAAATCCCTTATCAACTTACTTATCATCATACATTGATTTGCCTGAAAATATCCCTAAATCTAATCATTTTTATAAATCTACAACCCAAATCAATCTTAAACCTTATTTCTTGATAAAAAACAATTTTAATCTAGCTTTAGTTCAAAAACAACAAATCTGTTGTGTAATCATCAAGTCTCTGTGGATTTGATCTCTAATTACTATACTGAAACTCTTATTTAAGAGAGTAGTTAAAAGAGTTTAATTTGAAGTGCATACAAAAACTCACATCAGTTATAAACATGATCCACTAAATTGAAGCATGTTTTGTCGTAAAAATAGGTTTAGAACCCTCATTGCAGTTCAAAATCAAAGAAACCCTCATTGCGGTTTAAAATATCAAAAATTAATCATCCTTGTTGAAAAATGTTTCGGTGAGCTTTTAACCACCCAAAACTTCTAGAAATGTAGTAGAAATATTTATGATTCTCTTTGCACTAAAGAAGAGATCCAACTCTTTTCCATTATTTCTCTTTACATATATTAAATTTTAAACCAGTCCCAGATATATATATACTTATATTATCCTTTTTAGGTGTCAATGATATTATACGTGGTCTTCCTTTGAACGTTAGATGGTTATCAAAAACATTTTCCATATTATTGATAATCATGTGACTTGATAGTAGATCCTATGTTTCACAAACATATTTTTATTTTATGAATATTCGTTATCTATTTTACGATTCATATCTCATAAGCACGCTGTTTTCTAGCTTCTACTAATATTTCTAAACTAGCTAGTAAGTAATACTAACAAGTTAAACAGTAACTTTTTTTATTCTCATATTTTTATTGCATGCGCATATTTAATCGCTTACGTAAAAGAAAAACACACCATCTGGAATTGGAAAGCATTGCGATAAGAAACATAGCACATAAAAAAAAANTATCTCATAAGCACGCTGTTTTCTAGCTTCTACTAATATTTCTAAACTAGCTAGTAAGTAATACTAACAAGTTAAACAGTAACTTTTTTTATTCTCATATTTTTATTGCATGCGCATATTTAATCGCTTACGTAAAAGAAAAACACACCATCTGGAATTGGAAAGCATTGCGATAAGAAACATAGCACATAAAAAAAAAAGTTAATTGTTCCACATATAATTAGCCAACTTTGGAATTCAAAGACCAATATAAGAAAATGATATAACTCTAGCACATAGAATTCTATATATCAAGTACCGTCGACACTTGAACTAGCATTTTACCATAACGTACATTTCTTACTTTCTGGCATCTACAATACAAATCAAATCTATAATACTCTGATATACTCTAATAAAGACTCACATTATGTTTATATATGCCTATGATATTGAATGTTAGATAGTTGTCAACCTGTCAATTAACTTTCCCACTATTTTGTCAGACTGAACTGAATAGGTTTTGTTTTTAGTATAAATTTTGATTATAGTTTCTTTTCTTTACTAAAGCTATAAAATATTTATATGCTGCTCTCTAAAAATAAAAGAGTTGGTTGGTGTAATTTAATTGCATGTTACTAAATAAGAGACTAAACTACCAAAAAAACTAACTACTTCACTTTTTTTTGAAAAATAAAAAGAAATTTTTATTTCTGTTTTTGTCAAGAAAAGAAAGATATTCATAAGACTCGTAGTTACATTTTTTTTTTTTTGAGCAGTAGTTGCGTAACATTAATTAAGATAATTTCATAAATCCTTTTAAGTACATTTTGCATACACATACACGGCAAATCCGCAGCTATAAATAAGTCCACAACATTCAACATATTTCAACAAAAACACCTTCTTTTGATTTAGAGCAAAGCACAAACAAACACAGCAAACAGAAATGTCTTCTAAAGGAAGCAGCAGTGAGGGATCAAACATTCCAGATCTCGAGTTTTCTAGGTCCATTTTTCATCTACTTTACGATCGTTTCTTCTACTTGTTCTCATTGTTGGTACATGATAGATAATCTCTGTATCTTATATAGCAAACAAATTTTAGCAAACTAGTTATCGCCCGATGTTCCCTAGGGAATTTGATATCTGTTGTGCAGGTCTCAAAACAAAAACTTTGATTTCACGTTTCCTGGTTCTGTCTTCTGTTCTGTTTCGGTTGATTTCTGTCATAACTTTTGTATCTAGTGGTTATATTTATGATCTTTTCAACTCTTGTTCCAGAAACACAAAATCACTTTTCTAATTCCCTGTTTCCATTTTTCTTGCAGATTATCCCTTGAGGAGGCTAATTTAAAACTTGAGGCTTTGATGGAGAAGGGTAGATTCCATGAAGCCGTGAATGAATGCCTCTCAATTCTTGAGAATGATCCACAAGATGAGTACACCAAGATGGTTTTGTCCACAGTGTACATGAGATTTGGTGAAATCGAGAAAGCTCGAGTCCTGCTTATGTCCATAGAAAATCAAAAGCCTGGTTCACTACCCTCCCTCTTAACTAAAAGGCTAGACGAGGTGAGTCAACACATGAAAAAGGCAGAGTCTGCTTATAATGAGAAGAAATGGGACATGGTACTTACGCATACAGAAGCAGCTAAAGAAGGAGCAGACATGTGCATCAAGCTCTATCTTTATCGAGCTGAAGCATCTTTGCATCTGGAACTTGTTAAAGAAGCAATATCAGAGGTACTAAGCGCACTGGTGTCCTTACACAAGAAGAATGGCGAGGAAACATAAATGATCCAAGGACACGTAACTCAAGATCAAAATATTGATCCAACGACTTATTTTATTCTAAGTAATAATCATAACATTGTTCCATTTACTATGATTGAATGAAAAATTGAATAAAGTAACAGTCTTCTATGCCTCTATACGTTTTCTACACAACTAGAGTGACATTAAACCATAATTCTGAGTAACGCGTGCCACAACAGCAAATATAAGACGTAACAAACCAACACATGTCATGGCTCCAGACTCATGTTTTTGTGGTAAAACCATCAAGTATCATCAAGTAAAAAAAGAAAAAAAGATACTCAGAGTATCTCTGCTTTCTACTAAGTTCAGAGTAACTCTGCTTTCTACTGAGTTTAGAGTAACTCTGCCTTCTACCAAGTTCAGTACTTAACAAAAGAAACACACCAAAATTAACAAAAACAGTGCTCATATGTTTATCACAGACATATCTAGAGCGTTAATCTCTCCTCTCTGTAATAGATGTGGTCCATGTTGTGATCTTAGTAATATGAATTTTATTTTAAAATTGACATATTTTCTCAGGAAATTACAGCACCCATCTTAGAAGAATCTCTTTTCAACCTCTTTAATTGCTCCTAAACTTTACCTAATGGCCTATTTCATCAAATTTCATTCCGAGTACAAGTCCCATAACGGGTCCACTGCTTAAACCAAACAAAGCATCACATTCAGCGCAACCAGTGCTGCTCAATCAGAAGTTAACAAGTTCTTGAACATCTTAAGCTATCTAGATATCAGTTTATAACTCTCTGTAAGAAAGCTTAACGCTCTAGGAGTTCTTTGAACTTTCCATGAACATCTTTTAATTTGTCTTATTTGTTTTAGGTCACCTATTTTGAACCAATTTAATCTCAAAATATCAAAAAGATTAATAAAGATTCTGATTAGTAGAAACTTATATAGTTTTCAAACATTACTTATTTTCTTCTTATCACGTATAAAATCACTAGCATTTAATAATTTCAAACATTCCGTAGTCGCTAAATATAATATTTCAAATAAAATATATTTAAAATTATTGCAAACACTAACATCAACAAAATATAAACACAAGAATGAAATAATCAAATCGATAATCTCAATTGTGGAGCATCTGCCCTTCAGGAGAGTTGGTTCCCTAACATCAAGAAAACAATTTAAAATGTATGATTTACGTGTTGTGAAACTATAAAGATGATAATCTTTATATTGAAGATTTAATGTAAAATTAAGTTTTTTTAAACTAAAGCTATTAAATTTTAGATGAAGGTTTATAAAACAAAAAGTTGATTGGAAAATTTTAATTATGTTTTTGATTTAAATTTACGTAGCCTACATTTGAATACACACCAAGTAGTACTCTAATAAGTTTTTTATAAAGTTGATTTATTATGACATTACAATTATGAGAAAGATTACATAGATAATTCGACAACTGACAATATTACTTGTCTTATAAAGATCTACACCTAACTGCTTCATCTGAGCCGTCCTATGAAGATCCACTTCTAAACATATATACTTGTACCATATTGAAAATTTCTTATAAACATTTCTTTCATAGTCTGCATTAATAAATCACTCTCTCTGGGATTTGAAACCTATATTTCCTATAAAAATCAAAAAAAAATTACATAGTTTAGGATTCGAACCTTATACCAAAGTGTAGAAGTTTTTAAATTTAAACCATGATGCTTTAGAAGTTTTTAAATTTAAACCATGATGCTTCCAGAGTAGTTTGGATCCGCAAGTTTACACAAATGTTTTATTCAATTTTATTTGTTGTCGATATTTTAGAATGCCATATTATATGTTTTGTTATATTTTTGAATGCCCTCAGCTTGTTCTTTCATGTTTAGCTAATGAACTTATCTCTTAACATCTTTTTTTTTTGTTAAGAAAGCATGATGTGCTTTTTAGGCAATAGAGATGAGATACATATATATAGTTGGCTTTGGAAATGGTAGGTTAAAGGTGGTGATTGGTAAGATCTTTAAGATGTAGACTACACTTTTAAATTTAAAGCATTAAATTTAAAGTAATCATGTTTTTTTTTAACATTTTAACTAGATATTGATGTGCACGACGGTGCAGATTTCTTTTTTATACTATGATGTTATATTTTATATGATAAAATTCCTCACTAACTTAATATAATTGGGTGTTATATATTATCTTATTTTATAATAGTGTTTGTATATAATATTATCACTATAAATTTTTATAAATTCTGTATTTTTGTGATAAAATTTATTTAGAAAAAAATATTATATATCAATACTATTCTACATAATTTTTTGTTTATTTTAAATTTGAAATATTTGGAAGACCTTTATGATAGAAGAGTAAATTTTTTGGTTACTGTTAAAAACATCAAAAATTATTTTCTGGGATACTGGTTTCTGAATAGTTTTAGAAATGATTATTTCTCACTAAAAAAGTCTTTATAATTTTTTTTTTTAAAATTAACCAACTTAAATTATTATTATTATTAAGATAGAATTAATATATTTTAAATCAATTTTAATAATCGTTTATTAATCAAAAATAATTTTATTTTATTTATGACAGTTAAAATTTAAATTACCTAATTTCAGAAATAGTTTTTGAAAAGATTCTAAAAGATTTTAAGAAGATTTTGTTGAATTATATTAAAAAATAAAGATATTAAAAGTATCTATTATATTAAAAGAGAAGTCATGACTTACTTCATGTGTGATTTTTTAATTTTGACCATCCTTAAAAATATTATGAAGTTTTACATAATGTCATTATAATATATTTTCATATCTTTATAATTTTTATTTGAAATACAAATAAATAATTTTAAAAAGATTCTGACAAAATCTTTTAAAAATCTTTTAGAATCTTTTCAATATATAGTTTCAAAAACTATTTGATTAAAATGTTAATTATCATAAAATATAATTAAAGTTTTAACTCACTTTTTAATTTATAAACTAAAATTAAAATTATGCAAAATACATTTAACAATATCCCAAAATTTTGTTTATGTATTATGTAGGTCCAACTTAATTTACTTTTTGCTTATATTTTAAATTTAGAAATAAAAAGTTAAATTTGTAATGTTACATAATAATATTTTTAAAAATTGTTACAAAAATAAAAATTTATAAATTTTACATTAGTAATAGTATAAGCCACATAAATATTATTATAAAATTGGATAGTATACAAAATAAAATTATATTATTTATTGATAAATTTTACTCCCTCCGTTTCTTAATATATGATGTTTTGGATCATTGCAAAGATTAAGAAATTAACATTCTTTTAAAAAAATATTTTTAAAGATAGAAATTCAAAATCATAAACCAATTATTAAAAAGTCAATAAAATTTTATTGGTTGAAAAGTTTCCAATAAAATAAAAAGTAACTTTTAAACCTCAAAATATATCTTAAAATCTCAAAACATCTTATATTTTGAAAAAAATAAATCTCTTAAAACATCATTTAATTTGAAATGGAGGGAATATTATATAATTTCAAACATTTTCGTATTAAAATACCCGCACGGTTGTGCGGGTCAAGATCTAGTTGTACTTAAGTTAGTCCAAACTGAAAACAATCACACATGAAAAGATAATGTTTTGTGTTAATAGAGAATTAGAATATGAATGATATTGTTTATGCCTTTATTATTTTCTCACTGATTAAATAATATATTTTATGTTCTGTGTTGGGGTCAAAATCAGTATGACAGAATCAATGACCAAAACTTTCCACAGAAATAAAAATACGTTTTATAAAACACGAGAAGTTATTTTATAAAATTCTAAGGACTTTCCGAACAAAGGAAATCCGCAGAAAACTTGGAGATCGTCATCCCGGAAGAACGGACGAAACAATCGCCGATTACACGATTGTCCAAGTTAAGTGAAAAACCGCATCCTCCGTAAATCGCGAGCAGGTTCGACCGAACCAGTTCAACATATGATGAGCCAAACCAGCCGTTTCCGCTCACCGTACGGCGAGCTGATCACCTTGAAGCAGCTCGCCGTACGGCGAAATGACCGCCCCGAGCGTTGATCTTCCGCATCATGACGTAAGGCATACGTCCTTCGATTCGATCATGCTCTGAACCATGATCGAAACCTCTCTCATTTCGTCTCAATCCGTCTCACCATTCAAGTTTTATGATAAAAATCGTAAAAGTCTTCTTTTCTCGTAAAATTCGGAAAGATCGTATAAAATAGCAACGATTAGACGGAACATCGTACATTGTCAAACTATACGATTAACTCGAGAAATCTTATAAAAACGGCATCGTATCAGGAAACGATCTCGTCTAAAATCGTAAAAAGGTTTTCATCGCAAAACGGCTCGGACAGCCCAAAAGCGCGATAAAAACCCACTTGCGACTTTAAACTAAATCCAGCCCAAAGATACAATGACAGTTTGACGATTTACTCGCTGAAAGAAGATAAATGTCAAGTTTGAAGATAAATGTCAAGTTTGAAGATAAATGTAAAGTTTGAAGATAAATAGAAGATTTCCGCAAGGAAAATGGAAAGATCGAGATAAATGGAAGATTCTCGATAAACTCGAATCTGGGCGAAAAGGAAGGGCTAAACCGCCTAAAGAGGGACTATATAAGCATAAGGCCAAGGACAGAGCACAAGGACGATTTTCAGAGCTCTCACCACCAAACTTAGCTTTAGGAAACTTTCCATTTTTTGTTATCGAGCTGCGTCTCAACTAGGGTTTTCGGTCTTAGATTATTAGAACTTGGGAACTCGCCGACAGCTCTTGTAGCCAAGGCTTACTCTCGTTGTACCACTCTTACGTAGAATTCGAATAAGATCCCTCTTGCTCTCAATCTCGTTTTTTATCATCTTTTACTTATTCTCGTCGTTTACTTGATTGCTTGTGTATGGTTCTGCAGATAATCGGGTCCTCTGGAAAATTAGGGTTTTCCCTAAGCTCTTAAATTTACGTAAAATCGTCAGGGGTGAATTTTGATTCCCACAGTTCGGCGCTAGAAGGAGGGGGGGTTGGATTTATCTTACACTCAAGCCGTAGCACGCTCGATCAAGAACGATGATAGAAGAACAATCAACTCGCGTCGATAGCGACAACGTTGACAATACACCAGTTCCAGATGTCTGCGAATAACGCTAATGCTAACACCAAGGCCGTCGAGAAGATGCTCTCTGATTTCAACAAGAAGTCGGAAGAGCAAGAAAAGCTCAATGGTTCACTCGCAAAACTGATCGAAATCTTAACTGCGAAAACCAGGGCAATTCGCCCCCGCGGAACTAGTAGGATCCGCGGAAGAAGGCTTGATTTCGGGACTACTATGGATCGCCCCAGAACCGAGCATTGAAATCTGCCAGAGCAAAACTCCGAAAAAATGACCCTGACGCGAGGCTGAACAAATCGGACTAATCTCCTACTCGCAGACAGGAGACCGAAGAAGACGGTGTCGAAAGGGTTAACCTGGAAACAAGCGACCAATCCGATCCGTCGGATGAGGATGCAGACATCCATCTGAGGAGGAGGAAAGATCACAGCCCTCAGCCGGAATCCTCTCCCGAGCGTTCTCTTACTGAGGACGAGGAGGAACTCTACTGTGTGCAACGCGCAAAAACGGCCGAAAAACGATCTCGCGTTACTCGCCGCAAACGCCGATGAGGTCAGAAAACTTCTGGCGATCTAACAGAGATTCGCGATCTCCGCGACTACATCACTAAAACGGCCACAGCGGTAAAAGCGGTGAAATCTCAAATCTCGGAAATGCCTTTCACGGCTCACATCACTGAGGTCAAGCTACCCGATCCTGGAAAGCTCAGAGTGCCAACCTACGACGGGACGACTGATCACAAAGCGCACCTACAGGCCTTCCAGATCACCATGGGACGAGCTAAGCTCAAGGATCACGAAAAAGACGCGGGCTATTGCCGTCTTTTCGTCGAAAACCAAGAAGAAGCGGCGCTCGAGCGGAATTCAATCGGGAGTTTCCGCTTGCTTCCAAATTCCTGAAGCAATACTCGATGTTTATAAATCGGGAAACTTCCGACGCCGACCTCTGGAGCTTATCCCAGAAGGAAGACGAACCTCTTTGTGACTTCATGAGCAAGTTCAAACTTATCAAGGCTAGGGTTAGCGTAATAAGCGACAAAGCTGCCATCGATGCGCTCAAGAAATAGCTCTGGTTCAAATCGAAGTTTCGAAAGTGGATAACTCTCGAGAAACCGCGGACGATCCATGACGCGCTCCACAAAGCTACTGATTACATAACCATCGAAGAGGAGACTAAAATCCTGTCTGAGAAGCATAAGCCGGCAAAATCGTCCACAAAGGACATCGCATCCGAGCAGAAGCCGAAAAAGAAAAATTTTCGTAACGACAAATTCGTCCATCACGAGGGAAAAGGTCACCAAGGGGCGCACAACTACACCATCAATTCTGGATCGGAACAAGGGCGAACTACGGGGAACACGTGGTCAAGGAATCCGAATTACAACGAAAATTCCTTATGCAATCTCCACCAAACTCGCGGGCACTCTACAGTGAACTGCAAAGTTCTCGGCGCAAGACTGGCCGCAAAGTTGCTCGCGGGGGAACTCTCTGAGATATCCAGCGTGAAGGACCAAATCCGCGATTCAGATCGCCCCCCGAAAAATGATAGGAACTCGCGAGCGGAAACTCCGCCTCAAGGGAACCAGCTGGGCGAGAAGCGCGGACGAAGATAAGACGAGAAAGGTAAAGACGCTAACTGCCGAAAGATCAACATGATCATCAGCAAATCTCAGTACTACATCGATACCATCTCGTCCATCAAGTCCTACCAACGGAAAGCCGAAACCGGCTCTAGTTGGAACGTACCATCGGATAACACTCCAAAGGGAGTAATCTCTTTCGATGACACAGAAACCGGTGGAATCAATCAACCACACGCCAATCCTCTCGTCATCGACTTAGTCATCATCGACTTAGAAGTCGCTCAAATCCTGGTCGATACCGGAAGCACCGTCAACGTAATTTTCCGCAACACACTGGGGCGCATGGGAATCGATTTATCGGAGATCGAGCTAATACCAAACCATTCACCAGCTTCTCCAGAGAAACGGCTATGACTCTAGGATCGTTACGAAAATCATCAATTTTGCAGTCGTCGATTCCCCAGCTATCTACAATGTCATCATGGGCACACCTTGGATAAACTCCATGAAGGCGGTTCTGTTGACGTACCACTTAGGCATCAAGTTCCCGACCCCTACGGGAGTCGCGGAAATTTAGGGATGCCAGAGACAATCGCGATCTTGCTTTTTATCTGAACATAAGCTAAGGCAATTGGTGGTCGCAATCGTGAAACAGAAACGGGCGAAGTTAACACAACCGCCCGCGGAAAACAACCCAAAACCAGCAACGGTCGAGAAGCAACAAGCTTCCGAACCCATCGCTTCTACCCAACCGGAGGAGACAAACCCGGACCAAGACGTCTGTAACACCCCCGAACCGTCCTAGGCCGGACTAACCCGGGACGACCCGGAAGCGTTACAGTTAGACGAGCATCGCAGTCGGTCCAATCAAAACTTTAAACAAATCAAAGTCTCGACCAGCCCAACCACAATACCGTCCCTCTCAACCTCAGCCTAAGGCCAGCGCTGACCCGTACTTTGGTTAAGAGTTGTGTTAAGT
>CAKOAT010123932.1:94891-116331 GCA_932364175.1 Eruca vesicaria subsp. sativa | reverse complement strand
CAATACCACATGCATACTACACAAACCACAATGTATGCATGAATCTATCACCTTAACAAAACCATGCATGCTAAAACGGCAACACACCCGACAAGAGGGAGACACTCTCAATCTCTTGCGGTTCAACGCATGCATATAAACATCTAGATAATCTTGCTACACCATAAGCAAAATCAACTCCACAATATCTAGATGATCATGATACAATGCATGCATGTACTACCAACCTAACCACGGTTTTAGCACACCATTCTATCAACCTAACTCACAATGCAATTAATAATAAACACACAACACCTGCATGGGGTTTACCAACTCCCCACGCACACACACATGGAACCGCAAAGCTAGTTCCGGCTCAGGAACCTCACGGCCCAAGCCCTCCACCTGCAACCACACACGGTTAGTCACACACAACACTCCCACACCCTAAGGGAACCCACCTAAGGTCTTGAGAAACCGCAAGGATCTCCTAAAGCCAAAGACCTAAGGTTAACACCAAAACCGGTTAAAAATGGGGCTCACGGGTAAAAGGGAGAAACGAATTCTAAACCACAACCAAAGCTCTTACCACCCTTCCTAGCACACCACAGCACCTCCTAGGTTAAGGAGAGCACACGCAAAGAGCCTCCGGAAAACTCCCCGAAAACGCTAACTAAACTTCACCCGAGAAACACCAAACTCATGGTTTCTCTCTCTAAACTCACCACTCTCTCTCTCTAAGGTGGCTTTCGGTTTTGGGGGTGAAGAAAATGAAGGAGAGGTGCTGGGTATTTATAGGAATGGAGGGTTGGTGGTGGCTGGACACATGGACCATGTGCATGGAAAGAAAGTGGACATGTGTTCCACTTTATAACTTTATCACCAAGTTTTCTTTCTTTAATACTTTCCATTCCTTAGTCACCAAGTCTTCACTTCCCATGCTGACACCTGCCCCATTCTAGAAGAAATCCACCTTGGCCACCAAGTTTCCCTCTTGACCAATCAGAAGACGCCACGCAACCTCCACATCATCATTTCGTCACCAATGGGAGCTCGACACCTCAGCTCGGTTTCCCACTTTCTTGGAGCTTCTTAAAAATCCTTAAAAATCCCAATTTGATGATAGGTGAATAAAGAAATGCATTACAAGTTCATCCAATAGCATTTGGGTGAAGAAGATCCCATTTCGGCTCCACCGGGTCCTTCCGGCTAGATCTGTGACCACCTCTTGATTCCTCCCGAACCAACTTGATTCTAGCTTGACCATATGTCTTACAATAACCTCCTTTAGATACTTGGACAAAGAACCTTCACTTTTACACACTTCCAAAATATCGCCCGGTGCTAAACCTCCGTATAGATCGTTTCTGAACCTCCATCGATCATCTCCACTTTGGCTCGATCCAACTTCATTCTGACTCGACCAAAGGTCTTATAATATCCTATAATGAGGTTTAGGATAAGTCTTACTTTATTTGAAGTCTTTGAAAATTCACCGTGCTCGACCACAACCATATCGAAGCTCCGGTTCTGCCTACTCGACCAACTCTGGATTTTACTCAACCAAACTCCAACTTGCTTCGACCAAACCTCTAGTCTTCACTTCTATTACCATCCCGTGGCAAGTCTTGGTCGATCATGGGTCGTTGACTTACGTTGACTTGAGACCCTAGATCAGGGGCATTACAACGTCGATCCAGCGACTAAAATTATCGAGAAGTCTGCGACAGCCGAGTAAAAACACTCGCACCAACAATCAGAACTACGAGATTGATTGATATACAAACGGAATACGTAGGCAGCTCGCCTAAAGACGAGTTCAGCTAGCCCCCTTCCCGAAACAGGGGAGGGGGAGTGGGTGCCTATATGAGTATTCGTATACTTCCAAATTTTAAAATATTCGCTTTGTAATCAAAATTTTCGAAACTTTTTAATAAAGACAAAGTTAGAATATTATAAAATCGCTCTGCTAACGAAAAGCGTAAAAAAGAATTCCAAAACATCCGGAAATTACTTCCGCAGTAAGAACTACTTGATCGTTTCGACAAAAAAACTTATACACCAAATATTTTTGAAAAGAACCGGCGAGACGTCGCCTAAAGTCTTAGAATAATATTTCTCAAAAGTCCCTCTGCGACTATAAAATCACAAACGCTCGATGATTGGCCCCGTCGAGCACGCTGGCCGTCCTAAACAAACGCATAGACCCATTGGTCCGCATACATCCGAATAGGATAAAATAGCGCGCTGTAAAAGAAATCCAAATTTTTGGTCTGCACTTCCGGGAGGCTTAAAAATTGTCCCCGGTGAGATGCTCGATTCCAACTAGACGAATTGTATAAGCGAGAACCTATTGCGGATTCTAAATCGGTATGGAATCAGGTTAAAATCGCCACAGGCAAAACGAAAACCGACTAATCATCGCATAGCCTCAATCCGAAAGTAAACCTAGGTCTTGCCCTAAACCCATCACACTGGTCTCTAACGTCTCAACGCATGAATCGAGATCCTAAAGGAATGTCTCTTCGCCAACATCTAAACACTCGCGAAAAATTGAAACACTCCGAGTAAACGAGCCGGACGATTTACACCAAGAGTTAGATGCGAGACGACAACTCGTACTCTTCCCTCTACATCTAAAACGAAACACAAATTTCATACTCAGAAAATATTCTTATTAATATTTTTCGTTCAAATACACGTCGCCTAGCGACAGGGATTCAAAGCCACCAACGGCCAGTCCCGATAAGCATTACAAACAATCCACCATTTGTAAGGAATGTTTTTTTACTTATTGTTCTCATTCATTCCTCTAAATTTAAAAATTATAGAAACAATGTTCCTTACTGATTAGATGACTAAACCAAAACTGAACTGACTGTTTCTCCCATTTTCAGTATATTGTATGCTAAACAATGATGAATATTTGGGCTAGCTAGTGTTTGGTTCCATTAAATCTAATTTTCAAACACTTATACAAATTCCCAAATGTTATATACACTACAAGAAAATAGGGTAAATCCGTACAGACATTAACCGTGTCGACTTTTTTGATAGATTTCCAACGAGATCTCGATGACTAATATAATTTGAGGTTCATGGTATTTCTTCGGAATTTTTCGATGAAATACCGACGAACATAACGTGTTCAGAAATTTCTGACAAAAATTCGACACAAACCCGGTGAAATTATATATCCGTTAGGTGACAACTTAAATTTGTAACATTTTAAAAAATTAGTAGGAAATTCTTGGGAAATTTTTGATGAATTGGTTGGAAATATGACGGATTTCCGACAAAGTTTTTAACCATTTAAATATCGGACGTATTTTCGACGAATGAAATATTCGTTAGAATTCGGTCGCAAATCAACGGAGTGTCGGTAGCAACTTTCCTCTATAAGGACAAGCTACCCGCACCAAATTCTCCTGATTCACTCATTATTATCTCTTTTCTCTCTACTAATCCGAAAAAATATGTCTTATGAAAATCGTTCTCGGTCGTGTATGGATAAACCGCATTTGGATCCAAACACCAATTTTCTTACGAAGGAATACATGAAAGATATTGGCGAATTTATGAGGCTTTTTCAACAACAACCGGAAGCAAATACTGGTATGCTAAGATGTTTGTGCGCTTCTTGCAATAATAATGAGGTTATAAAGGAATGAGATGCTTGGACTCATTTATATATGAGAGTGTTTATAGAGTTATAAGGTTTGATATCTCCATGGGGAAACTGGTTATAAATATGGTAGTACTAGCGAACCTCAGCATGTGTTTAGGTTAGAAGAACCAAGGACGGATGTAGATTATGATATAGGTACTGAGCATATGGTAAATGATCATTATAGAGGAGAATAGCCCAATGCAGAATCTATGAGATTATTTGACATGTTGGATGTAGGAAAATAACATTTGTACAAAGGTTGTAGAGATGTTCATTTACCCTTATCATCTGCAACTAGATTGATGATAGCGGGTCTCGTTTTACCGTATCAGGTGATAGATGTATGCATTGACAATTGTATGATCTATTGGAGAGCTGATGAGAACCAGGATATATGCGAATTTTGTGGAAAACCTCGTTATCAAAATACAAGGGGAAGAGATCAGGTATCTTTCAAAAGGATGTTGTATTTGACTTTGACAGAAAGACTGAAGAGGTTATATCAGTCTCAATGCACAGCCCAGCCAATGAGATGGCATGTAGAGCACTCCACAGATGGTCAGATTAGACATTATACATCCTTCAAATACAAATTCTTGGAAACATTTCCAATCAACATATCCAGAATTTGCCCATGAGAGAAGAAATGTCTATCGTGGATTATGTACTGATGGTTTCAGATCATTTTGAAAGCATGGAAGACAATATTCTCTATGGCCAATGATTGTAACATCGTAAAACTTACCGTTCAGTTTGTGCATGCGTAGAGAATTTTTGTTTCTCTCCATTCTTGTCCCCGGGCCAGAGCATACTAAGAGATCACTTGATATGTCTCTTCAGCCACTGATATATGAGTTGCAACAACTATGGCTACATAGTTCTGAGACATACGATGTTTCGTGCAAAGAAAACTTTCAGATGCAGATAGTACTTATGTGTACAATAAGTGAATTTCCAACATATGAGACTTTAACTAGATGGAAAACACATGGGAGGCTATCATGTCCATGTTATTAAGATAACACATAAGCTTTTCAACTAAAACACAGAGGAAAACATGTTGGTTTGACTGTCAGAGAAGATTACTACCACCCGATCATCCATACCATAGGAGTATGATCTTTGTTTACAAAGAACAAGAAGCTGTTTGACAGTCCACTAGAAGAAAATTCTGGGAAAGATTTGTTGGAACAGTTAAGGGATTTTGGTGCAAAAAGAAAGCCAGAGGTTGGTGGACATGAAAATATTCGAATTGACCCTTGTTGGACAACTACATAGTTAACACAAAATAGTATTTTCTGGGATCTGCCATACTGGAAGGATCATCTATTGCAGCATTTAAATGTAATGCATATTCAGAAAAACTTTTTTGACAATCTGATGAACACAATCCTAAACATCCAAGGTAAAACGAAGGATAATTTGAAGTCAAGACTAGATTTAGTCGATATTTGTGCTCATTTTGAACTTCATGTTGATGAGAACGGTGTGGCTCCTTTTTCCATATACCGGTTGGATGTAGCTTCATATATAGGAGGAGTTCTTTGATTGGATTAAAGATAAAGTGACATTTTCAGGTGGTTATGTGTCAAATTTGCGTAACAGCATCGATAAAAGTGAAGGAAAATTTACTGGCATGAAGAGTCATGATTGTGATGTAATGATGCAGCGCCTCCTTCCGCTTTGTTTTTTTCGGACTATTGCCACATAATGTTTATGAATCAGTTGCAGGTATTTTATATTTTAACATTATAATTGATTGTCATATTAATTTATTATGCTTTATAAGTACTTATGAATTTTTTTTCTTTATATGAATGTAGGGATAAGCACTTTGTTCTGAGATTTATGCATTACATCAGTCACCAAAGATGGTATTAGTAATTTGAAAGCCAACATACCAGTGAGCATATGCAGCATTGAGAAGATATTTCCTGCATTGTTTTGTGATGCAATGGAATATCTTGTTATTCATCTCGCAAGATATTTGAAATTTAGTGGTCCTGTGCAATACCGATGGATATATCTTTTTGAGTGTTATATGCATTATCTGAAGAAGAAGGTAAAAAATTAAGCAAGGTGTAAGGATCTATAGTCGCACAGGTGATTATTGAAGAAACTGCAAACTTTGATGAAAACTACTTTCCAACAGAAGTGTAGACAAAAGACTTTATACCTTATCGGCATGATGATGGAGGACAAATGGCAACATATTATATTACCGTCCCAAACATCTTCAGGGAATTTGGACGACTTAGTGGTAAACCAAATAAGTGAAAAATGCAAACCATCAGAATTTCAACGAAACCTTATCCGTCGTTTTTTTTAAATGAAAAGCCACCCCTTTTTCTTCCTCATTTTCCTCTCTCTCTCTATCTCTAAAATTCTCTCCGGTCTCCCCGATCTCTCTCTTTGCCGACGTTCTTAGCTTCTCAACTCTCCCAAATCTCAACCGAATCTCCCAAATCTCAACCGAATCTCCCAAATCTTCAAAAATCATGAAAGTATTCTAAATCCTCTTTAAACTTGATTTATTTAGATTTAAGATGTTAGATTTGTAGAATTAGGTTTTGAATGTAAATTTTTAGGATATGATGGAAAGTTTTAGGAATTATATTTTAGATTTTGTTTGGATTGTGGTTTATGTTCTTTTAAAAAATTCTGTAAAGGTTTATATTTTTATATATAAAAATTTTACGTAAATATAAACATGTTACATATACAAATCTATATATATATATATATATAAATTTATATATAGAAACATTTTTTAAGTTTTAAGTATATAATAAAAACGTTTAATTTTTTAATATCTATACATATAAAATTTTACAAAAATTATAAATATTATTAAAAATCTAAATATGTATGAAAAACGTTTTAAAAAGTTATAAATTAGATTTTAGGAATTATAAACATTTATAAAAAGTTAAATAAAACATTTATTATATATGTATATATATATATATAAACTATTAAAAATTTGTTGTATACCATAACGTTTTTCTTAACTATAAATGAATTCAATTTTTTGTTTATATATATATATATATATATAATTTCTACAGATTTTTGTCTAACAATTGCTATTCTCAATCGTAGGTCTGAGGATTCTGCTAGGCTACTACGACGTTCCGCACCTCAAGGTAGACTTCATTCGGGGAGTAGTTCCTGTGCAACGGGATCATCGCAGGAGCAAAATTCAGTCCCATTTAGTTCCACCTCCAGATCCAGCTGGTCAATATGGGTCGGGTAGCATGCCAATTGATCGATTGGTTCTACAACCAAACCGAGAGCATCTTCGGGTGCTCCATCCCCATCCACAAGGATACACTACGTGTTAAGCTTTCTTTTTAAAATTTTTACATAGTTTTTGTTTATTATTTCATTTTTAACTTATTTTAATTAAGGTTCAACAAGTCAAACAACTACATTAGTATATGCATTAACCAAATGATGTATTCCATGCTCCGCAAAGGATATCTGACCTACAGTGTGATGCCTAACGACGAACGTGAGTTGTGGTTCCGTAATTTTGCAGTAACGTTCTAAGTTTTTCATTTTTTTTTTACTTTTTTTTTAGTTTTTATTATATATTTATTTATTTTGTTTGTTTTTTGCAGCAACAATTTACTTGCGAGTCTGGGCATACCACAACTGTCCGTCAGGCCTTTCACGAAAAGACCATGGAGTCTTATACGAAGCAGTTATGGCTCAAGGGCAAGCGACCAAAGTATATCAACGGTACAGTTTTGCAAGAGTTGTAGGTGCATTGGGAGGACCAGGCGACTATAGATAAATCTCTCAAAATCTCTGTCAACCACAACATCGATCGTGTCGAGAAAGGTGATTTTGTCCACGGCCTCGGGACTTGCAGTATGTCTTCTAAGGAGGATCAGCTTGTAAGTTCTATATATTAAAGTTCTATATATTTGTAAAAATTACTTTTTTTATATATTTATTGAATAATTTTGTTTTTAGGTTGAAGCAAATGGTGATAATCCCGTTGATCATTTCGATGTCACGAGAGAGACGTACACTAACAAGAAGACTGGTGAAATTCATGATCATGTCATCAGAGAGGTCATAGAGTTCGTGCAAACCCAAAAAGAAGCATTTCTACCTTCTCAGCCAATCTCTGATGACGATTCCTCGGCAGCTTCCACTAACTTTTCCCTACTTTGAATAAAAGAAATGGTTGAACATGTAATTTTAAAAAATTTCATTTCATTTTAATTTTAATTTCTTTACGAATATGAAATTTGTTTTATTTTTTCTAGGAAGTTCCAAAATATAAAGGGCGTTTGGTCGGTTTGGCTTGTCGTGCCTCTTCGTGTCCTTCTTCACAAGCCATGTATGCTTATCCCGTGATTATATGATATCACTCAAATTACATAAGGAGTGAATTAATCTCTCAAATAAGAGGTTCAGTTGTAGTACTTAGGGACCGAATCCACAAGGAGTTAGGGTATGCAATAGATCTAATCAGGATGATTAAGTTAGGTCAAAAGTGTTTAAATTAGAAAATAGTGTTGAATAAGGTAGTTGTTCGGTTGGGGTGAAGTTGGTTTGTAACGATATTAGAAAGTTACTAGACTTAGGGTTTCTGTTCAGGTAGTTAGGATTATAGAGATATAAGTGCTAAGTTAGAGGATATATTAGAGCTCAGGTAGAGTACAGTCCATCAGCGTGTCGCATTTTAGACCATCTATTGACTAGATATATTGGTCTCAGCTGTCGCATGTTGACCAATAGAAAGTATCGATCGATGACTCTATAGGAGTATCAATCGATACACCTTTCGCAAGCGTTGATCAACTATTCAATATGAATATCGATGATCGGCTTCTAGCCAAGCTTTATGCGCGGGTTGATTAACTACTCACTAGGTTCCAAGATCAGCTGTCGCCTTTTCTAGCAATCCTAGTTCAGTTAAGACTAGTTCAGATAACAGATCAAGCGGTCGCATTGTATGGGTTCTAGTTAGCTACCCTAAAACACAAGCATTAAGATCAATCATATTGATGAATACCACAAATTAACAATTACATATTTGGGGCTAATCCCGCATAACCTATTTAAACCCTAAGTCTAACAGTAAAACTACTCAGACATAGCAAAACAATTCATAATAACAATAAGATAAGAAAACTGCATAGAATAACAATTGAGTTCCAATCACAAGCTTGTAGAAGTCTTAAATCTTCTCTCCGACTCTCTCTCTCTAACTATTTTAGGTATGAAAACAAGAATATGAAAAGCACACTTTGCAAGCAACACTTTGCAAGCAACACTTTGCAAGCAACACTTTGCAAAGCTATTAATACTTATGTTAAAATTTATCAGGGGTAATATTGTAAATTGGTGAAGACTTGGGCTTCAAACCTTTTGACCAAAATCTTGACTTTTGTGTTTTACGCACATCGATCGATGTCATGAGGTGTGCATCGATCGATCATGATCTCTAATTGTTGAGCTTTCAGTCTGCTCAATGGCCAGCTCGAGTGAAACTTCTCTTGTCTCCAAAAAGACTCCAAAATTATCACTTTCTTCCAAATCACTCACGAACCTATAAAATATGCTATATAGACTCTAAAACATAATAATTAGATCATAAAATACTTATATACCATGGATGAAAGTGGATAAAATCTATGGTATATTATTAGAGAGCAGCTGCAGAACAAGGATGAGCGGTTTTTAGTGTTAGAGACACAGAACACTACAATTCTTGCTTAATTGGTGTATCAAAAGAAATCCAGTCAAGATATATTGAACAAGATGAATCGTTTGTTTCCTAATGGATTTTAGTTTTTTTTCTATTTTAAAATTTGAAAAGTTTTTTTTTAATTTATGTAAAATTTATTTATTTAATACTTCTTTTAATTTCAGTTTTTATGGATTTATAAAAAAAATATTTTAAAACAAAGTTATTTAAATAAAAAATCAAAATTGGTAATAACAAGATTCTGAAAAATATTACTCCGTCGAAATTTTCGACAACATGCATCCATCAGAAATTACTGATGAAAATGCATCCCTGAGAAAATTCTGATGAAAATTTATCGGTCGGAAATTTCCAACGAAGAAATTCCGACGAATATGGTTGTCGGATTTCGTATGTTTTCTTGTACTGATAGTTAGTTGATATAGCGTGGATTTTACATGTTTTTGCTCATGGTTTATGTGCTCTATTGAATCTGTTATATGGATTTGGAGTATCTTTTAGAGTGTTTTCAGGTTCAGGTACGTTCTGGAGAACATTGGTTATTTTGCAGCTTTTGACGTGCAGAACTGCACATACACATCTGATGTTTGTCTATGGATGGAGGATTTCCTAGGGAGTGATTGAGTTGATATTTTGATACATAAATATTTTAGTTAGCTTTCCAATGCCACTGGTTTGAGTTCAATCCAACGGTTAGATCAGAAGTTATGCATGTTTTACTGAAGAGTGGTTAGTCTGCCTCGCGAGAGAAAGTTGTCGAGGAGATGAAGGAACGCTGATCGACGACACACACTTGGTGTCAATCAACAGTGATTCCAGAACGCAGAACGAGTATATATCATGGCCGACTTAATCCCAGAAGCCAACACAAATTACCAAGATACCTCTAGACGGCTTAAAACCTTATTTATGTATTTTCTAAGTCTTTGTTGACGGCTAAGCTTTCTATTCTTCTTGTTCCTAGTTTTAGGAGAGAAGGAAGGAAATCCTTCAGAGTCCTTCTGGAACTCATTTGGTTTTATATTGCTTTCTGTTTTATATCTATTCAGTTTATGCTTTCATATACCATGTCTGAGTAGATCCATCTGTTAGATTTAGGGTTCTTAATGGTTCTGTTGGACTAGCCCAAAAATAGGATTGCTAGAGAATTGATATCCATTGATTGGAATTTTTCTTAATGCATGTGTTCTAGAGTAATTAATTAGAACCCTGATAATAGGATAGTTAGAAGCACGCGAAAGCATCGTCTATTACCTGAATATAATTCTGACTGAGGTGAGGTTCTTAGATACACACGAGAGCTGGTCAACCAATCTTAGTGGTAACATCAACTCGCCTCAGCCATCGATCAACGTCGATACTCGCCCGTCGATCAATAGTGAAACAAATTCGGCGGTTGAGTTCTCGTATACCGACTCACCTTGCATCCTATCCATTATAATTTACGTGCCTAGACCTTAGATCTAGTAAGCTTCCTTCAACGAAAAAACAACTCCTTTATTTACTTGTTTTATTATTTATTGCTTTATATTTTATCTGACCTAGCTTAGTTTGAAACTCAAGTCTATTGTGTGAAATATCGAGTCTCTTAGGATACGATCCTTAAGTAATGCAATTGATCTCTTATTTGAGAGAGTTGCTCTTTGAGTAATTTGAGCACATCAAATTTAGCACCGTTGTCGGGGACTCTAATCACCATTAGACTAGGTGATTTCTGTTGGTGTCAAAATCGGTCACGGCAGAATCAATGGCTAAAAGTTTCCGTAAAAATAAAAATACGTTTTATAAGACTCAAGAAGTCGTTTTATAAAACTCGATAAGTCATTTTGTAAAACTCAATAAGTCGTTTTATAAAACTCGAGAAGTCGTTTTATAAAACTCGCTAAGTCGAGAAATCGTTTGATAAAACTCGAGAAATCGTTTTATAAAACTTGAGAAATCGTTTTATAAAACTCGGGAAATCATTTTATAAAACTCGAGAAATCGTTTTATAAAACTCGAGAAAAAGTTTTCTAAAACTTGAGAAATGGTTTTATAAATCCAAAAGAGATTTCCGAACCGAGGGAATCCGCGGAAAACTCGGAAGATCGTTATCTCGTAAGAACGAAACAAACGTCGATTACACGATCGCCCGAGTTAAGCAAAAAACCGCGAAAAATCAAAACCGCCGTAAAACGCGAGCTAGACCCGGCACGACTAGCTCACCGAACGGCGAGCTAGAAGCTTCCCAGGCAGCTCGCCCAACGGCGAGCTAGAAGCTTCCCAGGCAGCTCGCCCAACGGCGAGCTGAACCGGTCCGGTCCGGTTTGCCGAACCGACCATCCCGAGCCTCGATCTCCCACATTCCTGATTCAAGGCTTACGTCCTTCGACACGATCATGTTCCGAACCACGGTCGAAATGTCTCCCATTTCGTCTCGATCCGTCCAATCGTTCGAGTTTTACGATAAAAACCCTAAAACTTTGTTTTCTCGAAAAGAACTCGAGGAAATCGTATAAAACGGCAACGGTTAAACGAAAGACCGAACATTGTCTAAAATATACGATTTATTCGAGAATTTTTGTAAAAAATATAAAAAACGCGTTTTTAAAAAACGTCGAGTGAATCGTAAAAAGGGCAACGATTAACCGAAAAACGAACATAGCTAAACTTTACGATTAACTCGGGAAATTTACTAAAAACGGCATCGGATCAGGAAACGACCTCGTCTAAAAGTCGTAAAACGGTTTGTCGCAAAACGGTTCGAAAGTTCGTAAAACGCGATAAAAGCCTATCTCGCGACGTTAACGAAGTCTAACCCGAAGATGCGACGACGTTTTGACGATTTACTCACAGAAAGTAGATAAATGTCAAACATGAAGATAAATGTCAAGTTTGAGGATAAATAGAAGATTTCCGCGGGAAAAAAAAAGAAAGATCGAGATAAATGGAAGATTCCCGATAAACTCGAATCTGGGCGAAATGGAAAGACTAAACCGCCTAGGAAGGGAGTATATAAGCAAGAGGCATAGGGCAGAATCAAGGGGACGAATTTCCGAGCTCTCATCTGATACTTTCACAACTTTTCTAGACTTAGAATTTTTCGCACTTAGAAACTTAGGCTTTTTTCTCGACAAGTTCGGTTTTTATGACTGGCGCGCAATTACTAGACGAACTCGCCCAGGCAGTTTGATCTCTGGTCCAGCTCTATCAACTGAACTACGTTCGACTTGATCCTCGAAAGAAGTACGTAGGCAGCCTTTTATAAGGTCCAGTCCGAAATCAATCAAATCCTTTTTCTTATCTTTTCCGTCTTTTGTTATCAAGCTGCGACTCGATTAGGTTTAAGGTTTTTATGTTGATAACTCGCCGACGGCCCTGCGGCCAAAGCCTTTGTAAACCCTTGTAATGATCGCAACACTCTTACGCGAAATCAAAATAAGATCTACTTTTTCTATAAATTCGTTTTATTACGTTTTCATATTTTTCTGCATTTATTTGGTTACTTGTCGTTGGCTTTCGCAGAGATCCGGTTCCTCTGGAAAATTAGGGTTGTCCTAAATTTCCTTATTTAACGGAAATCGACAGTAGGTGAATTTCGGTTCCCACAATTTCTTCTAGGTTTTTACTTATGTTTTACTTACATAAAAATTTCTTGTGTTTTAGGTACATAGATCTACTACCAGAAAGCAATGAGAAGAGGTTTTTTGGATTCTTCAAAGAAGGAACCTACTGATTCACGCAAGATCCGTAAGTCTGCGTGGGAAGTGTCGATCGACACCCTCCAAGAAGCAGTGATTGACAGCTAGGAATCGATCGACACCAACACCTTGTCATCGATCTCCACCAACACCTCGCCATCAATCGACACAAACATCTTGTTGTCGATTGACACCACTTGCGAGAAGATAGAAGATTTTGAAATTCTTATACTTGAGGCTGATGAAAATGGAATCTTACAAGATGAAAAAGGTGGTCCTCACAATAGAACATGACTTAATGCTCAGGGTGCTATGATCCATGATGTTATTGCTGCTTCTGACATGAATGACTTCATGATGAGTCGTGAATGGCACGATTGGGTAGCTTAAGACCCCTTCCAGGTTCTTCCTTACCAAGATCCTAGAAACCACATCGACGAGCTTGTGGATCTAGTGTCAAGGAGCGAGCAGAATGAAGTGTCTTAATTCCACATGCTCTGCAAGATCTTTTCATATTCTCTCTTTGGAGATGCATTCAGCTGGTTTAGTCAACTGCAGCCAGGATCCCTAACCTGCTGGAAGGACATCAAAGTTCATTCCTCAACAAATTCCTTTACGAAGCTGCAACGATTCGGCAGAGGAAGCTTGATGATATGTTGGACAAGATAATTGAAGGGCGAGATGAGGAATTGATGTTTCGTTTCAGTCAAATGTTGGGTGATGTCTACAATGAGTAGAGAGGAGAATTTGAAACCATGGGCACTCAAATCAAGAAGCCAAACATTTAGTTACAACAAGCGGATAAGGGTACGACTTCAACGTCGATCAACGATCCGACCTCAACATCGATCGACGGTACAACATCAGGATCGATCGACAGCACCATCTCATCATCGATCGACATAAACTCCTGTTAGCAATAGATACCTACTGAAATCCCTGAAAGATCGAGTTATCCTCAAAACATTGCAGACTCGAGACTGAAGAGCACTGATGTATCAAGTTGTTCTTTAACCCTAGATGTAGAGAAAGAGATCAGCATAGAAGATTTTCTTAGATGTAGAAGAATTTTTGGAGTTAGAGAATGGAGAATAATTTGGGGATTTGGATTCTGATGGGGAAGCCACTATGGAAGCCATTTTCGAGATGGAGGAATGGCTTTACTCGGAGCAGAAGCTAGATGATGATCAGCACACTTTGGGAAGCATCGATCGACACCTATCGTTGGACGAGCTGCATGGATACGCAGTTTAGCATGAACCACTTGAGGAGAGAATGCACAAGTCCAGGGCCTCACACCTTTCTTTCCATGAAAATATGAGACCACTTATATCTGCACAGAATAAGCTGATGGGGTTTCATAAAAGAGTAAAGATGACACATGACCCGGTGAAGTTTGTGGTTCCCTGTGATATATTTGAAGTTCAATTTCCTATCCCACCAGATAGAGGTAGGCATCTAGGTTCTTACAATAGAGTATTTCATAATTATATCACTACAAAAAAATATGGAGCATTTCATGGTAGCACGAATTCACTAACTGCTACCAAAAATGTCAAAATCGGAGCACGATGCTATCGTAGCATGAAATCCACACTAGGAAAGATATTCATTAAGCGGGAATCTAAAAATCACTAATATAGCTTGAAATTTCACTTTGACACCAATATATTTTATTTTGATAAAATAATATTTTTTGGCCTAAGTCAATTACTTCTCTTAAAGAAGAAAAGAAAACTATTTCACTTCTTTTTCTTTTTCTACTTCAGTCTATCTCATCATCATCCATTTTTTCTTCAGTTTGGGTTACTTTCTTCTTCTTATCCATTCCAATCAAAGAAACGACATAAGGATTGGCAAAAGAACCCTAATCTGTCAAACCACTAGATCTCGTATTTTCCAAACTCTTCCATTTTGCACTCTATAAATCAATCATCGTCATCTCCACCAAACCCTAAACCTTTATCTCTCATTTAATAGAAGTAGAATTGTAACCGAATGTATTCTCCATTAAGTGTAAATGTATTTGTACAATAATCTTATATACTAGTCTACTAGACTATGTACAAGAGTTTGTGTACACTATCTAATAGTCTTCCTCAAGATGGCGTTAGGATGTTGTTGGTGTCAAAAACCGTACTCTCGAAATCAACGTCCGCGATAGCTTCTGTAAAAGAGAGATCATTACTTTCCGCAAAAGTGATTTTATAAAAATCGAAGATCGTTTTATAAAACTCAAGAATCGTTTTATGAAACTCGAGAATCGTTTTATAAAACTCGAAGGTCGTTTTTATAAAACTGAAAAGTCGTTTTATGAAATCCGAAGATCGTTTTATAAAATTTGAGAATCGTTTTACAAAACCGCAAAAAACCGAAAATGCCGTAAAACGCGAACTAGTCACAACTAGTTCGCCCACCGGCGATCTAAGCCGAACCCGGCTTAGATCGCCGATGGGCGATCTAAGAAACACTCTCTAGATCGCCCATCGGCGATCTAAGCCGGGCCCGGCTTAGATCGCCGATGGGCGATCTAAGAGTCACTCTTTAGATCGCCCATCGGCGATCGCCCATCGGCGATCTAAGCCGGACCCGGCTTAGATCGCCGATGGGCGATCTAAGAAACACCCTCTAGATCGCCCATCGGCGATCTAAGCCGGGCCCGGCTTAGATCACCGATGGGCGATCTAAGGGTCACTCTTTAGATCGCCCATCGGCGATCTAAGCCGGACCTGGCTTAGATCGCCGTTGGGCGATCTAAGAAACTTCCCGAACACTCCGCGTCTCGATTTCCGCATTCCCGATTTGAAACTTACGTCTTTCGACAAGGTCGCGTTCTAAATCACGGTCGAAATATCTCTCGATCCGACTTACCGTTCGAGTTTTACGATAAAAACCGTAAAACTTCGTTTTCTCGGAAACGACTCGAGGAAATCGTATAAAACGGCAACGGTTAAACGAAACGCCGAACATTGCCTAAACAATACGATTTATTCGAGATTTCTCGTTAAAATCGTAAAAAACGCGCTTTTAATAAAAAACGCCGAGTTAGTCGTAAAAAACGTGTTTTTAATAAAAAAGTCGAGTAAATCGTAAAACTTCACGATTAACTCGAGAAATTTATTAAAACGACGTCAGGTCAGGAAATGATCCCGTAAAAAGTCGGAAAACGGTTTTATCGCAAAACGGCCCGGGAGGACCTAAAACGCGATAAAAACCCATCTCGCGATTTTAACGGAATCTAACCCGCAGATTTGATAACATTTTGACGGTTCACTCACAGAAGGCAAATAAAAGTCAAGTTTGAACATAAAAGGAAGGTTTAAAGAGAAATAGAAGATTTCCGCTGAAGAAAAGGAAGGATCGAGAAGAATGGAAAATTCCCGATTTAAGTCAAATCTGGGCGAAATGGAAAGATCGGATTGCCAAGACGAGGAGTATATAAAGAGGAGGTCTAGGGCAGAAGCAGGACACGAAATCAGACCTAGAAGAGATGGCTGCTAGCTTAGAATTTAGGACTTAGCGTTTAGACTAGCAATTCAGATCCTTAGAACGTTTTCACGTCTAAGTTCTTCAATTCTACTTGTAACAGTTGTCGATTCTTATTCAATAAAAGCTTTCTTACGATTTCTTATCTCTTTATTCTTGTTGTTCATCCATATTCCTCTAAATTCGTTTGTTTTAGTGATTTCCGCAGAGATCCGGGACCTCAGGAGAATTAGGGTTTCGCCCTAAGTTTCCATATTTGACAGAAAATCGATAGTGTGAATTTCGGTTCTCACAGTTTGGCGCTAGAAGGAGGGGGGGGTTGGATTCTCTTACACAATAGTCGCTAAAACGAACGAGAAATAACATGCCTAATCTGAACGGCGACGTCATCTCGTTCGAGAAAAGAGCAACGATCGATTCGATCAAACCTCTCAACGATCTTCTCGTTATTGAGCTGACGATCCAGAATATGGACGTCGCGAGAATATTAGTCGATACCGGAAGCTCGGCTGATATCATCTTCAAAAATACCCTCGAGAGAATGAAAATCAATCTATCTGAAATCGCGGAAAACGTATGCCCGCTAGTAGGACTCTCGGGAGAAATCACTATGACCCTCGGAACGATCAACTTGGCAGTTCGCGCCGGGAGCATAGTGAAAAACGTCGAGTTCGAAGTCGTCGATCGACCTATGTCCTATAACGCAATCTTAGGGACACCGTGGCTAAATTCAATGCAAGCGATTCCGTCGACATACCACATGTGTCTCAAGTTCCCGACTCCGAACGGAATCGAGACTATATGGGGAAATAGACGAACCTCGCAGGTTTGTTACGTAGCAGATTTAAAACGAAAAAATCTGCTGGTCGATATCTCTTCCAAAAAGAAAAAGAAGTCGACGTCCCTCGACAACGTCCCAGAACGAGATAAAACGGAACTCTTTTGGCAGTTGCGAGCGGCCGAGGCTTTGGAAGGTAAACGCGAACCAACCTGCGAACCCGTCATCTCGGTATGCATCGACGAGAATTTTCCAGAACGCTGCGTCGAAATCGGTGCGAACCTGAGTGAGACCTTAAAAGTCGAACTCCAGGCATGTCTAAAACGAAACTCGAACACGTTCGCTTGGACTGCGGAAGATATGCCAGGAATCGACATAAACATCATGTGTCACGAGCTCAACGTTGACCCAACACACAAACCCGTCAAACAAAAAAAGACGAAAATTGGGGCCGGAACGCGCCGAAGCGGTCAACAGCGAAGTCGACACACTCCTCAAAGTGGGATCGATCACAGAAGTTCGATATCCTGACTGGCTCGCCAATCCCGTTGTCGTAAAGAAAAAGAATGGAAAATGGCGAGTCTGCGTCGACTTCACCGATCTCAATAAAGCGTGTCCAAAAGATAGTTATCCGCTGCCGCACATTGATCGTTTAGTCGAGGCGACCGCGGGAAACAAACTCTTATCTTTCATGGACGCCTTCTCGGGATACAATCAAATCATGATGAATCCCGACGATCGGGAGAAAACCGCGTTTATAACCGATCGTGGAACCTACTGCTACAAAGTGATGCCTTTCGGTCTAAAGAATGCCGGCGCGACTTATCAACGACTCGTCAACCGAATGTTCTCCGAACAATCGGAAAACAATGGAAGTATACATCGACGACATGCTCGTAAAATCGCTCAAAGAGCAAGACCACGTCGTACACCTCCAGGAATGTTTCGAGAGGCTCAACCTTCATAACATGAAGTTGAATCCGGAAAAGTGTCGGTTTGCCGTAGCGTCTGGAGAATTTCTAGGGTACCTCGTCACTTACCGCGGAATCGAGGCTAACCCAAAACAAATCACGGCACTAATAGAAATGGTTTCTCCCAGAACGAAACGTGAAGTACAAAGGTTGACCGGCAGGATCGCAGCACTTAACCGTTTTATCTCGCGATCAACAGACAAATGTCTACCTTTTTACGAGACATTAAAGGGAAACAAAAAGTTCGAATGGTCGGAGGAATGCGAGAAGGCTTTCCAACAGCTGAAACATTACCTAGCTACCCCGCCAGTACTCGCGAAAGGGCATCTTCCTCTTGCATTATTTCTCTATATCGCAGTATCAACGACCGCCGTAAGTGGCGTCCTTATCCGAGAAGAACGCGGCGAACAAAAGCCGATCTTCTACGTAAGTAAGACACTACTGGACGCGGAGACGCGATATCCGATGATGGAAAAATTGGCTTTGGCCGTGGTCATGTCCGCAAGGAAACTTAGACCGTCTTTCCAATCTCACACCATCATCGTTCCTACTTCGTTCCCCCTCCGCACCATTTTGCACAGTCCCAGCCAATCGGGAAGGCTGGCAAAATGGGCGATCGAGCTGAGCGAATACGATATTGAATATCGCTCGAAGACTTGCGCAAAATCACAAGTGCTCGCAGATTTCATAGTGGAACTCCCGACGGGAAGTACGTCCAGCCAAGAACCGAACTCAACCTGGATCCTGTACGTTGACGGATCCTCGTCCAAACAAGGTTCTGGGATTGGCATCCGACTTGCATCCCCAACGGGAGAAATATTGGAACAGTCATTCCGATTGATTTTCCACGCTTCAAACAACGAAGCCGAGTATGAAGCCTTGATCGCGGGACTACGATTAGCTCGCGGACTGAAGATTCGCAACCTCCACGCATACTGCGACTCCCAACTAGTGGCTAGCCAATTTAGCGGAGAATACGAAGCAAGGGACGAAAGAATGGAAGCGTATCTGATCTTGGTAAAAAATCTAACTCAGAAGTTCGATCAATTCGCATTGACTAGAATTCCTCGAGCAGAGAACGCCCAGGCAGACGCTTTGGCCGCCCTAGCATCCAGCTCGGATCCTGGTATGAGCAGGGTAATTCCCGTCGAATTTATCGAACACCCTAGCATCGGACCGCCCATAGTCATAAATCTGATTAACGAACCAGAAGACGACGTGGAGGAAGACCACCCGGTCGAAGATCGGTCCGATTACGGATTCAATCGCCCGTGGATGGACACAATCCTCGCATACATAACTAACGGAGAACTTCCGTCAGAAAAATGGGCGGCCCGAAAAATAAAAACCCAGGCCGCACGGTACGTCGTAATGGACGGAGAACTTTACAAATGGAGGTTCTCCGGACCACTGATGACTTGCGTCTAAGGGGAGAAAGCGCGGCAGGTTATGCAGGAAGTGCATTCCGGATCTTGCGGAAACCATTCTGGCGGGAGATCCCTCGCAATAAAAATCAAGCGCCACGGATATTTCTGGCCAACGATGGTAAAAGATTGCGAGGATTTTGCGCGAAAATGCGAGAAACGTCAGCGGCACGCTCCGACTATTCACCAACCCGCCGAGGTCCTTTCATCTATCTCGGCACCATACCCGTTCATGCGGTGGTCGATGGATATAGTCGGGCCAATGCACGCGTCAAAACAAAAACGCTTCCTTCTGGTTCTGACCGATTTCTTCTCTAAATGGGTCGAAGCCGACTCCTACGCAAGCATCAAAGACGCTCAGGTAGAGAGTTTCGTATGGAGAAACATAGTCTGTAGNGGTCGATGGATATAGTCGGGCCAATGCACGCGTCAAAACAAAAACGCTTCCTTCTGGTTCTGACCGATTTCTTCTCTAAATGGGTCGAAGCCGACTCCTACGCAAGCATCAAAGACGCTCAGGTAGAGAGTTTCGTATGGAGAAACATAGTCTGTAGACATGGAGTACCGTACGAAATCGTGACGGATAACGGATCCCACTTTATCTCGACTAGATTCGAAGCCTTTTGCGAAAAATGGAAAATACGATTGACGAAATCAACTCCAAGATATTCTCAAGGCAACGGACAAGCCAAAACTATTAATAAAACGATCCTCGACGGTCTCAAGAAACGCCTCGACGCCAAGAAGGGAAAGTGGGCCGAAGAACTCGAAGGAGTTTTATGGTCGCACCGCACAACCCCGAGGCGAGCAACCGGCGAAACTCCTTTCGCCCTCGTGTACGGAACGGAATGCATGATTCCCGCAGAAGTCGAGTTCCCAGGAGTACGCAGGAGACTGCTCCCGGAAAGAGAAGAGACAAATAACTTAATGCTTCTCGACGAACTCGACCTGATTAACGAACGACGGGATCAGGCACTCGTTCGAATTCAAAATTATCAGCAAGCGGCCGCCAAGTGCTATAACGCGAACGTACGTAACCGCAGATTTCACGAAGGCGAGCTAGTCTTACGAAAAGTCTTCCAGAACACCGTAGAACGAAATGCCGGTCAACTAGGAGCAAACTGGGAAGGACCGTACAAGGTCATAAAAGTGGTCCGACCCGGAGCATACGAAATCGCAAACATGCAGGGCGTCAAAATTCCCAGATCCTGGAACGCGATGCACCTCAAAAAATACTATCATTAGGCGGCACGCCCGCAAAACACTGAACTACGAGACGGCTTGATCCCCTCGAAAGGGTACGTAGGCATCTTATCGCAAGATAGGACCAGCCGTCCCCCTCGTTCAAAAGGGGGGGAGTAGGTGAGTATACGTATACTCGTATACCCCAAAATTTCAAAACTCGAAATTTCTCAAACTTTTTCAGCAAACGCATCGAAAGAAAAAACGAAATTCTGAATATAGCGAGACGTCGCCAATGTTCGGAAAACACGTTCATCTCCAAAAAACAATAGACAGTCCGTCCGCGACTATAAATACGCAAAACTTCTTAATATACTTATCCTTCGCGAAGGCCTAAACTGCGCAAACATCTATCACTTAAAAATAGTTCGTTGCTGATCACAACGAACTCGCAACAGTCTTAAACAAACTTTAGTTATCTCGCAGAGATAGCTCTCATACACCCGACACAAGGGTAATAGCGCTATAAAGAAATCCAA
>CAKOAT010123932.1:59942-86857 GCA_932364175.1 Eruca vesicaria subsp. sativa | reverse complement strand
TGGATAGATGCGGCTTAAGTTTAGTTAGGTTTTAGTTAATGTGTTTCACTTTTGGTTTATTGTGTAAACAAAATTGTAAACCAATATTAATTAATAAATAAAAATTTAAGTGTAAATCTATGTTTTATTTTATTTTTTTAAATTTTAATGTGTATTAATTCAAATTATAAAACAAGAAATATAGGTAATATTTAATATCATATAAGTTAGGAAATAGCGTTATATTTATATATATGTAATTATAAAATATTTTATAGCACTATAACAAATGCATGAAAAAATAAATCACGACACAGATAAAATGCTAAAAAAAACTACCAGATAGCCGATGTTTAACGCTATAATATATCTAGTTACAATAATAGGACATGAAAATGCGCTACAATAAAGGAATGTCTATTATATCTGTGGTTGTCAGAGCATTTATAAAAACGCTACGAAAACTATATAATAACATTTTTCAGGTGATATCAATACCGATATTTCTTTAATTAGTGTTAATAAACTAATTTCCACAAATTAATTTTTATGAGAATATAATTCATACTACTGAAATAACACAACTCTGGGTTTTAGATTATAACTTATTCTTTTTATTTATAAAGATACAATGCTAACTATGGGGATGATTGGCAAGTGTTTTAGAAATGTTGTAAAAACCACACACCCAAATTATTTTTAGAGCATCAAAAGTTTCCAATCATGTTTTGTAAAGATTACTTAAATCCACATATTTTTTTTTCCTTTTTGTTTAATCTTGGTTGTGGAATGTGGAGCATTTATTTTTTACTTTAGAAAATTTATATGTAAAATTATTAAATTTGTTTAAATATACAACTAAAATTTTTACAGCTAAATTATCTACAGCCACAACAAAAAAAATTTACAGCTTAATTTTACAGCAAAATATATAAAACTACAATTCATTCCAATTAGCCTCATAACTATGTTTTCTAAATGTAACTATATGTGTAATTATTTTTGACTGTACATGCATAATGCATTTTAATATGGTTTCAAACAAAAACTGCATATAGTCATATACTACCAAATAAGATCTCTTAACTTTATAAATTTAGTAAATTAGTAGACATATATTTTATTTGATCTTGATATATTTCTAATTTTATTACAACTAACCTATAAATAAAATATAATTTTTAATATTATCAATAAAGAAATATAGCTGTAAACAAGATAATTTTATAACACATATATATTTTTCTAAAACAATTATATAAAATGTGGTATATTTTTTTTTGAAATGAATATATGGATTCCTTACCTAGTATGATTACAAAGAAAGTTAAGATACACCTTTATTGTCGGCAGTTAAATATTACTAGTAAATAGGTACATGAATTTTGGAACTATTCCAAAATTATTTTAGTTTATTAGTTAGAAATATTTTTCAACGTTTTCATTTCTCTCTGTGCAACACACAAAAACCACCGATGATGATGTCCGGTGAAGTAGAGCAGTCGCGCAGAAATAAGGGGAGTGTTGTGTCTCTACCACCGTGTGAGTTAATGTCTTTGCCATATGACATGGTTCTAAACTGCTTGGCCCGCGTGTCGAGATCGGACCTTGGGTCCTTATCTCTTGTCTCAAAAAGCATCCGCTCAATGGTGGCTTCACCGGAGATGTACGAGACCCGATCTCGAATGGGTTTCAGGGAGGAGTCCATCTATGTATGCTTGGACACGCCTTGTGGGAGAAATCCGGCGGCTTGGTTCATCCTCCGGCGAGTAAAGGGAAAAATGAATCGGCTGATCCCGATCCCTTCGTTCCCAACTCCAACCGGAGCTACCTTTGTCTCCACGGGATGGGGGATTTATGTAATTGGAGGAATGATAGAAGCAGTGACGACATCGCGTGTCTGGTTCTTGGATTGTCGGACTCATACGTGGAGCGAGCTCCCCTCCATGAGAGTTGCTCGCTATGAAGCCAACGCAGGCGTCTTAGACGGTAAGATATACGTGACGGGGGGCTGCTTAAACGAGGATCCAGAGGTTTTTGATCCAAAGACTCAAACTTGGAGTAGAGTGGTTATCCCTGAGATGGTGATGAACGAGGAGGTTTCCAAGGTGGCTGGTCCGGATAGTTACGTGTACAAGTTTTGGAGTGAAGAAGGTATGTGGGATGATTTCTTTTTAAGCGCTAGAGATGATTGTTGTGCAATAGACAGATTGTTATTCAGTTGTGATATTTTCGGGAAAATAATGTGGTGTGACCCTTGGAGTGGGGTAAAGAAAGGGGAGATGGAGTGGTACAAGGTGAATGGTTTGGAAGATCTTCAAGGGTACCTCAAGTATGATTTGAGGAACGAAATAGCCATCATTTTGAATAGAGAGCAGGCGGATGTTTGGCATTGCTATATGCTCAACCGTGGTTACAGATACGGCCTCCTAGGCTTAAATCCGGGGTTCAAACTCAGCAAATCTGGTGGCAACATTGTCGTCTTCTGGGGGGTGATCGTCCCACCCTATAGGATGCAGGTTTGGTGTGCAGAGGTTTCACCGGAGAGGCGCCAGGATGGCCAAGTTTGGGGGATCATCCAGTGCATTGATCATGTCTTCACTATTGATCCTGCCCTCTATGTTTTGTCTTCTATTAATGCTTGTCTTTGAACATAATATTTAAGACTTGTGATACTCCTCTTATTTATGTTGTTGATTACTGTGAATGATGGTCAATTTGGGTTGAACTATTGAGATTAGACATGTTTTCTACAGTGTTTCAAAAAAAATAAACATTCATTACATTGAATTATTGAATTGGTGCAGATAGTTTCTCCTTTGCTCTGACATTAAGATAGTTCAATACCATTTTACTAACCAGCAGGATAGTATCATTGCACATTGAACACAGAGAATGAAATTGTGTTTGGTGGTGAAGTGGTGGAGACGTCTGTGTTGCAAAGAAAGTAATGTCGATGCCATTAGTGACAAATCAAGCATCATATCTACTCAGAACCATATTTCCCGTAGCTAGAGCATTCTATGTAAGAAATTATTGATATTTCAAAATAGACAAATCTTTCTCATGAAATTACAGCACGTCTCATGATTTTACAAGAATTTATTTTCAACATAGGAAAGAAAATTTTTAGTTAGTTTAGGTAGTTTAATTTGTTTTTAATTAGATTTGTGAATAATTAATATATTTGAGTATATTTTATCAAATTTTTAGTTTTAAAAAATATTTTAGGTTATTTCAGGCATTGTTTATAGTTTTGATCCAAACCCGATCCGATAATTAGTAAATTCTGAATGTAACTTATGAACATAATATTGAAAATTCAAAGATCCAAATCAACCAAACTGAATTTGATGGAGTCCTTAACGTCCATGCTTAATTTTTTTTTTTTTTGATTAACATAGAGGTATTCTAGATCCATAGAAAAACTCAGACTAATCCACCAAGGAGAGGTGCACACTACGGATAGACAATCTCTCCGGACATTCAAATGAGTCCTAAAGCATGGGCATATATTCGTGTTAGGTGGTCAAGATATTGTGATTTAATTTTGCGCAGCAGATGGATCAAACCTGAAACATTTAGTGTCCCAATTCTGCCTTCTTACCACTCGACCACAGTCACATGGTCATTTAGTTCAAATAGTTAATTATAGTATTCAGCTATTCTTGATTGTTATTGTTCAAAGATAACACATATTTTGGCATAATAATGCTGCATTCTCTTGGTAAATTTTAACATCATCCAATCGGGTTCTTAATCATCTTAAGCCATCGATTATATTGTAAGTTGTAACTCTCTGTTTTATTTATGAAGCTGGATAAGCAGAGGAAAGGAAGCTCAAAGCTCATCGCAAATAAAAAAGGTGGCAAAATAAATGAGTGAACTACAAAAGGCCCCACTCAGAACTCAGAATTAACGTTGCTCGTTGCTGTCACGTGGAGAAGTTAAGGTTCCCCTGCCACTTCTCTGCTGTATTGTCTATTTCAAAAGTTAGGTTTAAGAAAAATGAAGCGCATAATTTAAAATATGTATTCTACACGTGATTTGTTTTCAAAAACTCTTGTTGTTTTTACATACTTCACTAATATATACTTCATAATATATATAGACTGCACGCATGCATCCGTTGTCATTTAAAACACAAAAGTATACACTTTTACAAACCTTTAAACGTAAGAAAAATAAGTTTGTGGTCAACTTGATTAGCTTAATCTGTATACGATAAGTCTGAACTAGATTCCAGAGTTGAAGAGTTATGAAAGTGTAAGAATAGTGTAGTAGAGAAACTAGAACACACAGTAAGACATGATTATTTTTCTCAAGAAAATACGATTAGATAAATCCTTTTAAAAGTTCATATAAGACCTTCTTAAAAGCAATTCTCAGACAAGCTCAAGATAATCTTGACTTGTTGACTAGCCTAACCTATTCAAGACTTACCAAAGTCGTTGAATTACTTCTAACCTTTAGACGTTTTGTCTCACCTTACTCAGACTCACAAAACTCTATTTAGCTAAAAGTTCATCCAGTGTGTTGGCCGACTACAACCCTGCCAACCCTCTCTTTATACCTAGAGAGAAGATACTAAGTTCTACCTAATAGAAAGTTTCCATTTTCTATTACAGTGAATAAGACAACCTTCCTCTTTTCTGGATCGATTGCTTCTTCTCCACTTATTTTCTTTAAAGCCCACTTTAAAGAATATCTTCAGATCTTCATTAAAGGCTCCTTCTTTTTCTTGCTCTTGTTATGACTCCACGTTTCTCCCAGTAGTCATGCCGTGCTTCATGAATTACTTCAGCTTCGTCTTGAACTACTTCAGCTCCGTCTGCACCATGCATGTTCAATCTCCTCCTTTATAATCTGTGCGTCTCACAAGTACTTGAGATGAATACAACCATACACACACAGAAAAGCACAACTCGAGAGAACAATTCATGCAAGAAAAAGTACTTAGATATCCTAAAAAAAAAGGTTCACATACTTAATACATCTCCGAAAAGACAACACACATAAGTACTCCCCCATAATCGATGAATTGTCTTAAAACATAAATAAAAACCAGTTGCAGCAAGTGGTGCAACTGGTGAGTACAGTGCAAACAGAATTACAAAAAAAAGCAACATCATTGTTCCCCCACAATCATCGCCTTCATCTCAATCTTCTCCCCCTGCTTGTGAGCACACAGGTTAAAAACATACAAGTAATAATCAGAATAGAGGAGTCAGAATGAGAAGTAAACTAACCAGACACCGAGCGAGATAGGTCTGCCACAATGTCAGTCAGTGCTTGCAGAGCCTTGGCTGTGTCCTGAAGTGTCTCATGAAGCTCTGCCTGAGTGATCAGACCCTGAGGAACAATGATAGTGCCCAGGTCAACCGCGGAGACCCTGCGAGGACCAGTCTTGCCACTTGGAGCTGGTGGTGTTGGAGCAGTAGGAGGACGGGCTGAACGAGCAGATGTACCTTTCCCTTACCCTTTGCCTTAGCTTTGAGTACATAATAGTTCTCTCCAACTCTCTTGTCCTTCTTGTAGGGCACATGCCGAACTGGTTTCTCACCATTCTTTGGCTGAAGGGAGTGTTGCTTCTGGAGAAATCTCATGATGAGACGAGGAAAGATTAACCACCGAGAATCATTGCACTGAATCACTCCCAGGTTCATGATCTGCTTAAAGATCAAGCTCCCCAAATTAACCTTCACACTGTGAGCCATCTTGTAGATCAGCTTGGCTCTGTCAACTGACACATGTGTCTTGTGTGTGGAGGGAATCCAGTTATGTGCCTCAATGATCATGAGGGCGCCATAGCGAGGTGAGAGATCGGTTGTGGTCATATTGTTCCATGTCTTCTTTGTCTTCTCAGTCAAGAACTCAGCTAGTTTAGTGACTGTGACTGCATCAATGGTCTCTTCCTCTAATTCTTCTTCCTCAGACAAGGGTGAGAGTCCAAGATACTCATTGATGATTGAGGCAGAGAACTGATACACTTGACTCCTGACTCTTACTTCAACCTGACCCTCATCATCTTCCACCTTTACACTCGAAAGACCTGCATATAATTCAACCACCACGTGCTCTACATAGCTCACAAGCGATGTCACAGTCGAGATCATGCCCCCCTTTTTGATGATATCAACATACCCCCACTGATCTTGTTCCTCTACATCTATACTACGTTCAGCAATGAAACTACGTCCCACAAACTGATCATACCTCTTCTTGATCTCTGGTGGAGTAGCTGAAGCACCTTGACCTCCCTTCTTCCTTGATTTCACACGATCTGAGACAGAGGCTTCCTTTGTGAGGATGGGAGATCTTGCATCATCCTGAGGTTGCAAGAACTGAGATTGCGAAGGAGCACTTTCGTCTCCGGTCTTGGTTTTCTTCGAAACTGGAAGACCCAACATTTTCAGGACTCTCTTCTGCCTCGTTTTGACCGGTGGAGTTCCTTCAGACGTTGAACTTAACTCCACCGCATCCTTGGCCTTTTGTGCAATCGCCAAGACAAGATCTTCATGTTCTTGAGGTGCTTCTTCCTTCTCCTCTGGGTCGTCTTCTTTCTCCTCAGAGCCAGATTCAGCGTGTTTCTCCTCTGGTGCAGACGCAGTGGGAGAAGCTGGTGACTTTGCTGCGGCGTCCTCTGGTGTAGTTGCTGCCACAGGTACTGTAGATGTCTCGGGAATCGGGTCATTGCGATGCGAGGTACCTTGATTCTCATCACTTTCCTCCGATTGAACTTTCTCGTTCGCAGTGTTGAACGACTCAAGCTCATCAGTAACTTCGGGGAGATTCGCCGATGGAGCTGGATTGTTGCGAGGAGGAGATGGTTCAGGTTCTCTGTCAGCGAGTCGAGGTCGATTTGACTCAGAGGCTGCATGCACGGCTTGATTTGCTGAGGAAGTTGCTGCGGTTATCTGCTTTGTCTTCGGCATTTCAGAGAGAGAGAGAGAGAGAGAGAGAGAAATAAGCTCACGATTTGGAAATGGAGAAGTGGAACCCGTTGAAGTAGAATGCAACCGATTAGGGTTTTACCCCACTATCTCCACTAAGAGGGAAACTCAACCAACTTTTCTAAAATTGCACATATGGTCCCTATACTCGTTCACTTTCCCTTATTGAACCTACTCTTTTTATTTCTCTCATCCAAACCCATTAGCAAAGACAACCACATTCAAGAATCTCAATGTATCATAAGACTTTCAATTTAGAAATTAAACATGTGCAACAGTTCACAGTTGGCCTTAATCTGAATGAACTTTGAAAACATAATTGATTTTGTACTTTTTAAATAAAATTGTGTCTGATCTGACTCAGCACCTAGTTCAAGTTGCACATATGAGACTTGTAGATTTTATGATCTGGTGGACTCAATAGTCTTTTTATGGCTAGCTTTCACATCGTTGTACCTTCATCAATTCTGGTGGGTTTTTCACTTCCTTATTCAACGTGAGTGTGCTCCCCATTTTTCCTTTTCTTTTTCTTGTATCTTTTTTTGTTTATTTTTCTCTTTCAAACTTCTTCGCCCTTTCTTGTGAGGTGATGATGTTAACTCTTAAGGGTTATCTGAACATTCACACACGTAAAAACTTGTACCTCTCAGCAGAATTGACGGTACAACAGGTAGCTCTTTTCCACAGCGTTCTCAAGTGCCAAACATAATCTGAATCATATGTACATCTTGAACCAGCATCTGTGTCAAACCCTGCATCACTTGACTCAACAATCAAGATTACATACCCCAATGGCATTTCTTAGAGAGTGATAGAACGATTAAGATCAAGGGGTTTAGTGAAAATATCAGCCAACTGTAAATCAGTAACAACATGCTCAATTACTACCTAATTGTCTTCAACCAATTCTCTGATAAAATGGTGCCTTATGTCAATGTGCTTTGTCCTTGAGTGTTGGACTGGATTCTTAGAGATATCAATAGCGCTTTTGTTATCATAGTTTACAAGAAATGGCCCAGATGTCATCCCGTAATCAGCTGACATCTGCTTCATCCAAATCAGTTGTGTGCAGCAACTCCCCATAGCAATGTATTCTGCCTCTGCAGTAGATAGTGACACAGAGTTTTGCTTCTTGCTCATCCACGATATGAGGTTGTGACCTAAGAAAAAGCAGCCTCCACTGGTACCTTTCCTGTCATCAGCACATCCTGCCCAATCAGCGTCGCAGTATCCTACTAGATTCTTGTTGGAATTCTTGGCGAACTGTATTCCAAGACTTTCAGTCCCCTTGACGTACTTGATGATCTGCTTGACCGCATTCAAGTGAGACACCTTGGGTTTAGCTTGATATTTTGCACACACTCCAACACTGAAAGAGAGATCAGGTCTGCTGGCTGTAAGATACAACAGACTCCCTATCATTCCTCTGTATAGAGTTGCATCAACGTCTTCACCTGCTTCGTCTCTTGCAAGTTTCACTGAAGTACTGATTGGAGTTCGTAAAAATTTTCTATTCTCAAGCCCGAATCTTTTAACAATACTGTTGGCATAGGCACTCTGTGAGATGAACACCCCCTTCTCTGATTGAGTCACTTGAAGTCCCAAGAAGTATTTGAGCTCTCCACACATACTCATTTCGAATTCATGCGTCATATTGTCCACAAACTCATCCACCATTGACTGTGAGGTACTTCCAAAGATGATGTCATCCACATAGATTTGAACAACGATGATGTTCTTTTCTTTCTCAATGAAGAACAATGTCTTGTCTACACTTCCTCTGATGTATCCACCGTCTACAAGAAAGCTGGTGAGAAGTTCATACCATGCCCTAGGTGCCTGCTTCAGTCCATATAGTGTTTTCTTCAACTTGTATACGTGACCTTGGTGAGTATGATCTTCAAACCCCTTGGGCTGCTCGACATACACTTCTTCTTGCAGTATTCCATTCAGAAATGCACTCTTCACATCCATCTGATACACCTTGAAGTTAAAGATACATGCCATTCCCAAGAATAGCCTGATGGATTCCAAGCGAGCAACTGGTGCAAACGTTTCTTCAAAGTCTACCCCTTCAATTTGCGAGTATCCTTGTGCCACAAGTCGTGCCTTGTTTCGAACCACTTCTCCATGTTCATCGGTCTTGTTTTTGAAGATCCATTTGGTTCCTACGATATTTACTCCTTCTGGCCTAGGCACAAGTTCCCACACATCATTCCTTGCGAATTTCTCTAGTTCTTCCTCCATTGACACAATCCAATATTCATCATGTAGTGCTTCACTGCATGTCTTGTGTTCAATGGTGGACACAAAGCAAGCAAATTGCACCATCTCCCTGAAGTTGATTACCTTTCCACAAGTCTTACGTCCTTCATTTAACTCTCCGATCACATCGTCAACAGAATGATTCCGATGTACTTGCTGAGTCACTTGGGTTGATGCAGCATCTTCTGATTCAGTTGTCTCTGACACCTCTTTTCTAGCTCTGACTTGTGGTGCCTCTATCTCCTCATCCGAATCATAGTCCTCCCAGCTGACCACCGACATATCATCAAATACCACATTCACTGATTCCATGGCCACTACTGACCGTTTGTTGAACACTCGGTACGCTGTGCTAGTCCCTGAATAATCCAGAAAGATACCTTCATCGCTCCTTGAGTCAAACTTCCCTAGATAGTCCTTGTAATTTAGAATATAGCACCTGCATCCAAAAACATAAAAATACCCAAGCTTATGTGTTTTACCGGTCCACATTTCATAAGGAGTTTTCGTGGTCTCTTTCTCACATACACCCGATTGATGATGTAGCATGTAGTGCTTAGTGCCTCAGCCCAAAACCTTTGAGGTATCTTGTTACCATGTATCATTGCCCTGCCCATCTCTTGCAGTGTTCGATTCTTTCGCTCAATTACACCATTTTGTTCTTGTGTCCTGGGAGCTGAGAACTGATGAGTATCTTCTTGATTCATGTATCATTGCCCTGCCCATCCCTGCCCTATCTTTTCGCAAAATTGAGTCATGAGTTCTTTCTGAAACTCTCCTCCATGATCGCTGCGTATCTTCTTGATTCCTCCTCTCTCGTTGATCAACTGTAGAGCCCATATCTTGAAACTCTCCATTGTTTCTGACTTTTCTCTGATGAATCTAACCCATGTGAACCTCGTGAAGTCATCCACTAGTACAAGCACGTACTTCTACCCCCAAATACTATCTATTTGCATTGGTCCCATGAGATCCATGTGAACCAGATCCAATGGTGCCGAAGTTTGTACATCAGGAACCTTCTTGTGTTGTACTTTTACCTGTTTACCTTGATTGCAAGCTCCACATACGATCTTCTCTTCTAGCCGAAGTTGAGGTACTCCACGGATCATGTTCTTATTAACCTGAGTTGCCATGTTTCCCAGATTCATGTGCCCTAGACGTTGATGCCAAAGTTCAACACTGCCTTGTGTGGATTGAACTGAAAATGCAGACACACACTTAGTTTTCTTCTCCCACATGTAGCAATTGTTGCCCGCTCTAATCCCTTGAAAAACAGTTACCCCATGCTTGTTGATAGCTCGACATTCAGTGGCTGTGAATAGCACCGAAAGTCCTTCATCACACAGTTGACTCACGCTGATAAGACTGGCTTTTAGACCCTTGACAAAGTACACATTCACTAGCTTAGGTAGTTCATTGTCGCATGTAGCACCCTTTCCCTTGATAGCTCCTTGTCCTCCATCTCCAAAAGTGACTTTTCCACCTTTTACCTTTTTCAGGTTATCCAGGTAATCAGCGTTTCCAGTCATGTGCCTTGAGCATCCACTGTCAAAGTACCATGGTTCTTCAGCATCGTCATCCTCCGTAACCAACGCCATGCTACATCGGAGAAGATCCTGTAGTAGTTAAAGAATACAAATTTGCCTTCTTTATCCATACTCGACTTGTGTTCCCAATTCTCCAGAACTTCCGTTGTTTCCACATTTGTCTGACCTTCTCCAGATATCTCTGACAGAACCGTTTGTCATGACCAAACTTCCCACAAAAGTAACATCCACCAAACTGTCTTGAAGGACTTCTTGTCTCAGTTTCCTTAGCATGCACGAATCCTCCTGATACAAAGTGGGTCATGCTTGTGGTGTTGCTTTGTCTTCTAGTGTACCCAAGCCCCATGCGTGAGCTCTCTGTTCTGCCTTGAGACATGATCTTGTCAAGCTGCTTGGTACCCGTGAGCATCTTGATTTTCTTGTATTGCTTGTTCAGCTCCGACTGTAATTCTGAGGAGATTTTCTTCTCAGCTATCACCTCCTGTCTGAGATCTTCAGATTGTTTAGCAAGGACTAGCTTTTCTTTCATCAGGTTTACACTCTCCCTAGCAAGCTCAGTTTCCTTTTGAAGGTCCAGTCGGACTTTTTCCAGTTCTGCTTCAAGACTTCCCTTAGCTTTCTCAAGTGACATATTTTCAGCTCCAAGTCTCAAAACTTTCTCACGTACCTCTTTGTAGCTCTCAGTTAATTCTTTCTCTGATTCACTCTCGCTCTCAGAGTCAGACTCAAATTCAGTGATACCCATAAATGCCACAAAGTTATTCAGCTCTTCTTCACTGTCGCTGTCACTGTCATTGATCCCAATCATCAATTTCTCTTTCTTTTTCTTGATGTCAGTTTCACATTCAGCTTAAGTATGACCGAACCCTTTGCACCCAAAGCATTGAAATTCTCTCCTTTTCACTGTGGAGCAATTAGTTCGCACATGTCCAAGGCCCTTGCATTCATAACACTTCACATCTGATTTCTTGATGGTCTTTTCTGAGTCACCAATCTTGGCCTTTGAATTGAACTTCTTGTATGATTGTCCATGCTCTACTTTCCTGAGTGCCCTATCAAACCTTCACACGAGCAAACTCACTGGATCGTCACGTACATCATCTTTTTCCACTGATGCAAGTGAAATTCCTTTCACTTTCTTTCCACTGTCTAGCTCCATCTCTTGAGCTTGCATCATTCCCACTACTTCACCGTAGCTTATGTCGTCAGTGTTGAGAGCAACTTCCATAGCTGATTTGTGACCTCTGAACCTTTCTGGAAGACATAGCTGATTTCTTCTGATTTAGGTACATCTTCACCACCTTCACCCCTTGCAACAGGATGTTTCCAACCAGACTCAACTGCCTTCCACGCAAGTGGATCAATACCTTTGATTGTCGCCTTCATTCTGGCTTTCCAGAACCCATAGTTTTCAACTTCCAAGATCACTTTGGAGTGCGCCACTAACTCTTTAAAGATGTCCATTCCTTCTGCAGGATCCTTAACTGTTTAAGAAAAAGCACAAGTACCTGCTCTGATACCAATTGAAAGTGTAAGAGTACTGCAGTACAGAAACTAGAACACAAAGTAAGACATGATTATTCTTCTCAAGAAAATACGACTAGATAAATCCTTTTAAAAGTTCATACAAGACCTTCTTAAAAGCAACTCTCAGACAAGCTCAAGACAATCTTGACTTGTTGACTAGCCTAACCTATTCAAGACTTACCACGGTCGTTGAATTACTTCTAACCCTTAGACGTTTTGTCTCACCTTACTCGGACTCACAAAACTCTATCTAGCTAAAATCTCACCCAGTGTGTTGGCCGACTACAACCCTGCCGACCCTCTTTTTATACCTAGAGAGAAGACCCTAACTTCTACCTAATAGAAACTTTCCATTTTCTGTTACAGCGAATAAGACAACCTTCCTCTTTTCTGGATCGGTTGCTTCTTCTCCACTTCTTTTCTTTAAAGTCCACTTTTAAGAATATCTTCATATCTTCATTAAAGACTCCTTCATTTTCTTGCTCTTCTCGTGACTCCACGTTTCTCCCAGTAGTTCATGTCGTGCTTCATGAACTACTTCAGCTCCGTCTTGAACTATTTCAGCTTCGTCTGCACCACGCATCTTCAAGTTAGTTCTATCTCAAAGTTTAGCTACATATATTACACGATAGAGTTACTATATACTAGTAGTCTAGTAAACTAGTAGTATAATACTACGTAATAATCCATCATACTAGTTTGAATGAGGAAGAATATGAAGAAGAAGAAAAAGAGAAGGAGAATGAGATGCTGAACCAAAAGATACAATCTAAATTGAGAGCAGTACAATAATGTGATAGCTAGTGTGACAACTTAGTTCTCTACTGCCCATTTGGACCCTTTTACTTCTCATATTCGTTAATGTTTCAACTTAATTATTGATCAAGGCTACAGAAAGCAGACAATAAACCTATTAAGAAATCTATTTTCTTCGTATCATCCATTCTAAAAGTGTTTTCCTTTCTCCTTTTACATTAAACTGATAAACTTCCACTTACAAAATTTCACTATTTCATCACCATTTCGGTTATCTTTATCTTCACCTAAACATCTAGATGTCTTTTATAATGAGATGGATTATGTGGATATAATTACGATGATGTCACGTGAAACAGTTTCAGACTTTATCTCTTACCCCCTTGGATATTTGGACAAGTTGCTTAATATTTAGTTGTTATCAGCTATGATGATGTGATTTATATGGTGGACCATAACAGATGATCGGTCTACCCCTGACATTAGTCGGAAGGTATTATAAACTTGAGTTAGACAGTATGGTACGCTTTCGGGATAGTCCATTATATAGCACTAAGTACGTTCTTCTCGAGACCGATCGGATCAGCCGATAGAGTTTATTAAAAAAAAAAAAACTGGATGACGTTGTCTAGTAAACGTTACTCTCCAAACATTTGTATTTGTTATATTGTGCTTTGTGCGTGATAACTTACTCTCCAGGAATTGATTTCAAACCAGGAAACCTATTCAAAACTAAGAGTTGTTCTATTTTGATCGTTCAATTTTGCTAACACGTCTTCATTTTACATATCAAGAGTTAAAGTGTATACATTCAAGTTGGACCATTCTTATATATGTACTTCTGGCTTCGTGGGTCCGATGGCTGCTAACTTGATCATCGACCTTATCATCTACACCAAACAAGAGATTAAATTGCAAATTTAATTTGGACAATTTAGCGGTGGCCCTATGCTATAAATCGTAAGAACATCTCAGTGTACCCAAGCATTCTTTTTACGACACCAAGCATCACCAGTATGACAGTATGCTATGTAATAGAAAATGAATTGTCCGCTCACAATCTAAATAAGAATACAATCCGGGTGACCTTTTAAAATGTAACATTAAGGTTACGATACTCATATCAATATTTACTCTGGAGACGTTAAATGAAAAAGAAATAAAAACACGAATACGATTCAGAAGAAAGCAAAGAGATATGTGTAGTCAGTTTTTAAGTTGGAATCTCAACTTCTTGATACCACTAAAAATACCATTTGACATTGTAAAATTTAAATTTAATTACTCTTGAACCTTGCTTAATTTTTACTTAATTGGTTATAACTTAAAAAATAGACATCTCTTATATACTAAAACGCAAATCACATGACGAATCAGAATTTGACATGTCGCATTGTTTATAATTTTCTTTTTTAAAAAAGTAAATGCAGAAAAAAGAAGTAAACACACAATTTAATTGTTAACTGATTCTATTTCTTTCGGATGTAAATTAAAATCCCTAATTTTATCACCTTACACCATAAATTCAAATTCTTCTCTACTTGCATTTTGTAAAATTATTTGCAATGGCTCCACTGATTCTCTTTTTCGGAAAGTCTGGTAAAATTTCAATTTTAACCAAATCGATCAATGACTTCTGAGTTCTAACGATCGCATCAACACTTTCGAGTTGGCAATTCTATATCTTGCTAAACAGTTGCACATCAATAGTCTTTGAGAGAATTTTTTTTATTGAAGAAGATAAAAGAAAAGCACAAATATTCTGTGGCAAAGGTTCGTGCAAAGGTTGACAGATGAAAGCTAGAAAAAAAAAAAAGAAAAAAGACAGATGAAAGCTAGATTCCTGGTTAGTGAAATTCAAAACGTCCCGACTCTTTAGGATTTAAATCATAATTTTCTTCATTTTCTTTATGAACATTTTACCTTCTCTGGCCTACTTGTATTGTTTTCTTTGTTTTGTTCATCTTGATAGTCGTAAATCGATGTACTTTTATGCAGTAGAAGGTAAACTACTAAATTACGTCAATTGTGTTTTAAAATGGATTAAGTTAGTTTTCAATTTGCTGGAACATGATTATTTGTTGTGGTGGTGGTAATTCAAGTAAAGAAAGTAAGAAGCTCACCAGAAAGCACATTTACAAGACATAGCTCAATTTGAGAAGCACCACAAGAAAAAAGAAAATGTGGTAACAAGAAGAAGGTAAATTAAAAATCAAAACGTTAGAAAAAAAAAAAAGGGTAAAAAGTGGGGGTGTAAGAAATTCGGGTGGTAGAAAAAAACGAGAAGGTATCATGTCTACTTTTATATCAAAGGCCTAACTTCAGGTTGGTCTTTCTTAGTTTTATATCTCTATAATATTATTTGAGAAGTCAGTTTCCTATGTGTGGCTCTTACGTTCACTCTCACGATGGTTGATTACACTGATACCCTTAATGAATTAAAATAGTTAAAATATTATTATTAATTCTTTTATTTATTTTCCTTTTCAAAATTTCCAAAAATATATGTAATAAAAAGGAAATTAGTTATAAAGTCATAAAAACAAATTTAAAACGAAAAAGATATGTATATATAATATGATTTCATAAAAAAAAAAGGAAAGTTCACAAAATAGCAATAATACATTTAAAAATAGTTTTTAAATAACATCAAAATACACTTTTAGAGTAATTAAAATAGTTTATAATTAGTATTATTGAATTTTTTTATTTATTGTTCATATATTTAGTTGACTATAATATCTTTCAATTGCAGAAAATTTTCTATAAATTATATTTCACTTACATAATATACTTTCAAATACAATCACAATTTTGTGTAGTGCTTATTTTTAAGAGATATTAAAACCTAATAATAAATTTAACAATAAACATCGTTTGATCAAATAATTAACAAGTGGTTTAATGAGCTAGATATATGATATTTTATCATTATTAAAATTATATGCTTTCTTAATATTAAATTTTCTTTTACATTTTATGTTTTTATGTTTGTGAAACTAAATATAACCATAATCAAAATATCAAAGGAAATATGAATTCCCAATTTTAAGATTATTTAAAATAAATTTCAGTTTACATTCAATAAATTTAAAGCGTAAAGTTACTTAGAATTTATAGATATATTGATTATTGTAAATATTGATATGTGTTCATGAGCTTCTAAAAATGTATCAACTAATTATGCATATAACCTTCTATTGATCATAGGATAACTCAAAAAAATTAACAAATGAAAATAAATATTAACCAACTCTTACAATTTTAGTTCTTTTGTAAATATATATATATATATATATGAGACTGTCGAATATTATCGTTATATTAATTTACGTATTTTGGAATTAGACACTTTAGTTAATTTTTAATTCATTCTAAGCCCAATAAATCTTAAGTAATGTATAATTTTCCTAAAATATATTTATATATCTAAGAGAACACCCACTATATGCAAATAAATAATTAATTAAAAATTAATATATTTTAAGATATTATAGTTGAATTCATGCAATCTAATTTATTCAATGTTAACTAAATTAACCGTAAAAATAATAAGATCGACTAAATCTAACATATAAAAAATTATAGTATAATTAAAGTAATATAATTATATTAATATAAATGATTCATAAAAATTATAAATTAATTTAAAATTAAAACTAAATAGTAATAAATTATTATCATATATTTACTTATAAAATATTTATACCCGTGCATGAGCACGGGAAAATCACCTAGTGTTCTTATATTATTGCGGATTACAAATCATATTTGTAGCTTTTCTTTATAAACAAAAACTAAAGTAAATACATCACTGAAAATGGAAAAAGTAAGAAAAAAGTAAAAAGTAAGATGAAAAATATAAATAAGAGCAAAAATACGTCAATTATCTACAAAAGTAAAGTTAATATTTTAATTGTACTTGTGCAGATATATGCTTTCTCCCAGTTTTCATATTTTAATGATTTTCCATTAAGTAATCAATATTATACATGCATTTTGGATCCCATATGGGATTATTATAATAAACATCATCTTTTAAAAAAAAAGTCTACTAATAAATCTCAAAATATTAGGTAAAAGGAAATCTCTAAATAACATTAATTTCATTATACTTAAAAAAAAATATATATACAAATAGTAGTGTCCGTGCTATGCACGGAATATAATACTAGTAACAAACTAAATCATGATCACTACGGACTGATGATTGATATATCTACTCTATTAAAATAGAGTCATTCTTTTTATTTATTGATATAAGTTGTCATTTAAATTTGGACACTTTCTACAATGTTACAAATAATACAAGTCATATAGTTGATTAAACCGCATTACTTAAATTAAATCGGCAGTTATTTATGGAATAGAGTTTTGCGCTTACTTTTATTTTTATGACAAATTATATAGTTTGAGTTTGGGCTTAGTATTAAAGAAAAACTCCAAAACATTGAATAAATGTTCTACCTTAATGGATCAAAAAATCAATTACTATTTTAAGGCCCAAAAGTATTTAATATTTTAACAAAACAAAATTACATATTATTAATCACTTATTTAAATTATGTACTTTAAAACATATTAATATGTTTTTTATTTTAAATAACAATCACTCTGGATCAAAAAATGAATTACTATTTTAAGACCCAAAAGTATTTAATATTTTAACAAAACAAAATTATATATTATTAATCACTTATTTATATCATGTACTTTAAAACATGTTAATATTTTTTTTTAAATAACAATCACTCTATCTTGATAAATTTCAATGGTAACTTTTATAATAGTTTTTTTTTTCTTAAATAATTTACTGATTTAAAAAAAAAAAATATAAAGCAAAACTAAAAACCAAATCTAAGAATTAAAATCCAAAACTAAAAGCTAAATACGCATGTTATATTTTTTGCTTTTGTTTTGTTTATTTACAAAATAAACTATTGCAATTTTTTAAATAAAAATTGTCATCTTTTCAGTTTTAAATTAGATGTACGATTCTTTGGGATTTGTTTGTTTGTAATTATTAGTTCAAACTAACTCAGCGGATCTAAAAACTAAAAACTCAAACCAAAAGCTGAAAATCAAAACTAGAAACTTAAAAATTAAAAACTTAAAACCAACATCTAAAACCAAATCTAAAAATAAAAACTGAAACTAAAAACTAAAAACTAATGCAAGACAATCATATCACCACAAATTTTGGATTACTGATTTTATACCAAAACATACTTTAAATAAAGACAAAACCTAATTATATAAATTTTTAATCAAAAAAATTTCCGCGCTTTCAAACGCGGGTCAAAATCTAGTTATTATTAGTTAAAAAGTGTGGCATATATATGAATGTTTTACTAACTAAAGGGTTAGTTTTACGAAAATGACTAGAATAGTATTAAAAAAGTTTTTAACATAAATATAGCACTTAAAAATAAAAATGATCAAAATAACATTTAATATTTTATCAAAAGAGATAAATATACACATATATCTGAATGATAAATTAATTTAAACATTAGGGTTTAGAGTTAAGGGGTGGGATTTAGGGTTTAGGGTTTAGAGTTTAGGATTTAGGGTTTAGGATTTAGGTTTTAGGGTTTAGAGTTGAAGAGTGGGGTTTTGGAGATAAGATTTCAATTTTTGAAAAATAAAAAAAATTTTAAAATTTTCAAAAGATAAAATACTATTTTGGTCATTTTAATTTTTTAGTGATATTTTTGTGACATAAACTTAGAAATGTGCTATTTTGGAGATTTACCCCTCTCGAAATGTTAGTCTATTTTGTTGTAGTTTTTTCCCTCTTTCTAAGGTTTCTTTAAAATACAGGAAGATGAATGTGTTACACATATAATAATTAATAGAGCATTAAAGCTTGATCGTACTTTATTTTACACAACATGCTAGTACATGAAGAGAAAGAAGAAAGAAAAAATTGAGTGAAATTTTGTGGTCCAACAACTTAAGCACCTTAAGATCCTTCCCCCACTTTGTTTCTGGGGTCCTTTACTTCTCTTCCAGCGTTTACTTTCACATCTTCTTCTCCTCTTGTTATATACTCATGTGAGACAGAGAAAGAGAGTTATACTTTGAAGATAAGTATGAGAAGAAGCAACGCAGAAGGGAAGCGGAGTTTAATAGAAATGAGTGAGGAAGAGGAGCAAGAAGAAGATGATAATGATACTTTTGTTGAAGAAGAAGAAGAAGAGGAGGCTTCGGAGAAGAAGCAGAAAGGCAAAGCTACAAGTAGTAGCACCAGTAGTGGAGTTTGTTGTCAGGTGGAGAGATGTACTGCGGATATGAGCAGAGCCAAACAGTACCACAAACGACACAAAGTCTGCGAGTTTCATGCCAAAGCTCCTGTTGTTCGGATCTCTGGTGGTTACCAACGTTTCTGCCAACAATGTAGCAGGTAACATCTCTCATAACAACCAAAAACAAGAAAACGAATGATGAGACATTTTAACTTTGGTTTTTACAAGGTTTCACGAGCTCCGTGAGTTTGATGAAGCCAAGCGGAGTTGCAGGAGACGCTTAGCTGGACACAATGAGAGGAGGCGGAAGAGCACAACTGAATAAAACAAGGATGATTCTGAAGGTTAATGAAACAGGCTTTGCTTGCTCTCTTCTGTCAAGTCTCTTTAAGCTTCTAGTAATCTTTTATGTCCCTCTCTCTCTGTTTCTTAATACTGCCTACAATCAAAAGCTATCTGCTAAACCTAAGACATCAATAAATGCATTGAGACTAAGTAAATGCTCGAAGGAACAGGTCACATGTGCAAGTCCCTTTTGAACTTAAGAAGATGTTTATTTCAAGCCAATTATCTTAAACTAAAGCAGGAATATGTATATGTTTTGTATTCAACAATGAAAACACAGCCAAATAATTAACAATGTGGGAGAAACTTTTCATTCTTGAGATCTGTGTTCTGTTACAAGAAAGCTCATCAAATGTATTAGGTTCTAAAACTAATCCTAGTCACGTTTATTTCCCCAACATTTTCATTGAGAACTCCCCAAGCAACGATTGCTGCTGCATTAGCAGGGAATGCTCTGACTATGGTTGGACCCAAACCTGCATTACCTCCCTTGAGTCCAGCCCTCTTGTGAATCTGCATAGATGATTTCAAAAACGTCGAAAAACACACTATTTTATTAGTATCAGTGAATGTTTAGATTCAAAGAGGAAATGCAAAACCAAGATGTCTCACAAACCGATCTCAACACTTTCAAAGGATTTGTCTCAGTAGCTTTTGAAGATGCAATTGGAGCTTGTAGATGTCAATGGTCTTCCGTGACTAACTAGGCGACGAAGTCACTGATGCTGGAGGCATTAGTCGTTACTACATAAGGCATACGGAGTGGTGGGTTACCATGTGGATGCAAGATATGCTGAGATGGAGAAGGATAAACTAGAGGTTTATGTCTTGACATAGTCGTTGAAGTAGTTGCTGATGCAGCGTGTGTCAGAGAATGAACCAGGAGGCATGCGGAGTGGTAGAGACCATGTGGATGCAAGATGCTGAACTGGCGTGGGATAAACTTGAGAAGCAAGTTTATACCATGGAGAAAAAGCAAGAGATAAACTTGAGGAGCAAGTTTATGCCTTGAGGAATAAGTACAAATCCAAGAAAAGGAAAGTGTACTTATTAATATGGAAGTTATCCATATATCCATATTGCCTTGGAGACTAGGGTTTCAGGAACGTGGAGATCACTATAAAAGAGCTATGGAGTCGTGTGTATTCCATAAGACACTAGGGTTATTATTATGGAGTCGTGTGTATTCCATAAGACACTAGGGTTATTATTATAGAGGAAGGGTGAAAATCCCTTAGGGTGTTCTTGGGCCATGCTGAAGCATACAACGATGGAGAGACAAGTTTAGAAAGATTATGAATCTTTCAGTAGCAGCTGTTAGGGTGTTAACAGGCTGTGTAAAGCTGATAAGCAAATCTTGTAATACATTGTTTAAAGATGATTTCTAATAAAGCAAAGGTGTTGTTTGTATCTATTTTGTCTCTTGATTTATCTTCTGCAGTACTTAATTGTGGTGTCATCTTTGCACTTACAATTGGTATCAGAGCGGGTCACCTAAGCTACTGGTGTGATCTTGAAGGTGAAGATGTACACGGTTGTTTGCAGAAGACAATCATGTTGGTTGATGACCAGTTTGGTCATGAGAATACGCGCATGAAGTTATTGGTTCGAGGAATCAATGAGGGTGCGTGGATAGCTGTGAAGACTGTGTGGGAGGAGCCCTTGGTGGTCACAACAGAGGGGAATAATTCCAAGTCGAAGGATCCAAGACAAGGCAAGGAGTTGTTCGAGAAGTAGTTCGGCGGATGCGTCAGAGGCTGATGCAGTACACATGAAGGAGCAGACGGTGTGTCTGTGAAAAAAGGCTTGACATCTAAGCATCTATGTTTTAGCTTAGTATGCAATCAAGTAGGGGGAGAAGTGATGACGTTCTGGTCCAAAGAGTGCATATCTCGTCGGGGAGAAGAGCATGGTGATGGATGTCCTGATGTAGATGGTGCATATCTCGTGGGGGAGAAGAGCATATCTCTGTGTGAAGATGAAGATAGTGCAAGTCTTGTGGGAGAGAATGACATATCGAATGTGGAAGTTTCCAGGTGAGGAAACGTGGTTGTTGAACCAGAAGAGTAATGTGCTTGATTGACACACAAAGCTAAAAGGGGGAGACTGAAGATGCAATTGGAGCTTGTAGATGTCAATGGTCTTCCGTGACTAACTAGGCAACGAAGTCACTGATGCTGGAGGCATTAGTCGTTACTACATAAGGCATGCGGAGTGGTGGGTTACCATGTGGATGCAAGATATGTTGAGATGGAGAAGGATAAACTAGAGGTTTATGTCTTGACGTAGTCGTTGAAGTAGTTGCTGATGCAGCGTGTGTCAGAGAGTGAACCAGGAGGCATACGGAGTGGTAGAGACCATGTGGATGCAATATGCTGAGCTGACGTGGGATAAACTTGAGGAGCAAGTTTATACCGTGGAGAAAAGTCAAGAGATAAACTTGAGGAGCAAGTTTATGCCTTGAGGAATAAGTACAAATCCAAGAAAAGGAAAGTGTACTTATTAATATGGAAGTAATCCATATATCCATATTGCCTTGGAGACTAGGGTTTCAGGAAGGTGGAGATCACTATAAAAGAGCTATGGAGTCATGTGTATTCCATAAGACACTAGGGCTATTATTATAGAGGAAGGGTGAAAATCCCTTAGGGTGTTCTTGGGTCGTGTTGAAGCAGATGCTGAAGCATACGACGATGGAGAGACAAGTTTAGAAAGATTAGTAATCTTTCAGTAACAGCTGTCAGGGTGTTAATAGGCTGTGTAAAGCTGATAAAAAAATCTTGTAATAGATTGTTTAAAGATGACTTCTAATAAAGCAAATGTGTTGATTGTGTCTATTTTGTCTCTTGATTTATCTTCTGCAATATTTAATTGTGGTGTCATCTTTGCACTTACAACTTTGTCCGGAGAAGTCTGGATAATGGTTTTTGCTACATCAAGAGGCAAAACAGCTGACCAGCGCATTGTACCATGGAAACAATAGTAAGATTCCAATAAGGTCAATAGCAACATTTTCTAGGGTGAATTTGTTAAAAATCCTATAAGAATTACATAATTAGCAAAATTCACAATGCAAAAAATTGTGGGGATGAGATTTATGTAGCAATTACCAAAGTAACCTTCTGACCTTTTGTTTTCGAAAAAGTAGAGTAGGCCGTTTATAGTTTCTTTCCTACGAACGTTTTAATTTTAATTGGGGGGTTAGTAATAATTGAACTTTTCCCCACCTCTTTTACATATGTATGTTTGTGTATCAAGAACCAGTAGAAACTCAGAAAAATCTGACACAGTAGATGCATGGCCAGAAAGATAAAAAAAAATAATATTGGGTTGCATGTGAAAAGTTAGATTTCTGGGGGAGGGTTTCGAAAAGAGACTAATGTATTTTGTGTAAATGCTCATAATTTATGCTTGCAAGGTAAGCTTTAACTGAACCATCATGATCTTTGAGCAACAAGCTACGTATATACTAGAATCAGAGGAGCATATGTGAACTTCTTTGGACAGTGGATATGAGCTGTGTTGGTCGCAAAATTAGTGCTTGTTCTTAATGATTCTTTAAGAGCAAACACTATCAACATATCTAATATTAACTGCTAGAATGTTATATAATTAATAGTCTAAAAATTCAATGTTAGGCTGCTAACAATTTTAATAGCATCTAACCATTTAGATATTCATGTATCTCTCACTATTATTATGGTATTGTTAACATGTTTTGCGACATTGTTAATTAGCTTGTTAACATATATAGTAACATATAAAAATGTCCTCTAATTTTATACCATTTCAAAATAACAGCTAATAAAATAATTAGTTGTACTTACAAATTCTTATCCGGCTAACATTTTTTTAAACTAGAAGTTGTTGCAAATTATTAGAAAGCTAATATCATGTTTAGCCGAATACATAAACGTTTTAAATCCAATCATCAAGAAAACCAATATATTATTCTTAGATGAATATAAAAAGATTTATCCGGTCAATAATTGTAAGTGCACTTCTAGAACAGTTTTGTATCTTTCTGTTGTCAATTATTATTATTAGTTTTAGCTGAACATAAAAAGGTTTACCCATGCAATATTTTTTGATATTTGTGTGTCGATTTGTTGACAAGCTAATATTATACTTACTGGAACAAATAAAGTTTTGTCCAGGACTTCCAATTATTTAATGAACCAACTTGTTATGTTGAGTTAACTCAAATCAAACTCACCTACTCAACTCGGTAAAACAATCTGAACCAAATCCACCATTTTTATGAAGTATAGTTTCATCATTTCTTCAAGAACATTAAATACGTCTCATAAAAAATTAAAATCCAAGCTACGAGGGATCTCCCATGGAAGACGGCAAACCAAAGCTAAAGGCTTTGTTAAAATCAAAGCTTTACTCTTTCCTCTTCTTCAAAATTACTTTTTTTTTGTTTGACCGTTTTCCATGAAATCAAAGTTTTAATTTCTGGATTATGAAGAGAGAGAAAGAGAAAAATAAAGGAGAGTTTCGAAACAGAAGAAAGAGAATAATATTGTCTACAGAAGAGAGAGAAAGAAGAAAATAAAAAAGAGTTTCAAACATAGGAAATAAAATAGTATAATAAATAGTTATATGTCTTGATTATGTTGAATAGGGGTAAAATAGTAAAGAGAGCAAACGAATATACCACTAGAGGACAAAATTAGGGTATATAGCTAATAAGCATATCTTTCTTGTGTGTAGGATGCAATTACTCCATTTCTATGCCTCCAAGACCACTGGTGTAATCTCCTATCCCCATGTCAACCAAGTAATCATCTTTCAGATTAGTTTGTCTGCAATGTTACACGAGAACAGCTTAGCCTAGGAGTATAGTCCGGAACATTAATGAACTTTCAAAGGCCATTCCCAAAAACGCCTCCCCTATAAAGTCCTTTAACCTTAGAATATGATTTCACTGGATCTTGTAAGTTTCCATTGACATTGGAAACATACAGAATTTCGATGTGTTTTATCGATGCTAGAATGAAGGAGAGACATAACAAGATCCTTGAAGCACAATGCAGACCATATTTGAATCTGAGCCTTTGCACATCTGTGTAGACATGGAAAGCCGTCTAAGCTCAGTGGTAGAGCGCGTGACTTTTAATCCCCTGGCCGTACTCTATCAATAAATCTAACATATTTAACATGTTTATGTAAATTGGAAGTTAAAAGCCTTAATGTCAACTATTCAACTTGAGATCATTCAACTATGAAACGTTGATTTAATTAATTACATGCAATCAACATTAAAATTTGATATACGTTCTTATACATGAACTAAATGATTAATCTTATTATATATAAAAATCAATGGGTCTAATCAGGTTGGAGATTTAAATGGCATTAGTCAAAAAGACTGATTTAAATAGGATATGTTTAGTTTTTTTTTTACAAGTTCTAAAAATGCATATGATATTTTTTATTAAATTTTAAATGTAAAATATCCTGCAATTTAAATATCAGATAATTTCAATATTTTTAATATTTTGAATATAAAATATTTGGCTAATTCATTTTCTTCCTAATTTGGTTTATAAATAGTATTTTAGGATATTTAGTATTTAGATATTATATATAATTAATATTGTAAGTATATAATTTATATTTAAGAAATTAAGTATCCATTTGGTTCTCGGTTCGGCTTCTATTTTCAGTTATAGAGATATATGATACGATCGATTATTTATGAAATTTGGTTTAATTTTGCTTTTGTTTTTTTTTTCAGTTTGGTATGACTCGATTCACCTGGATATATGTATCTAAATCTATACATTATCTCATATAAAATTTATTTATAATAATATGTTTAATTTCGAAAATAAACCCGAGCTTTCAAGCGTAGGTCAAAATCTAGTATAATTTATAAAACATAAAACAAATAATTATTTGACATTGAAAATTATATCTCTATATTTTAATTTTAATCACAATAAAAATATAGAAGAATTAATCTACTCGTTTTTATTTTGGAATTTAATATAAATTCTATAGGTAGTTTTTTCCTGTTTTGGTTATAGTGGATAAGATTCATATTATTTTATTGTCAGTTGTATTTTTATATTTAAAAGAAAATGTATAAAATTGTCTTTAGTTATTTAGTTTAAAAATATTAACACTACAAGAAAACTAAGCCTTTACTAGGAAACTTTACTAGGAAAATAATTCCTCGTAAAATTACTACGCGTTTACTTCGAGTTTACGAGGAAACCACTTTTCCTCGTAAAGTTCTCGTACACTTACGAGAAAACAGTTTCCTCGTAAACTCGTAGTAGCTTTACGTCGCCTTTTCGAGGAAAATAAAAATTTCCTCGTAAACTCATAGTAATATTTTTCCTCGTAAAGTCCTAGTAATAGTTTACTACGAAATTAGGAGGAAGAGATTTGTTACTACGAAATTAAGAGGAACTGGATAGAAAATATCGAATTTAAATCAAAAACGTGTTTTGTACCTACTTTTCCTAGCAATTTCCTAGTAAATTCTTAGATTCTAAAATTTCTATAAATATCACCGTATGTGATTAATTTGAAACACACCAAAAAAAAAATCAGCTATAAGCTTGATCAAACACAAAAAAAAATGTCCGGTCCGGGAAATATTTTCGAGTTGCGAAAGTGGATGTATTCACACAGAGATAATAACGGGAGGGTGACGAAAGAATTTCTCGAAGGGTTGAAGACGTTTATGCATCAAGCAGATTCTACACCACTCACGCAGGAAAGTGGTAAGATGTTTTGTCCTTGTCGGAAATGTTGCAATACCAAATTAGGCCCTCGTGAAAATGTTTGGAAGCATTTAATAAATAGAGGTTTCATGCCATATTATTATATTTGGTATCAACATGGAGAAGATGCTAGTTTTAGGAATGAAGGTAGCAGTAGTAATCAGGTTGAATCGGTTGATCATTTGCGTAATGAAGGTAGCAGTAGTTATAGCTATCATCACCAAGAGGAACAAATGGTAGATTGTGATAGGGTTCATGATATGGTAGGTGATGCATTTGTAACTCATGATGATGATGAAGTTGAAGAACCTAACTTAGATGCAAAAAAGTTTTACGAAATGTTAGAAGCAGCAAATGAGCCAATTTACAGTGGTTGTAGAGAAGGTCTGTCTAAATTGTCGTTGGCTGCTAGAATGATGAGTATTAAAACCGATCACAATCTACCTGAAAATTGTATGGATGCATGGGCAGACTTGTTTAAAGAGTATTTGCCAGAAGACAATGTGTCTGCTGAATCTTATTATCAGATTCAGAAATTGGTATATAGTC
>CAKOAT010123932.1:34923-57856 GCA_932364175.1 Eruca vesicaria subsp. sativa | reverse complement strand
ACGGTGGACGCAGGTACACCAAATTCTTTTCTTTTTTAATATCCAGGTTTCCAGTATTAATTAATTTTTACATATTGATCTTTATTTTCGTAGGTACAACAAGTTCGAGCCTTTCATATTAGCTTCCCAAGCAGATCAAGTTTGCTTCATTCCATACCCTCGGATTACTACCTCGGGAATAAACTGGTTAGCTGTTATCGAAGTTACACCTCGAGGACGAATAATCGCTGGAGAAGAACCACCATTACAAGAAGAAAACACCAATGAGATCGAGGAAGCTGAAGCAGAAATTGATGAGTTCCTACTCATTGATGCGCATAATCGTGAATACGAAGATGTTCCTGCTCACTCAACGGACGAAGGTGTAGACGACGAGTTTTTAGAAAATGATGATGTTTCAACAGATTACGACAATGTATCCGAATGAATTATGTATGTTTATAACTTGGATTATATATATGTTTTAAGTTGGATTACATGTGTTTTAAGTTTGTTTAATCAAAAAATCAATTTGCATTTGGGGTTTATGTGTAGAAGAGGTTATGAGTTTGGTTGTAGAAGAGGTTATAAGTTAAGGAAGTTGTGGTTTGGGGTTTGGGGTTTGGGGTTTCGAGTTTAGGGTTTATAAACCCTTTCCTCGTAAATCCCTATTAAGAGAAAACACGGGCATAGCAATTTCCTCGTAATGGTCTAGTAAGATATTACTAGGGCTTTACGAGGAAAAGAACGCGGTCATAGCAATTTCCTCGTAAAGGGTTTTCCTCGTAAAGCCCTAGTACCTCATTTACGAGGAACTTACGAGGAAATAAAAACACGGGCATAGCTATTTCCTCGTAAGGTCCTAGTAACATTACTAGGGCTTTACGAAGAAACAAAATTCCTTATATATACTCGAGCAATCCGGTTTTTCATTTGCTAGCAACCTTCTCTCTAAATCCTCTAAAGGTTCTCTCTAATTCGTAGTTAGGTGATTAGATTAGGGAATTTAGATTAGATGGTTAGATTAGGGAATTTAGATTAGGTGGTTAGTTTAGGTAATTTAGATTAGGTGGTTAGTTTAGGTAATTTAGATTAGGTTTGTTTACTTTTATTTAATGTTTTTTTAAATTATACGGGGAATTAATGTTTTAATTTTTGTTTTTTTTTTAAATTTAGATGCCTAGACAGAGCAAGCTTGCTAAGGCTTCTGGTAAGAGGACATCGTCACATCTCGAGGGGAGTCACTACGGAGATATGTTTGGGCGTCAGGATGCTCGGGGTTCATCTTCGTCAGCTCCCGGTTCAGATTCGATTCCCGAGACTCAGGGAACTTCTATGTCGTCCCGACAACCACCTCCTGCTCCACCACATCCTCCTCCTCCTCCTCCTCCACCGGTCGGGGTTCATCCCGATTTGCAGGTGCCGCCGAACGCACCCTTTCCGGTGTACACGGTGGAGGATATTTTGGCCCTTCCAGGCAGAGAAGGGCTGGTGGAGTTACATCCTTACCGACGGGACGGCCAAAACGTATTATGGTAAGTTTTAACTTTTAAAAAGTTTTTTTATTTATTTCTTAATTAACAAAATATTTAGAAATTAATCTAATTAATGATTTATTTTGTGTCTTTCCAGGTTTGGTCTTGATAATTGTGTCGGATCTAGCGTCACGGACTGTATCAAGGGATACATTCCCGATCCAGCTCCAAACTGGAAGATGACCGCGAGCCACACAAAAAAGACGTGGTTCAAATCGTTCGCTGTAAGTTTAATTCGTTAATTTATTTTTAATTATTTATAATTATTAATATTATTGAACTAATCCGTCTTTTATTTTTTCTGGTTACACCAAAAGTATCGTTGGTCTATTGGGATTCACCAGCGGGTGAAGAATGAGTTTGAGGACAAGGCAAAAGCACGATTGCTCGATATGGTCTACAACTGGAAGGGAGACTATCAGGTATAGATTTATAAATTATAATATATATAGTTTTAAAAATATATATTATATATTGACTTTAATTCTATTTTTTTTTTTAACTCAGGTGGATGGTTACAAGGCCGGGAAACCTGATTGCCTCACAACCATGGTGTGGGATGGTCTTATCAGCTATTGGGGGTTGCCGGACTCGGTCAGAACCTCCAACACAAACTCCGGGAACCGCTTGACCAAAGACGAGCATGGCAACATGAAGGTGCTTCACACCACGGGCCGAAAACCTCACGGGGGAGTTCATCTAGACTTGGTAAGATGATTTCTTATAACTATTTAATTTTTACTTTAATATATATTCTAAATTAATATTTAATTTTTTTTTTAAAAATTAGGCTAAAGAGACGGGAGTTCTTCCATCTATGAAAGACCCTTACGAGCGGACCCACAAGAGAAAGAGTGGGCAGTTTGTAGATCCTGCTTCCGAGCGGATCTACAACGAGCTTGTTGCCCGAGTTGACGAACGCCAGGCCCAGCTTACTCAGCAGACCGGGAGTCAAGTCATATTATCCACTGTTGACGTGGATAAGATTTACGAGGAGGTAAATCATTTGTTTTACTATTATTTTTTAATACTTTTTTAAATTTTTTTTCTTAATGCTATTAATTAATATTTTTATTTACAGGTCGCCCCTAGGAAAAAGGGGCGTATCATCGGGATTGGCTCGGTTAACGATGTCCATGCAGTGACATCGTCTTATCATCAGGAGCAGCACGATGTCAATGCTCAGCTGCGCTCGGAGTTGCAGGAGACGCAGTCTCATGTGAGTTCTCTCACCGAGCATGTGACTTCTCTCACCGATGTTCTCGAGAGATGTTGCGTCAGAGACATGAACGCGGAGGGATTCCAACCCAACAGGATCCACCATCACAGTCATAGCCGACAACCAACTTAGGAGAGGAGCAGGATTTGGCGAGCCATGACGAGTTCGTTCGGCAATTTCACGACTAGCATCCGTAGTTTTTATTTATTTTTAATTGTATATTATGAATTTTAAAACTTCATTGTATATTATTTAGTTGTTTATAAAATATTTTTTTTTTTTATTTATTTATATTTTGATTTTTTTTTATTTTGTAAAAATAAAATAATTATTTATAATTAATTTTTTTAATAGGGAAAAAATATTTCGAAGCAAAATCCTCGTAAATGTTTCCAAGTAATGTTCTCATAAATGGTTCTAGTAAGTTCCTCGTAATTTATTACAACGCTCTTACGAGGAAAATCTTACTACGAGCTTACGAGGAAAGCCTACGAGGGCCTTACGAGGAAAAGTCCACCACGGCTTTACGAGGAAAAGTTTCCTCGTAAATTCGCTAGAACTTTACGAGGAAAAAGACTTTACGATGATATAATTAATCAATCTAATAAATAAAAACTTCGGTTTTTAAGTTCGGTTTGGTATAAAACCAAACCAAACCAAACCATTTGAGTTGATAAAACTTTTAATCAAATGGTTGTAACATATTCTTTGGTTTGGTTTGGTTTGGTTAGGGTCTATTTAGATTTAACTAGGTTGGTTCACTTCGGGTTTTGTCCACCTCTTGTCATGTCACGCCCTATTACTCATATACTGTAAAAATCTCTGTAAATTAATAATGTGGGATTTTCATATTTTATTAATTTATAGAGTTATTAGTTCCACTTTTAGACTTATATGTTTTAAAATATGTTTTATCAATAAATATAAAAACTTGATTTTACGATATATGTATTGATTAAATTTTATTAATATAAAATTCATGATATTCTTATTTGATTATTTAATATATACCTTAAATGTAAATGTATTTAAGTGTTTAATAAAAAAAAATAACATCAAGTTATTTATAAATATTAAGACAAAAATAAAGATAAACTTCACTATAAATAAACTTCACTTTTGATAAAAAAAAAAAGATAAACTTCACAATAAATAAATAAAAATCAGCTATGCTATATATTTACTATATTTATATAAATTTTGTAAACACGAATTATTAATTTATGTTTATATTGAGATCGTATATTTACATAAAGTTTTTCAAAATTATTATCTTACTATTTTATTGAATTATGTCGTATATCATATTGGTTCAACTCAGGAACTGTATAATTTATTTATTTATAGTGTTTATTAATTTTTCGAATTGTTTCTATTGTATGAACTAAAGAGGCTATCATAGTTTTGGTTTATATCGTCAACTAAGATATGGTCATATTCATATATTGTTTTCACAAGAGTAGTGACGGAAATTACATTTGCTACTTGCATCTTACGAACCATTTGTACTACGAAACGTTCACATCTTCACTAGTGTATATAGTGGTGTGAATCTTATTAATAATCTTTATTGATGACATATAGTTTTTTTTGTTGTTGTTAGTTCTGAGCAAAGAGTGACAAAGTTGCAATGGGAATGAGATCGTATCTACCGAAGTTAACAACCAAAGAACCTTGTGCCAAGGATATATCTACATTGAAGGTATTACTGAGTACTATATCTATTCTATTAAAATAGAGTCATTCTTTTTATCTACTGATACAAGTTGTCATTTAAATTTGAACTCTTTCTAGAGTGTTACAAATAATACAAGTTATATAGTTGATTGAACCGCATTACTTAAATTAAACCGACGGTTATTTATGAAATAGAGTTTTGGGCTTACTTTTGTTTTTATGACATTTAATTGTTTGGGTTTTTGAGCATAGTATTAAATAAAAACTCCAAAAAAAATTAAATAAACTTTCCACCTTAATGGATCAAAAAACAATTACTATTTTCAGGCCCAAAAATATTTAATATTTTCAACAAAAAAAAATTATCTATTATTAAACACTTATTTAAATCATGTACTTTAAAACATGTTAATATTTTTTATTTTAAATAACAATCACTCTATCTTGATAAATTTAATGGTAACTTTTAAATAACTTATTGTTTTATTTTTCTTAAATAATTTACAGATTTTTTAAAAAATGTAAAGCAAAACCAAAAATCAAATCTAAAAACTAAAATCGAAAACCAAAAGCTGAAAACGCAGGTTATATATATATTTTTTTTATTTACAAAATAAACTATTTCAAAATTTTTAGAAAATTATTTTGTCATCTTTTCAGTTTTAAATTACAAGTTCGATTAATTGAGATTTGTTTGTTGGTAATATCAATTCAAACTAACTCAGCGGTTCTAAAAATTAAAAACCCAAAACCAAAAGCTGAAAATCAAAAATAGAAACTTAAAAACTAAAAACCAAAAACCAAAATTTAAAATAAAATCTAAAAATAAAAACTGAAACTAAAAACTAATGAAAAACAACTATCACCACAAATTTTGGTAAACTAATTTTATACCAAAACATTCTTTAAATTAAGACAAAACCCAATTATATAAACTTTTAATCATAAAAAATTTCCGCGCTTTTCAAGCGCGGGTCAAAATCTAGTATTTTATTAAAACTAAAGTACATAAAAATATTTACTTATTGAGAAAAAGGGTATTAAACCAGAGGCAAAGCTAGGATTTTTTTTTTTAATGGGTGCAAAATTGCTGTAGGTGAGGCTTTGAAGTCTGGTTGGTAGGAAATTATGGGTGCACCTTAACCAATTTAACAAGTTTCTTCTCACTTGTTCATTCTAAAATTCTTAATATCTAAAATATACTGGTGCACTTGCACCCATAATGGTTAATGTGGCTTTGCCCTTGATTAAAACCATGAACTTTTAAATTAATGCCAAAACCTCTATTTCATGTTTGAGCCAAAAAATCTTAATTTTTAAATATTGACTATTTTAACTCTTCTATTTTGTTGACTTGGCCATTTAAAAAGTTCAAACATTCAACTGTAAAATTCAATTACAAAAACAGACATTTGTTAATTTTTTAAATGATGTTGTTTTAAAAACTGATTAAACATTAATGAAACAATATCGTTTTGCTTTTGTAAACACTAAAGCATCTTATTCGTGAAACCAAAATCTCAAATTGACTTCATATTACTCATTTCAAGTCAGGAAGATGAAGTCGATTTTGGACTCTAGTTTCGCAAAAAGATGCATTAAGTGTTTAAAGAAGTAAAACAACGTTGTTTGACTTATTTTTTAAAACGACACCATTTACAGAGTTAATATACATTTATTTTTATAATCGCGTTTAAGAGTTGATTATTTGGGTTTTTAAATGACCGAGTCAACAAAATATGAGAGTTAAAACTACCAATATATCAAAGTTGGAGATTTTTTTTGACTCATACACGAGTTGGAGGTTTTTAATAACTGTTTTCTCCTTACTTATTTTAAGTGATTTCATACGAATTTTCTTTTCATTTTAATTAATGTTAATTACTTCATTTATTGTCTTGTCTAAATAATTCGACATGAACTTGCGTATTTTGAATTGTGTTATTATATCTTTCCCGCTCTTTTAACTGCTTCATTAGTTATCTTTCTTATAATATTTTGACATCATTTATTTACATATTAATCATAAATGACATTGATCAATTTGTGACAAGAATTACAATGGTTAATAAAAAGTTTTTTTTTGTTTGCAAAATTAGTTAGGCATAGACATACCAGTGCCTACTCATGTATAAGTTGTTTCTTTTCGGTATCGGATTTATGAGTTTTGAAATTAAAATCTATTCGGATATTATAAAGTTTCAGGTGGGTTTCGAGTCAGGTCATCTTAAGTCCGGATGGATTCAGTTTTGGTATATAGAAATTTTAAAATATCCAAAAACTAATGTATCTGAAACAGTTTGAGTATTTGTACCAAAAGTAACCGATTTGGCTTGGGTGTTTTAAATCCAAACTAAAAATAATCAAACAACCAAAAATAACCATATTACCCAATTTGATTTGGTTCGATTCAAATACTTCTACAATTAATTATATGATATAAATAAAATATATAACACTAATTATGAAAAAATATATTAATTTATAAAGAAAAGAAAAAAATTAACATATATACGCTCGTGTGGGTCAATCTTTAATTAGCTTTGTAAATGAAAACTTGAAGCTTAGTTATTTTGGGTTTTGAAAAGACTACGTTTGTTTCTTGTTTAGGATGTTTCGAGCGAAACCAATATCCTAACTTAATAGTGTATTTGTCTACACAATATCTATCTCTATGATTTGTCCGACTTATTTTCAAGCTCCTAATTAAAGGAATATCTTATGGGTGTACAATGTTTTCAAGCATGTCCAAAATCCCATTCCTTGAAATCATCTTTTTTAAAAACACTAACAAATCCTGGGATGAACTAATGGAGAACTTTGAGCATGGCTGGCCTCGCAAGTGTAATTGGAATCCACAGGCCCTCCTATGATTTGACCTCATAAACTGAATGCATTTTATGTCTAATTCTTCGTGTTAATAAAAGTATTGCAGCTCAAAGTATTGTCCATACATATAAGAGATTATCAATAGAACTTATTAGCAAAGACGAGCTAAGCCTTTCCACTCAATACCCTGAGTAATAGAAAGCCTGAGAACTAAAGTAGTCATGATAATTGTTTTGGAAAATTGACAAAATAACCCTTAACTTTCGAAAATAAGTCAAAAAAATCTTCAACTCACAAACAAGCCATTTTAACCTTCAACTTCTAGTCAAACACGAATAAATCTCATACTTTCGTTGACCAAGCCATTTTAATCTCGTCAAAATTCAACCGTTTAGTCCCGTTAGTTATATTTAACGGTTGACTTTTAATGAGCCTAAAATGGTTTGGTCAACGAAAGTATGAGATTTTTTTGTCCTAATTTAAAAATTAAAGATTAATATTTTTGCTTAAAAATGTCTTAACTAAAAATTATATTTTTTTTGACAGAAAAAATATAATTTTTCATATCGATTGTAGTCACTAACTTAATAAAATATGTTCAAATAAGTTTAGATATAATATTTAAAAATGAATTAAAAACAAAAAAAATCTATATAACAGTTGCCGGAAATCCCTTTCACGCATTTGATTTCCTCATTTTCACTTGTTTCATCCTCTATTGAGTATATGTCATTATACTTTTAACAACAATGTGTTTAGGGTTTTATCTTTAACTTTTAAGTTTTTATTCTTAATTTTTTTTAACATAAACACTTAATTATTTTATTTTTTGTATCTGAATTTACAATATAACTGTATTTTTAGTCAAGTTTTTTTACTAAACAATTTTTTGTTTTTAATTCATTTAAAAATATTATAACTAAGCTTAGTTAAACATATTTTATTAAGTTTGTCATTCTAATCGATATGATAAACTATAATTTTTGTTGAAAAAATAAAACAAAAATAGAAATTTTTAGTTAAGATATTTTTAAGTGAACAATTTTAATCTTCAATTTTTAAATTAAAAAAAAAAATCTCATACTTTCGTTGACCAAGCCATTTTAGACTCATTAGTCAACCGTTAAATATAATTAACGGAACTAAACGGTTGAATTTTGACGAGATTAAAATGGCTTGGTCAACAGAAGTATAAGATTTATTCGTGTTTGACTAGAAGTTGAAGGTTAAAATAGCGTGTTTGTGAGTTGTAGAATTTTTTGGCTTATTTTCGAAAATTGAGACTTATTTTGTCAATTTTCCCTAATTGTTTTGCCAAGAACGCCATATTAAATTCGTGAACCACATGGAATCCAAGGTCACCCTCATCTCTGGATAAGAACAGTTTCTCTCATTTTATCCATTGAATTTCTTTTTTGATGGATTTAAACTTCAATGGCATTCGATAATTTTTCACAAATGTCTAAGGGGAATATTATTTATTGTATTTTTAATAATATTATTGTTAAATATATGTTTATATTTTGTTGTTATATAATAATACTTTGTTACCTGTATATAAATTTTCTTTCTAAAATTTACCAAATTACTGTTCATTAAAGATATTCATATTAACTTTTGTTTTTAGTTTTTTTTTTTTTTGCATTCAGTGGCCACAAAAAAATTCAAAAAATCATGTTTTTCAAATGTGTATGAACAATATATTTAGTCAATACATATTTGACCATATATTTAATTCATGTCTCATCTTAGTCCTAACAATGTGTTTGATCCTTTCTGAAACATGAACCATCCAAAATTTCAGATACAAAGCAAAAATAACAAGACGAGTTTTTTTTTTGTTTTTTTTTTGAATGAACAAGACGAGTTTATTTCATACTAAACAAGCTTACTGAAAGTGGACATCATCAGAGACATCAAAAGATGAGTCATCTTATAGTGGCATTGGTGATGAGAACTAGGTGTTGCTAGGGAGTAAGAATCTTAATTAATCTCAAGCTTTTACTTCATACCAAACAATCTTATTCTCATGTTCGGTCATGGTTTGTAGAGAATAGGTGAAAAAATTATGAAATGGGCTTTGAAAAACATGCCTAGCATTCATCAGAAGAATGTAATTTTTGGAGCTACATCAGAGGACTTAATCAAATATCTAAACTAACCTAAAGACAGGCTAGCAATTTCAGGTCATCCTTCCATCTTCTTATCTTTTGCACGGAGCGAGCCAGCCAAATTAGTTTATTGGCTAGGAATATGAAGCTTGAGATTGTAAAGGTTTTTTTTTTGATAAATTGTTTTCTTCAAAGTTTAGTGATGGTCAAGTTCAAAACCGAGAAGCGAAACTCCAACCTTTGATGAAAACCCTTTATAAAAAAAACAACCTTTGAACTTGATACAATCGCAAGCTTCATATTCCACAAGCAAGGTCACAGGATTGTTGGTTTTCATGGAAAGACAATTAGCATGCTTCAAGTGAAAGGCACACCAAACAAGATGGAAGATCATAACACATTAAAATTGTATAGAATCAAAGCAACATAAACCAAACTGTTGGAGCTGTTGTTCTCCCAGGAAATATTAGTCTTCCAAATTATCAGGAGAAAGCGGAGCGAAATAAGCTCCTAGAAAGCGGAGGTATTTGTCAGAAGATCCATGAAACCCAATTATCTTCTTTCCTTTAGCTTCGAGTTTAAACTTAGTACCCACGTTGTATCCCATAAGTCCACAATTCCTCATGTTGGTTTTGATCACAAGGCCATGTATCGCACCCTCGTCGTAGTAACACTTTATAGATAGGATATGTTCATCAGTGATGGGGTCAAGATCAAACTGAAAAATGTATATATCCACATGAAAACTCTCCAGATTTAATAACAAACATATATCCAAAGAAAAAGAGCCTTAAGACGTACCCACTCAGTGAAACCTTGACCCGAATCACCATGGATTTGTCCAGCTTTAGGTTCTCCGTTCTTGATATAATCGAACTTGATGGACTCTATGCCTTCACGACCCCCACGTATAAAGATCTGTGATACGCCTTCATGATCAGCTCCATCATCCCATTCTCTGCCTCCAGTGCTGCCTCCAGCAGGAGTAAGCGGTGCGAAATAAGCTCCTAGAGAGCGAAGGTTTTTGTCAGAAGATCCATGAAACCCAATGATCTTCTTGCCTTTGACTTCAAGTTTAAACTTAGTACCAAGGTTATATCCCATGAGTGCAGAAGCCCTGATATTGGTTTTGATCACCAGGCCTTGTATGGCACCCTCGTCGTAGTAACACGTGATAGATACGATATGTTCATCAATGGTGTGGTTTAGATCAAACTGCAAAATATTTTATATCCACATTAAGAACTATTCAGGTTGATGCATGGATATACTGTAAAATCATATAATATAATATTAGAAACAGAATATTTTAATAATTGATAGAGTTAGTATAACAAAATTATATATTTTAAAATATCTTAATGATATTTTATTTCACAGCATCATATATGTTTTAAAAAAATTATGGTTTTAGCCTACATATTTTTATATTATTTCCTATATTTTTGTATTGAAAAATCCGGTTAATAATCATATTATATAAACATATTTATAGATGTAATCCGGTAAAGTAACACCAAAAAAGTAAAATGTGAAGAAACGTTAAAAATGAATTTTATTTGCATAATTTTTTTAATATTTTGTTTGTGTTTATAGAAATTTATATCTATCAATTATTAATTTACGATTTTAGTGAGATTGTATATTTATCTAAAAAATTATAAATCATTTTTTATTATTTTATAGAACTATCTCATATCTTATGTTAATTCAAATTACAAATAAATCAGTTTATTAATTTATGTAGGAATAAATTTATTAAATATTAAATTATAGGGTTCATATTGTATAAAACAAATTTGATAAAAGTAACCAAGCCTAAAGGAGATTTCACCAGAAGGTATCATTCGTACACGCTGAACCGGTAATCCAAAGAAATAAATCAAGTCAAAGTCAAACACACCACAAGCGATCTAACTTTGATGAATCCACGATGAAATAATATGCAATAGAGTTTGAAAACGTACCCACTCGGTTAAACGTTGACTCGAGCCACCATGGATTGCTCCAGCTTTAAGTTTTTCCTTCTTGACATAATCAAACTTGATGGACTCTATGCCTTCACGACCCTCTCTTATATAGATCTGTGATATACCTTCATGGTGGCCATCATCCCATTCAGTGCCTCCAGTGCCGCCTTTAGCTTCCTGCTTCTGAGCCATCGTGAGTCGACTTGAATCTGATGACTTGATATGCTTGTTAAAAAAATTTCGATCAGATGTGTGAAGAGAATATCTCAAAATATATCATACCCCATTTAAAAATTCTCTATTCTCACCTTAATAAAATACACATATTTTTATTTTTTAAATAAAAAGCGGTTAAAGACAACAATATCTTTAACAAAATCGCCTAATTACTTAATCCGACTACAGAAAGCCCACCCATCTAAACCAATCCAAATCCCAACTGGATCCTAAACTTAAATGTTACGTTTCATTTCTTCCTCTATTTTTTGTCAAGTTGACTCTCCTCCTTCTCTTTCTCTCGTGACAGAAGAGGTGACAAATCCTAAAAATCTTTGTCCTCTTCGTTTCTTCTTCTTTCTCTGTAATAACCGAGTCCCCATCTTCCAAATCGACAAGAGATTGACATCCTTCATCTTGGTAAGTGATTTATTCTGTTGAATTTAATCGTATATTGTATTTAGGTTAGATAAAAATTAGGAAAAACTTCTAAGTTGTAGAGGAAACTAAAATATTGTTTTTAGTAAGCTAGTTTGTGCTACGAAATTGGGTGAAAACACGGTAAAATCTTAGATTTGGTTTATATTATGATAAAAAAAAGTATTTTGGACTCTTATTTTAGACGAAACTGTTGTGATTTTGAGGGGGTTTTTATTGGATAAGTTGAATATAACTGGTGAGATGTCTTGTTGAAACATAAATTATGAATTAGGGAGCAAATGTATATGAATCGTGTATGTATTCAATTGGAGAGAATGTTGGATTTTTAGGTTATTGAGATTGAAAGTGAATTTGTTTTGATATTAGTGTAGTGAGGAGAGTCCGAGTATGACTATGATTTAGAGTAAATGTTTTTGTGGTCGAATGTTTGATATCTGAAATCGAACTGGTGACCGTACCATGATCATCTTAAGCCAAAACATATGCAACAATATGTGGTGTGCCTTTCCTTCTATCATGCAGTGTTCTTGTAGTAACAACAAAACATGTATGCTGCTTGATGTAATATCTAACTCTCTAACTTTGCAATTCACACAATCCACTTGCAACCTTCTTTGGCTCCTCGACATTTAATCACAAATCTCTTAGTATCTGACTTAATTATAGCAAACTCAAAACAATTTTGATGTGAAGCCATCTGAATATGAACTTTTGCTGCCTCCTTGGTGGTAAATTCTTGCCCAAAAACCAAATTTGCACCATAATCCCATGGCTGATAGTAAACTGGTGGCATTTCTTCTGTATCTTCAAACACATGCTAATCTCTTTCGGCGACATTCTCTTCGTGAAAAGTAAGCACACCACCAAAGCCTTCATTATCAGTTGCATTATTCTCAGTACCATCCTCATCACCAGTCTCTCCACCAGGCAATGTTCTTGAAACAACAGAACATGTATGCTGCTTGATGTAACTTCTAACCGTTCAAATATCTGAATTCTTTAACTTTGCAACTCGCACAAACCACTTGCAACCATCTTTGTCTCCTTTGCATTTAACCACAAATCTCTTAGTAACCGACTTAATTATATCAAACTCAAAGCATTCTGATATGAAGTCACCTGAATAAGAACTTTTGCTACCTCCTTGGTCCAAATTCTTGACCTATAACTAAATCCATACCATCATCATGTGGCTGACTGACACCATCAAGCATCTCAATGTCTTCGTGAAAAGTGAGCACACCACCAGTAGCATCTTCATCATCAACCTTTATACCCTCTCTATTAAATAGACCGACATAGACATCAGTTTTATCATTCTCAGTACTGTCTTCACCATCAGCCTTTATAGCCTCTCTATCAGATAGACCGACATAGACATCAGTTTCATCATCCCTTCTTATAGTTGCATTTCTTCATTGATGAACTTCACATTTAGAACACTTCTACACTTCTCATGATTTATTTGCAGTAGATAACCAAAAACGTCTTCATCATTCCAAATATATGATGAATTGTATGAATACAATACCATTGGAAAGTAAATAATCTTCACTTCGACTTTAGATTCATCTACTTTTATCTTTCTGCAAATACGCTCAACTAAACCAGAGTAAGTGAACTTCTCCACTGATGTCTTCAACACAATCGTGTGAATTTCATCTTCTCCCTCACCATCTGCCGAGATCCATTTTATTTCAGCCCCACCCTTATTATATTATCTCCCATAATAAAAAAAATGGTTGTGGAATGTGGATTTTGCATTTTTCTGAAAATATAATAGTGTTATCATTAGAATTATTATTAATAAGAGTAGTCCTTCTTAGTCTTGTTCGAAGCTTCACCTCCTTTGTTATGACCATTAGAAGCATTAGACCTTCCACATCCCTCTTCCTCTTCCACCATAACCCCTACCTTTGCCTCTTCCTCGCGAGTTGTTATGGCTTCCACGACCTTGCGTATCATTCTTTACAAACATTAGCCTTGATTGATTTTCATCTTGGGTTTGTTGTTTGATGCGCTCTTCGAAAGTCTTTATTCTCCCAACAATATCTTCGAAGCTTGCTGAATTTAGATCAAGTAGTTGTTCTAGAGAAGCTACGATGTGTATGAATTTGTTTGTAGGAAGTCCTTCTAAAAACTTCTTTACCAGCCTTGGTACATCCATGATTTTACCTAACGCGGCTGACTTTGATGCTAGACCCGATAGTTTTCCTGCATAATCATCCACCATATCTTCACCTGTCATCTTCAGTTTATCGAACTCAGACATCAAGGTCTGTAACCTCGCTTCTCTCACGCGATCATCACCTAGGTTACAAGATTTGATAGCATCCCAAATCGTCTTTGATGTATAGTGCTCTCTAATTTGAAGAATCAACGCTTCCGGAATCGACTTAAAGATTAGAACAATCGCATCATTGTTCTTCTTTAAATCGATGTTCCCTGATTTGATAGTATCCCAAACGAAGCATAACTTTCATTCTTATCGACCATATGGTGTAGTTGGTCGATGTTAGCATCAGACATCGTGTGTCATTCTTCATCTCAATACCTTTATCACGTATTTGAGAAGCAATATCGTCCCATGTTTTGATCGAATTACAACTCCTCTTGTAAATGATTTTGAAACCTGAAGGCTCTGATACCAATTAAAGTTGCAAAATCACAAAATTATAAGAACTACTCTTCAGATTAGATTTAGAAACTCTTTCAAAACTAAATCATTGTGTTTCTCTTAAGGGATACAACATCTCTGCAACTTCTTATATAGGTTGAAGCTAATTCTTAACCTAATAATAATATGGAAATATTTCTACGGATCTGTATATACATACCATATCTCTGTAAGTTCAAAATGTTTCATACACTAAAAGGTCAAAATAGCCTCCTATGAGAATGGGCCAAACGTCGTCGTCTACGGCGGAATCTAACGAAAGGGAGATAGATCTATGCCTATGCTATGTATCTCCGATGATCATCGTTGCCGGTGGTGGAGGAGGAGAATCGTCGATTCTGGAATTAGAGATCGTGATTTCACTTCAGATCTACCAGACGAGCGCTTAGCTCACGTGTTTCAGTACCCCGGAGCTGGAGATTGGAAACGATGCTCTCTCGTTTGCAAACGGTGGCTATTCGTCGACGGTCAGAACCGTCGGTGAATTCTGATGTCTTTTACTTTTTTAAAAACTTATTTCTTTTATTAATTATAACAAAAGGGAAATAGAGATATTTTACCTTTTAATGAATGTCATTTTTGTGACTTTCTCTTCCTGGTGCCGTTTTTGAGATAAAAACTTCAGTACCATTTTGGTCGATTGCCCTATTTTTATTTTTTAAATGAAAAGTTGCTAAAGACAACAATATCTTTAACAAAATTGTCTAATTACTTAATCCGACTACAAAAAGCCCACCCATCCAAACCAATCCAAATCCCAACGGGATCCTAAACTTAAATGTTGCGTTTCAATTCTTCCTCTCATTTTTGTCAAGTTGACTCTCCTCCTTCTCTTTCTCTCGTGATAGAAATGGTGACAAACCCTAAAAATCTGTGTCCTCTTCGTTTCTTCTTCTTTCTCTGTAATAACCGAGTCCCCATCTTCCAAATCGACAAGAGATCGACATCCTTCATCTTGGTAAGTGATTTATTCTGTTGGATTTCATCATATATTGTATTTAGGTTAGATAAAAAATTAGGAAAAACTTCTAAGTTGTAGACGAAACTAAAATATTGTTTTTAGTAAGCGAGTTTGTGCTACAAAATTGGGTGAAAACACGGTAAAATCTTAGATTTGGTATATTAAGATAGAAAAGTATTTTGGACTCTTATTTTGGACCAAACTGTTGCGATTTTGTGGGTTTTTTTATTTGGATAAGTTGAATATAATTGGTGAGATGTCTTGTTAAAACTGAAACTATGAATTAGGGAGCAAATATATATGTATCGTGTATGTATTCAATTTGAGAGAATGTTGGATTTTTAGGTTATTGAGATTGAAAGTGAATTTGGTTTTGATATTAGTTTAGTGAGGAGAGTCCGAGTATGACTATGATTTAGAGTTAATGTTTTTGTGGTCGAATGTTTGATATCTGAAATCGAACTAGTGACCGTACCATGATCATCTTAAGCCAAAAAAATATGCAACAATATGTGGTGTGCCTTTCCTTCTATCATGAAGTGTTCTTGTAGTAACAACAAAACATGTATGCGGCTTGATGTAATATCTAACTCTCTAACTTTGCAATTCACACAATCCACTTGCAACCTTCTTTGGATCCTTGACATTTAATCACAAATCTCTTAGTATCCGACTTAATTATAGCAAACTCAAAACAATTTTGATGTGAAGCCATCTGGATATGAACTTTTGCTGCCTCCTTGGTGGTAAATTCTTGACCAAAAACCGAATTTACACCATAATCCCATGGCTGATAGTCAACTGGTGGTATTACTTATGTATCTTCAAACACATGCTCATCTCTTTCGGTGAAATTCTCTTCGTGAAAAGTGAGCACACCACCAATACCTTCATTATCAGTTGCATTATTCTCAGTACCATCTTCATCACCAGCCTCTCTACCATGCAATGTTCTTGTAACAACAGAACATGTATGCTTCTTGATGTAACTTCTAACCGTCCAAATATCTGAATTCTTTAACTTTGCAACTCGCACAAACCACTTGCAGCCATCTTTGTCTCCTTTGCATTTAACCACAAATCTCTTAGTATCCGACTTAATTATATCAAACTCAAAGCATTTCTGATATGAAGTCGCCTGAATAAGAACTTTTGCTACCTCATTGGTCCAAATTCTTGACTTATAACTAAATCCATACCATCATCATGTGGCTGATTGACACCATCAAGCATCTCAATGTCTTCGTGAAAAGTGAGCACACCACCAGTAGCATCTTGATATACCATGGTTTTGACCCAGTTTTAGCCATGGTATTGATATGTTTTTATGATATATATATATATATATATGTGTGTGTGTGTGTGTTTTGGAGTCTATTAGGTATGTTTTCAGGTTCAGGTGCATTTTGGAGTAAAGTGATGATTTAGGTGTCCTTATGGAGCTTAAAGGAGAGTTTTCCGAGATGACTACAAAGATCAGACAACAAGGTCAATATCCAGAGTTACATATCGATCGATAGACATCCTGTGTAATCGATCGATGACACTTCCGTAGAAGACGAAGTCAAGATACTCCATCGATCGATGTACACCATGTACCATCGATCGATATCAAGCGTGAAGAACAAGTCTTACTTGGCCGACTTGAAGCCCAATTTCTCTCAATATTACAAGATTTCCCCTGACAAATTTTTAACCTAATGGAACTCATATTTGTAGTTATGCCTATGTGTTTTTGCAAAGTGTGCTTTTATATGTTTAGAGTGCCTTTTGTGCGTTTGATACTATTTTATACTTAGCAATAAAGTATTCTTTTCATCTTAATTCTCAAAGGTTATAGAATTCTAGATTTAGAAGAAACACACAAAGAGATTTGTTGTTCCAAAGAACTAAAAGTTCAATCTTATAATCTTATGAATTTCTATTATTACCTTGCTGCTATGAATCACTTAGCCATGTCTGAGTAGATTCACTTGTTAGATTTAGGGTTCTAATAGTTATGAGGGATTAGCCCCAACTATGGAATGTTAAGGTGTGATATTCATTATCCAAATGAACTCTAATGTTTACTCTAGAGTAGCTAACTAGAGTATGATCATGGAATGATTTAACTTGTTAATCATTATCCTAAAATCATTTGGCATAAGCTTAGATCCTCTAGGGATACGCGAGAGCCGGTCTATGATCTTGGTGAACACAGTTTCGATTCGATCTTATGTTATATCGATCGATACTCCTATAGAGTAATCGATCGACGGCAACCCATATCGACCGATATCGCGGCAGCAACATCGGTCGATATTGCCGGCAGATAGATCAATGGACGAGTCTATATAGCGATAGCTATTAGATCTGTCTAAGAATCGAAGTTCTTATATATCTTACAAGCAACTTATTAAAACATATGTAGCATTATAATCCTCATTATCTGAATAGCAACCTTGAATCTAACTACTTTCTTTTATTGTTTAAAACCTAAAACCATTCTCTTTAGTAATTATCATTGCTCACACTTGCAATTTCTATTTTAAACTTAACCAACCTAGTATAATCACTTAGGATTACATCTTTTGTGTTCCTCAGTTCCCTGTGGATTCGATCCCTAAGTACTACAACTGAACCTCTTATTTGAGAGAGTAATTCACTCCTTAGGCATAAATATTTGAGTGATATCACATCTTCATCATCAGCCTTTATACCATCTCTATCAGATAGACCGGCATAAACATCAGTTTCATCATTCTCAGTACTGTCTTCACCACCAGACTTTATAGCCTCTCTATCAGATAGACCAACGTAGACATCAGTTTCATCATCCCTTCTTATAGTTGCATTTCTTCATTGATGAACTTCACATTTAGAACACTTCTACACTTCTCATGATTTACTTGCAGTAGATAACCAAAAACGTCTTCATCATTCCAAATATATGATGAATTGTATTAATACAATACCATTGGAAAGTAACTAATCTTCACTTCGAATTTAGATTCATTTACCTTTATCTTTCTGCAAATACGCTCAACTAAATCAGAGTAAGTGAACTTCTCAACTGATTTCTTCAACACAATCGTGTGAATTTCATCTTCTCCCTCACCATCTCTCGAGATCCATTTTATTTCAGCCCCACCCTTAATATAATATCCCCCATAATCTAAAAAAATGATTGTGGAATGCGGATTATGCATTTTTCTAAAATATAATAGTATTATCATTAGAATTATTATTATTAAGAGTAGTCCTTCTTAGTCTTGTTCGAAGCTTCACCTCCTTTGTTATGACCATTAGAAGCATTAGACCTTCCACGTCCCTCTTCCTCTTCCACCATAACCCCTACCTTTGCCTATTCCTCGCGAGTTGTTATGGCTTCCACGACCTTGCGTATCATTCTTTACAAACATTAGCTTTGATTAATTTTCATCTTGGGTTTGTTGTTTGATGCTCTCTTCGATAGTCTTTATTCTCCCAACAATATCTTCGAAGCTCTCTGAATTTACATCAAATAAATGTTCTAGAGAAGCTACGATGTGTATGAATTTGTTTGTAGGAAGTCCTTCTAAAAACTTCTTTACCAGCCTTGGTACATCCATAATTTTATCTAACGCGGCTGACTTTGATGCTAGACCCGATAGTTTTCCTACATAATCATCCACCATATCTTCACCTGTCATCTTCAGTTTATCGAACTCAGACATCAAGGTCTGTAACCTCGCTTCTCTCACGCGATCATCACCTAGGTTACAAGATTTGATAGCATCCCAAATCGTCTTTATTGTATAGTGTTCTCCAATTTGAAAAATCAACGATTCCGGAATCGACTGAAAGATTAGAACAATCGCATCATTGTTCTTCTTTAAATCGATGTTCTCTGATTCGATAGTATCCCAAACGAAGCATAACTTTCTTTCTTATCGACCATATGGTGTAGTTATTCAATGTTAGCATCGGACATCGTGTGTCATTCTTCATCTCAAGATCTTTATCACGTATTTGAGAAGCAATATTGTCCCATGTTTTGATCGAATTACAACTCCTCTTATAAATTGAAACCTGGAGGCTCTGATATCAATTAAAGTTGCAAAATCACACAAATTAGAAGAACTACTCTTCTTATTAGATTTAGTAACTCTTTCAAAACTAAATCAATGGATTTCTCTTAAGGGATACAACATCTCTGCAACTCCTTATATAGGTTGAAGCTAATTCTTAACCTAATAATAATATGGAAACATTTCTACGGATTTGTATATACATACCATATCTCTGTAAGTTCAAAATGGTTCATAGACTAAAAGGTCAAAATAGCCTCCTACGAGAATGGGCCAAGCGTCGTCGTCTACGGCGGAAACTAACGAAAGGGAGATAGATCTCCGCCTATGCTATGTATCTCCGATGATCATCGTTGCCGGTGGTGGAGGAGGAGAATCGATCGATTCTGAAATTAGAGATCGTGATTTCACTTCAGATCTACCAGACAAGTGCGTTGCTCACGTGTTTCAGTACCTTGGAGCTGGAGATCGGAAACGATGCTCTCTCGTTTGCAAACGGTGGCTATTCGTCGACGGTCAGAACCGTCGGTGAATTCTGATGTCTTTTATTTTTATTTTAACTTATCTCTTTTATTAATTATAACAAAATGGCAATAGAGATATTTTACCTTTTAATGAATGTCATTTTTGTGACTTTCTCTTCCTGGTGCCATTTTTGAGATAAAAACTTCAGAAGTGTCATTTTGGTCAATTGCCCTATTTTCATTTTTTAAATGAAAAGTGGTTAAAGACAACAATATCTTTAACAAAATCGTCTAATTACTTAATCCGACGACAGAAAGCCCACACATCCAAACCAATCCAAATCCCAACTGGATCATAAACTGAAATGTTGCATTTCAGTTCTTCCTTTCATTTTTGTCAAGTTGACTCTCCTCCTTCTCTTTCTCTCGTGACAGAAATGGTGACAAACTCTAAAAATCTTTGTCCTCTTCGTTTCTTCTTCTTTCTCTGTAATAACCGAGTCCCATCTTCCAAATCGACAAGAGATCGACATCCTTCATCTTGGTAAGTGATTTATTCTGTTGGATTTTATTGTATATTGTATTTAGGTTAGATAAAAATTAGGAAAACCTTCTAAGTTGTAGACGAAACTAAAATATTATTTTTAGTAAGCGAGTTTGTGCTATGAAATTGGGTGAAAACAAGGTAAAATCTTATAATTGGTATATATTATGATAGAAAAGTATTTTGGACTCTTATTTTGGACCAAACTGTTGCGATTTTGTGGGTTTTTTTATTGGATAAGTTGAATATAATTGGTGAGATGTCTTGTGAAAGCAGAAACTATGAATTAGGGAACAAATGTATATGAATCGTGTATGTATTCAATTTGAGAGAATGTTGGATTTTTAGGTTATTGAGATTGAAAGTAAATTTGGTTTTGATATTAGTGTAGTGAGGGGAGTCCGAGTATGACTATGATTTAGAGTTAATGTTTTTGTGGTCGAATGTTTGATATCTGAAATCGAACTGGTGACTATACAATGATCATCTTAAGCCAAAAATATGCAACAATCTGTGGTGTGCCTTTCCTTCTATCATGCAGTGTTCTTGTAGTAACAACAAAACATGTATGATGCTTGATGTAATATCTAACTCTCTAACTTTGCAATTCACACAATCCACTTGCAACCTTCTTTGGCTCCTCGACATTTAATCACAAATCTCTTAGTATCCGACTTAATTATAGCAAACTCAAAACAATTTTGATGTGAAGCCATCTGAATATGAACTTTTGCTGCCTCCTTGGTGGTAAATTCTTGACTAAAAACCAAATTTACACCATCATCCCATGGCTGATAGTCAACTGGTGGTATTACTTCCGTATCTTCAAACACATGCTTATCTTTTTCGGTTACATTCTCTTCGTGAAAAGTTAGCACACCACCAATGCCTTCATTATCAGTTGCATTATTCTCAGTACTATCTTCATCACCAGCCTCTCTACCAGGCAATGTTCTTGTTACAACAGAACATGTATGCTGCTTGATGTAACTTCTAACCATCCAAATATCTGAATTCTTTAACTTTGCAACTCGCACAAACCACTTTCAGCCATGTTTGTGTCCTTTGCATTTAACCACAAATCTCTTAGTATCCGACTTAATTATATCAAACTCAAAGCATTTCTGATATGAAGTCGCCTGAATAAGAAATTTTGCTACCTCCTTGGTCCAAATTCTTGACCTATAAATAAATCCATACCATCATCATGTGGCTGATTGACACCATCAAGCTTCTCAATATCTTCGTGAAAAGTGAGCACACCACCAGTAGCATCTTCATCATCAGTCTTTATACTCTCCCTATCAGATAGACATAGAAATCAGTTTCATCATTCTCAGTACTGTCTTCACCACCACCTTTTATAACCTCTCTATCAGATAGACCGACATAGACATCAGTTTCATCATCCTCTTTATATAGTTGCATTTCTTCATTGATAACTTCACATTTAGAACACTTCTACACGTCTCATGATTTCACTACAAGAAAACTAAGCCATTACTAGGAAAATTTACTAGGAAAACATTTCCTCGTAAAAATACTACTAGTTTACTTCGACTTTACGAGGAAACATATTTTCCTCGTAAGGTTCTCGTAAACTTACGAGAAAAGCTTTTCCTCGTAAAGTGGAAGTAAATTTACGAGGCTCTTACGAGGAAAATGTTATTTTCCTCGTAAAGGCATAGTAGAACATTTCCTCGTAAAGTCCTAGTAAATCTTTACTACGAAATTAGGAGGAAAGGATTTGTTACTACGAAATTAAGAGGAAGTGGATAGAAAATATAGAATATTAATCAAAAACGTGTTTTGTACCTACTTTTCCTAGCAATTTCCTAGTAAATGCTCAGATTCGAAAATTTCTATAAATATCACCATATGTGATTCATTTGAAACACACCCAAAAAAAATCAGCTATAAGCTTGATCAAACAAAAAAAAATGTCCGGTCCGGGAAGTATTTTCGAGTTGCGGAAGTGGATGTATTCACACAGAGATAATAACGGGAGGGTGACGAAAGAATTTCTCGAAGGGTTGGAGACGTTTATGCATCAAGCAGATTTTACACCACTCACGCAGGAAAGTGGTAAGATGTTCTGTCCTTGTCGGAAATGTTGCAATACCAAATTAGGCCCTCGTGAAAATGTTTGGAAGCATTTAGTTAATAGAGGTTTCATGCCATATTATTATATTTGGTATCAACATGGAGAAGATGCTAGTTGTAGGAATGAAGGTAGCAGTAGTAATCAGGTTGAACCGGTT
>CAKOAT010123932.1:0-30127 GCA_932364175.1 Eruca vesicaria subsp. sativa | reverse complement strand
GATATTAATATTTTTATTTTCAGGTCGCCCCTAGGAAAAAGGGGCGTATCATCGGGATTGGCTCAGTTAACGATGTCCATGCAGCGACATCGTCTTATCATCAGGAGCAGCACGATGTCAATGATCAGCTGCGCTCGCAGTTGGAGGCGACGCAGTCTCAAGTGACTTCGCTCACCGATGATCTCACTTCTGTCACCAAATCCTCGACATTATGGCGGTTGGAAACCCGCAAGTGCAAGAGCTGTTGCGTCAGAGACGGGAACGTGCAGGGATTCCAAGTACCCAACATCCTCCGCCATCACAGTCACAGCCGGCAACCAACTATGGAGAGGATTTGCCGAGCCAGGACGACGTTTTGTTCAGTCAGCAATTTCACGACCAGCATCCGTAGTTTCTTTTATTTTAATTTGTATATTATGAATTTAAAAACTTATTGTATATTATCTAGTTATTTATAAAATATTTTGTTTTTTTATTTTTATTTATAATTTGATTTTTTTTTTTTTTTTAAAAATAAATTAATTATTTGTAACTATTTTTTTAATAGGAAAAAAACATTTCCACGCAAAATCCTCGTAAAATATTCCAAGTAATATCCTCGTAAATAGTTCTAGTTATTTCCTCGTAATGTATCACTACGACCTTACGAGGAAATGTTTACTACGAGCTTACGAGGAAAGCTTAAGAGGACCTTACGAGGAAAATTTTACCACGCCTTTACGAGGAAATCTTTCCTCGTAAATTCGCTACGACCTTATGAGGAAAATGGCTTTACGATGAACGTGTTTCGAGGAAACGCGTTTCCTCGTAAGTTCCTAGTAAAAGGCCATTTACTAGGAACTAACGAGGAAAATCCGTCCTAGTAATGGACGAGTTTTCTTGTAGTGTTTACTTGTAGTAGATTACCAAAAACGTCTTCATCATTCCAAATATATGATGAATTTTATGAATACAATACCATCGGAAAGTAACTAATCTTCACTTCGGCTTTAGATTCATCTACCTATATCTTTCTGCAAATACGCTCAACTAAACCAGAGTAAGTGACCTTCTCCACTAATTTCTTCAACACAATCGTGTGAATTTCATCTACTCCCTCACCATCTCTCGAGATCCATTTTATTTCAGCCCCACCCTTAGTATAATATCCCCCATAATCAAAACAAATAATTGTGGAATGTGGATTTTGCATTTTTCTGAAATATAATAGTATTATCATTAGAATTATTTTTTTAAGAGTAGTCCTTCTTAGTCTTGTTTGAAGCTTCACCTCCTTTGTTATGACCATTAGAAGCATTAGACCTTCCACGTCCCTCTTCCTCTTCCACCATAACCCCTACCTTTGCCTCTTCCTCGCGAGTTGTTATGGCTTCCACGACCTTGCGTATCATTCTTTACAAACATTAGCTTCAATTGATTTCATCTTGGGTTTGTTGTTTGATGCGCTCTTCGAAAGTCTTTATTCTCCCAACAACATCTTCTAAACTTGCTGAATTTAGATCAAGTAGTTTTTCTAGAGAAGCAACGATGTGTATGAATTTGTTTGTAGGAAGTCCTTCTAAAAACTTCTTTACCAGCCTTGGTACATCCATGATTTTATCTAACGCGGCCGACTTTGATGCTAGTCCCGATAGTTTTCCTACATAATCATCCACCATGTCTGCATCTTTCATCTTCAGTTTATCGAACTCAGACATCAAGGTCTGTAACCTCGCTTCTCTCACGTGATCATCACCTAGGTTACAAGATTTGATAGCATCCCAAATCGTCTTTGATGTATAGTGTTCTCCAATTTGAAGAATCAACGCTTCCGGAATCGACTGTAAGATTAGAACAATCGCATCATTGTTCTTCTTTAAATCGATGTTCCCTGATTCGATAATATCCCAAGCGAAGCATAACTTTCATTCTTATCGACCATATGGTATAGTTGGTCGATGTTAGCATCGGACATGGTGTGTCATTCTTCATCTCAAGACCTTTATCACGTATTTGAGAAGCAAATTTGTCCCATGTTTTGATCGAATTACAACTCCTCTTGTAAACGATTTCGAAACCTGGAGGCTCTGATACCAATTAAAGTTGCAAAATCACGTAAATTATAAGAACTACTCTTCTTATTAGATAAACTCTTTCAAAACTAAATCAATGTGTTTCTCTTGTTTCTCTTAAGGGATACAACATCTCTGCAACTCCTTATATAGGTCGAAGCTAATTCTTAACCTAATAATAATATGGAAACATTTCTAAGCTCGATATGTTTTCTTTTTTCTTAACTTACTAAACTTCCTTTTAATAAATTAATTTTTTCATTAAGTTGATTGAAATTATCCAACAGTTTTCCGATACCATATACAAGTTATTACTAGTGTCCACCATACACACCCAGTCATGTATACTAAATTGCTATATAATTGCCTGTTGAGACAAATATCTCATCTAACCGTGTTTGATTATCTCTTGCCATCTTGGTTATAAAAATGAATTAATGATAACGATTGAGACCCACTAATCAACCATAGTTTTTGTTATATAACTTATCTGGCATTCACATATTGATGTAGTGTTTGAATCTTCCTTTCCTCATCCGTTTTTCTTTTCTTTTTTTTTGTCTTTTGACAAGTATTGACTATAATTAAAAGGTTTACTGGTGAGATAGTCAATTTTGAAGACGAAATTAAAAATGTAGCATATGATTTGATATTATTAGATCTCATAATATTTTGTTTCTTTTCTTTCGGTTATCTCTTTTCTTTAAACAAGTTGCCGGTAATAACATCCAAAACACATATGTCATTTAAATAAAAATATTACTAGAATAGTAGTAATTATGACATCCATGTTAACTATAGTGATAGTATATAAATAGAATAGACCATACTAAATGGTATAGTTTATGTTACTGAAATTATAAAATGATTTAAATATATTATATTACTATACATATCCAAAATTAGTTAAACTGAACCTAATTGCAATTCAAATCTTTCAAAAACTTAACCCAAAACACTAATCACTAATTATTATCAAAATAGAATAGGAAATAAGGTAATGGTTACCCAACATTAACCCAAACCTACTACAAACTAAATCCAAAACACTAATCACTAAACCCTAAAAAATATAAATCATAACCCAAATATCAAAATATGCAGATTCAAATAAAATAGTACAACAAAATAAGATAGTATATATTGTTCAAATAGAATAACTTACAATATATACAAGTGGTGGTGGTTAAGTGAAAGAAGTGGAGACTAGTATAAAAAACTAAACCCAAAATACTAATCACTAAACTTATAAAAAATTATAAACCCTAACTCAAATATCAAAATATGATATAATACATATATTAAATATTATCAAATAGAATATTAACAAACGAAATAGCATAGTACATATTATTTAACTTTTAAAAATTTATTAGTGCAAGGAAGGAGGTAATGATTACCTCAACATCAATCCAAACCTACCATAAACTAAATCCAAAACACTAATCACTAAACCTTAAAAAAAATATAAATCCTATAAATAAATATAAACTCTAACCCAAATATCAAAATATGCACATAGTACATAATACTAAAATTATCAAAATAGAATAGTAACAAACGAAATAGCATAATACATATTGTTTAAATTTTAAAATATTTATGATTGCAGGGAATGAAGTAATGCTTACCCCAACATCAACTCAAACATACCATAAACTAAACCCAAAACACTAATCACTAAATCCTAAAAATAAATATAAACCCTAACCCAAATATTAAAATATGCAAATCCAAATAAAATAGTGACAATGAAATAACCTAGTACATATTGTTTAAGTAGAAGAGTACAACCGGAAACTTACAGTATATACGAGTGGTGGTGATTACGGTGGAAGAAGTGGAGATTAATATCAAGAAGATTGTGGTTGTTTTGAAGGATCTAATGACAAAACTATAAAATCAAAAATTACAGATCTGGTTAATAACTAAAAGAAATGATCATGATAGAAAAAGAGATGGTGATTAAAGACAATAAATATAAAGTCTGGTGTGAAGTTGGTAATAATGTATCATAACGCTGACAGAAAATAAAACAGTAGGGAGAGAAGAAAAGTGGTGGTAGTTGATAATTAAAAAAAAATGTTTTTTTCTTTGGAAAAAAGTTTGTCAGCTACACGAAGTATAGTGTAATATGGTGAAAACCATCCAAAGTATAAGAATGTGTTAACAACTACACGATGTATATGATAATACATGCCACATACATGATGTTAATGTAAACATGGTGCCAACATCACAACAAGGTCTAATTGATTTTAGCTTAAATAATTGGGATCATAGCGTAAGTTATTAAAGTTAAACTCCGATTTACAATATCCGACCCTAACCAAACATTAAACCCGATCTTTTCACCCAATCGATTTCATTAAGGTTTGAAACAAAAAAAAAATTGGAGATTTCGAACACAAAGAGAGATTGAGAGAGACAAAGAGAGATGGAATTGGGAGGAGGAACTAACCATAAGGGGAAGGGAAATCGAATCCGGATGAGCTAATCAAAGAAGGAGAAACATGGCGATGATGAGATAAGAACTCTTTCTTATTTACTTCAATTATTGGAATAAATTGATGGATTTACCATGTTCTAATGATATTTTTTTGGAAACAGTGATTCAATACCGGCGAAGATTAATTGTTTACATTCGGGTGTGTACTTGCATAGATTGAAACCTGTAAATGGTCCAAGGTTTTGGGAGAAATCTGGTGAAGAACGTATTGAATCATCTCCTTACAAGAGACCACCTCGAAGACCAAAAGGGAAGGCAAGAATTAAAGGAATAAATGAATCACCCAAGAAAAATCAGACCAAAATTAATAGAAAAGGAAGAATAGGTCATTGTGGTGTATGTGGTGGTGCAGGCCACAACTCAAGGAAGTGTCCTAAGAGGTAAATTGTTATCATATTGTCAAGCTTTTGTCTTTTTGTGTTTGATTAATTTTAGTTTGTTGCAGTCTGAAGAAAACAGAGCTAAGCTTAGACGTCTTAACGTGGAACAACAAGCTCAGGAACAAGAAGTTGTAGACGTCTCCTCAACCGCACCACCTGTTACACAAAATTGATTTCTCTCATCCAAGTTTATTTAGCTTTCTAATATGTATTTGTAAGCTTTGGATATGTATTAGAATAATTTTAATGTCTCTCAACTCTTCTTATGTATGATAACTCAGTGAGATAAAACTCTTATTTTGTATGAATTTATGTGTTGTAATATTTTGTTTGAAGTATGTGATCTAGTCTTTAGAATGATAAAAGGAAACAAACAACCTTTTAGATCAAATACTTGATGTTCACAGCATTACAAAGATGTTCACAACATTACAAAGCTTCTAAGAACATTAACTATGTCTTAAGCATTACAACAAGTACTTCACAGCTTAAGAAAATTGTTAATGATGTCTTCTTCTGTTTCTTTTTTAGTCAAATCACTTTGAAGTTTAGTAATTTTCTTCTCCAATTCTACAATAGTGTTCTTCTTCACAATTTCTAGATTCATTCAAAGCTTGTTTTTGCCACCCAAAACCCTCTTCCTTGTCAAACCATCGAAAAAAATTGCATGCACCTCCACGCTACAAGAATGACAAAATTAACAACCAAAATAACTCAAAATCAAGAACAGATTACAACTTCTCGTACCTTGTATCGTTCACACCCATAGAATCTTCGACTCGGATTTTGGTCAGTCCAAGCTTGAGCTATCTTCGCCGGCAATCCGCAATGGCAAAGCACATTGCCTTGAATCACCTTTCCCTTCCCCTTATGGTTAGTTCCTCCTCCAGTTCCATCTCTCTTTATCTCTCTCAATCTCTCTCTGTGTTTGAAATCTCCAAAAAAAAATTTTTCTCGAACCCTAATGAAATTGATTTGGGGAAAAAGATAGGGTTTAATATTTGGTTAGGGTCGGATATTGTAAATTGGAATTTAACTTTAATAAATTACGCTTTGACCCTAATTATTTAAGCTAAAATCAATTAGACCTTGTTGTGATGTTGGCACCATGTTTACATTAACATCATATATGTGACATGTATTATCATATACATCGTGTAGTTGTTGACACATTCTTATAATTTAGATAATTTTCACCATATTATCCTATATGTCGTGTAGCTGACGAAGTTTTTTCTTTTTTCTTTCAATAACATAGTATATATTTTATAAATAATTGAAAAACTTTTTTTTGTGAGATAATTAATCTTCTTCTTTCAATAATATAGTATATATTTTATAAATAATTGAAAAACTTTTTTTGTTAGATAATTAATTATAATTTTTTGTGGTTATACAGCTTAATTCTCCATAATTAAATCACTATCGGAGTTGCTTCTTTGAAGCCAAAAAAGAAAAAAATTCAGAGCTGCTCCTTGTCACAATAACTGTGGTTAAAAGATTTGTATTATAATGACCTGAGACCTACTAATTAATCATAGTTGAATTAAAAGCTCAATTATTCTAACCATAGTTGAGATACATTTCATCCTTTAGTTGAATTATTGGAAGAAAGTTTACCAAACAGTAGAAACATTACAAGAGACACGAGGAAGCATCACCACCGTTAAAAAAACCAACCCAGATGGTGGAAATCAAACGGTTACTAACAACAATGAACAAAGAAAAATAATAGGGTTGCGAATACAGCAAAAAAAAAAACTGAAAATAAACACGTGGCGAATATAGAACATGATACACACACTACATCACAGGCATGTCACTCCTTACTCTCGGTTCAACGGTGCTGGCTCCTAGTATCGTCGCTGTACAGCCTGCGAATCACAACGGTTAAGACATCCTAGATCTGATTTGTCCGGTCAACGACCACAAAACTCTAGATATTAATAACAAAGTTACTGTACCAGTCGTAGACGGTGGGAGCGTTTGGGTGAGAGGGCTTGTCGAAGAGATTAGTACCCATTCCTCTGGTGGCGATGTTACTTCCTGGATGAAACACACTCCTCCACACGTTCTCTTTACGTGCCGATCCTGGCGTCGTTGGAGTTCCTGGACTCCCCGCCGCAGCTGGCATAGCCTTGCTGCTGCTCCCTTCTCCTACACCTTTTCAAGATCAAATAAATAACTTTTAGTTAATCATATATATACATGCAGAAGATTATGTATCTGAAGGTTCAGAACTTGTTGGTTACCAAAAACATACATGTGCATGAGCTGTTAATAGAAATATATGCGCCATACCTTTGATGTCAATGGGTTGGGCGTTGAACTTGTTACGGAGGCGGCCAAGGCCATGCTCTGGCTTAGGTCCAGCTACAGTTTCATCCCACATCTTGTTTTTTTCTCTGTTTTTTCTTTTGTTGATTATAGGTGAAGGATCCTAAATGTTATGTACTTAGTGAGGGTTCTTCATGTCATTTATAGGCGAGACCCGTAGTTATAACGATTTCTGAAAATATCTTTATTTTTCACCCGTAAAATATCTAACAAATAAAAAGAAATAATTCTTATTTTCCCTTTCCATTGAAAAATATCAAAGGAGTTTTTTGTATTTGCATAAAGTAGAATCTATTTATCCAGACCTTATTGTCTAATAAAATCATTTTAACCTTCGTATAGTTTCTCACTTCTTATTTTCCCTTTCCGATTTGTTGCACAAGTTCTTTCAGCTCTTTTGTTTTATCAGTTAATTCCCATTGAATTCGTTATCTAACTAATTAACCTTCAGATGTCAAAAAAAAAAAAAAATTCTAACTAATTAACCCAAATAATATTTTCTTACTATTTCAACACCTTTAATCTATTTTTTTCCTGGTAGAGTAGCCTTTCTAGTAGCATATACGTCTCTGGAGATTTGCAATTTGCAACTTCCAGTGTGTCAATCTAGAATGAAAAACACACTATTCTTGCAAATTATGGTCTCTGATCCAATTTAAAAGTGTCAAGTCCATAAAACGTATACAACCTTAACTTAAAACACTATTGTTGTAAATAACCGGAGTGACCAGTGAGGGAGAAGTGTGGAAATATAAAAATGCGATGTGGATAGAGATGGAGATATGGATAAGGACGAATGAGTCATGAAGTAGGACCCTGGAATCAAAGAGTATCCCAAGGCTTTCGTGGAAAAGTATTATAGGAACAGCAAATGAGAAGTACTATAGAAACAATAATGGATGAGATATGATGGAAGGAACAAGCTATAGAAGCCCACAAAGCTAATCACAAATAAAGAAACAGAGTCCAGATGATCAACAACGTACCTCAACATCTCTCTGTTTCTCTATCTTTCCACCTTCATCTGCTTCCAAAGCAACCACCAAACAGACTAACAACTATATGATATAAGCCCATCTCTATCAAGTTATTTCTTAAGGTTGCATTCAATGAAAAAAATAATCCTTCATCTCTCTAAGGTAATACGCTGTTTCTAAGCATTGATGATTTCTACAATGTATACACATCTCCAGTTCCAACCTTCTTCCATTATTTGTGAAAGATAAGGATGGAGATCTCAAAAGAATTAGATGCTAAAGTCCTAACTGGTGACATCATTTACAAGAATATCATTAGCTTGCCCTCATGCCACCCATATAAGGTGGCGTTTGATTTGATGATACCTTAGGGCTTAAGTTTACCATACTTTTCAACACAACCCTGCAAATGAACAGAGGAACTTTCAGATTAATACAAGACTTCACTCAGTTATTTACTTGTTGAAAATCACCTCGACAAGCTTCACAATTTTGGCTGCAGACATACTGAGATAATGGTCAACAGATGTAGTGTCAGTCGGCACCTGATGTGACTGAACAGCAGCGTTGACTATCTTTTCCGAAGCTCTTTTAACAACCATGTTATGCACATCTTTGGTAAGACGGCGCTCAAGCCACAGTGGTTTCACCATTTCTTTGATGGTTTCCACAACTGCATTCCGGAACAGTCTCATTGCTTTAGTCCCTGCGTCTGACCTCACTTCCCCATCTATATCATCTGATTTCAACACCTTTTTATGCGAAGTGCCGTCACTTCTACGCCAAGATCCGTGCCCTGAAGGTTTGCTTCTTTTTAAAACCACTCTATTTTCTGCAGCCGCCGAAGAAGAAACTTCTTTGCTTGGTGTTGTTGTTTCGTCATTTTGATCAACAACCGAAGTGGCCACCCCTTCCAGTGCTTCCATATTCTTCCTTGCCACAGTTTCTTGGTATTGATTTTGACTGCATGAACTGTTTTTATCATCGTTATTGCAATCCCGAGCTTGGGGACCACTAGTAGAATCACCATCTTTCTGCTGGCGGGATTTTATCTGTGCATCTTTCACTTTACTTGACGATGGAGCAGTAAGAGATCTGTCTTGTGGAATCTCTATATCCGTGAAAGGATCGTAGAGGGCATCAGACGAGGGAAGTATATAAGGTGGAATTGTGAAAGATGCTCGGAAAGGTTCAGAAGGTTCCCAATCATTTGAAGAAACTTTCTTCTTGTTACTAGTTGTGTCGGCTTCTGCATCTTGAACGGATGAAACAGATATCGCTTGTAGTGATCCAGATCCATTCATATCATTCCTGTTTTCACAATTCCCCAACGGAGAAGCATACTGATTCATAGGAACAGAACTGAACACGGAACCTGTCCAGGCTAGTCCAGAAGATCCCATGTCTGTTTGTCTATAGGAAGTGATAGAAGATCGCCTGTTCTCAGTGAAAACAGAACCACCCTTTTGTTGACTCCCTCTTCCCCTGTTTTCCAGTGAAGGCATAAAGTGCATCTCGTTGGTGAAAGGGAAAACTCTCCGACCACCTGATGGATTCACCAAAGATGTCACGCCATTTTCGCCTAACATGGAAAATCTTCCACCTTCTTTGCTCTCCAATGGTCTTCTTTCTGAACAAACATAAGTGAAATAAATCATTGGTTGATTCATGAAGAGCACCTAAGCCACCTAGAAGTATTCAACAAACTGCATACCACTGGTTCCAGCCATATGATTCTCCAAATGTTGCTGGCTAGTGATATTCGTGCTCCCCTTCACATGTTTAGACCTGCAGGAGTTCCCATTAGCACACCGACCTTGAGCAAAAAAGTTGCAGGGAAGTGCTGGACGTTTCTGTTCTGGTCCATTCACCGACGGAGCAGGAAACCTGAGAAACCGAATCTGTCAGTATATAAACCCATTTCCACCTCTCTACACTAACCTCCTAACTTAGCTTCAGTAAAAAAGCTTAAAGAACAAAACCTTTTTCGCTATACCTTGACAAAACAGTGCCATTTGATTGCTCCTCTACATGCTTCTTCACATCTACATGGGACAAGTCATATCATGAGATACTATAAGCAATCACATTCCAAAAAACATTAAAATTCAATTTCAAAACTCTCTTTCTTTAGTTAAGCACAAGAATGATGCATGTAGATTCTCTTCTTTCAACACCATCCTCAAAACAGAGCCACATCAATTTCAGTTCACGAATTTGAACTATACAACACTAACCGTTCCGAGAATCGGAAGCTTCGAGTGGTTTAGCGAGCAATCCAGAGTCTCCTGAAATCGTATTTCGAGCCTGTACTTGGACGTCGTCATCGTCAATGTCCATATCGGAATTAGACATCTCGAAGGTTTTGAGTAGAAAGTTTAACGGCTAGCGTGATCGGGGAAACCAAAGCTCAGGGGAGAGTCGAGGAGGATTACGTTTGATACCGAGAGAGAGATAAAATCATTGATACATATACGTTACTGTTTTCTTTTATGGGCCTTCCGAAAATCTAAGGCCCATATTCTGTACCAAATTCATATAACAAAACGCACCTTAAACCGTCCCTAACCAAAAGATAACCGAATCGGAAGCGTCTTGGGGTGAAATGCTGAAATGTTTTTAATGAGTCAAAAATGATTCTATCATACTTTTATTTATTCTCAACTAGGGTCGGCCCGCCCTACGAGCGGGATATACTTTACTGATAAAGTACGTTAAGAATTTTGTAATATTTTGTGCTTTGTATTATATGTTTGCATTGGAAAGTTTTGTTATTATGTTTTTATTTTGTAATTCTAAAAATTTTGGAGAGGTGGGATTATCTATTTATATCATAATTTATTTTGGTTTGGTTATGGATATATCGGATATATAAATTTTGTCTTTTTAACTTATCTGGTTATTAACACAATAGTGGTTGTCGATAGGTATCAGGTCTACGATTACAGTTTAGCACAGTACATCTGGGATATGATATTAATGAGTTGTAGATGTTTATATATTTCAATATTGGTGTTGTTTGCAGTGAGTGCCATATCGAATATTTCTATGTCTGTATATTGGATCTTTATTCATCGTGTAACATGGCATGTGTAAATGAGTAAATCGTATATATTGTGAACGTTTATGTGTTTTCTTGCTGTGTGTATGCGTCCATTTTGGTATGATGGTCGTTTGTTGCTTCTGTATTGCTTTGATAAGTATCTTTTGCATGCCGAGATGTTTAACTAATTTTAGATGAGCTTATATTTTTGGAGCTGGTTTGCGTTTGTTATGAATTTTGTTGAAGTATTATTGTCTGGTGGTTTAGGAAGTTGTTTATTTCTAATTATTTAAATATTATTTTGGTAAATTTAATTACGTTTAATTATATTTGGGTTTTTAACAGGTGGTCCAATGACGTTATTAGTTTATCTTTATTCTGTTACTTTCATTTGGTCGTATTGGTGTTAAAACACTCTTCTTTCCTAACTTTGTATTTATCCATACCAAATCGTTTGTTGTATAATCGAACATCACTGGATGTTTTCTCCCACCCCCCTCTTGGTGTTAAAACACTCTTCTTTCCTAACTTTGTATTTGTCCATACCAAATCGTTTGTTGTATAATCGAACATCACTGGATGTTTTCTCCCCCCCCCCCTCTTTTGATTCTCCTCTATATGTATTTTAGGTGGACTTCATATTTTATGGCGCATCGTATTTGATTAATAAAATCGATTGGATTAACAAATATTAAACGGAGAAAATAAAACCTGCAGAGATATAATTGTGATGTAATATTTTCCGCTAATGATATAGAGATAGTGATTCTTTGTTTGGTTTCTAAAATTTAAATTCTTGGTTTTTTCTCTTTTTTTTTTTGAATTTTAGATGTTAGATATTTGTTTTTGGTTTTTGAATTTTTGATTATAGATATTGGTTTTTTGATATCTGCATTACCGAAATGTAGACAATGAATAGTTACATTTTTAAAAATTTGGTAAAAAATATCTAATTTGTTTTGTAATATTATTAAACAAAAATTGTACTACAATGTAGTAAATATATAATACACTGGAAATATTTGTTCTTGATAAAAATGCATTATTTAATTATGGAGATTAGTTATCTGATTATTCTATAAATATTTGGCTTTTCTAAATTTGATTTTTTATTTATATAATTATTTTTAATATAATTAATTATATGTAAAATAATTTTAATAAATGGGACTTACTAAATCGAGAAATAAAAATTGAAGTATATAGATTATCAATAAAACATGTCGATTGGTTTATTCTGAAATTATTAACAAATTACTGTTAATTTTATTCCTTACTGTATGATTTTTTATAATATTTTATAATACTTTTAGATGTAAATTTATTTGTTAACAATTGCAGCTGCCACATGAAAAGGATGACACATTCCGGCAGAGCTTCTTGGTGCATCTTGAGCAGGATACATAGCACCATCCTTTGTCCATCTTGATCCCAGTAACCTTACTGGTACACACGAACTCAATGTCGTAGAATGCACCCATGTTAGATTTACATCTTACTACATAGTCGGGAAAATACTACATTTTAGAATTGTGTGATAAAACCTTACTATATAGTGGGAAAAATGCTTATAGAACTGTGTGATACAACCTGAGTTTTGGCGGTTATGATAAACTCATTCAGCTCAGAGATGCTCAAAGGCTAAATCTTCCCATATCCTCTGAGCAATGTAGGAACTGGAGTGCTTCCAGTGTCTCTGGACACCAGTCAACAGAATTGTGAGTTACACGTCAGACAATGTCATGGATTACGATTATGTGAAAATATAGTGAGACATATAACGCTGGAACCACTAAAAACTTACTCGTAGAAAATAATTCCCCCTGCAGAAGTCTCTTTATCGAAAAATATGAATTGCTGACGTTGCGTTCAAAAACAAACGTCCTACAAACACAGATTTAATATCGATTCAGAAATATGTTTGGTGTTTTCAAGTGCAAATAGTTTTTAAAGTAGAATCGTAACCTCTAAATTACATGACTCAGTACTTTATTTAGAAGAAGAATTGTACCTCCAACAACTTTAGGATTGATGTTTGTTGCCACCACCTCTAGGATCACCTCCAAAGCCTTCCAGTTTCTTGTGGAAAGAGATGGCTTGTGATTCAAACAGGCTCACTGTCACAGTAATATCACTGCCAAGGGATAAACAGTTAAATTAAATGATCAACCCATATTTCTACGATAGACTTCATATAGAGTAAATGGCGTTATTTAGTAAGACACTTACTTATTAATTTTCGCAGTTGCCATAACACGTTCATTGCTATGAGGACCGTCACCTACTGTACTCTCACAGCGGTGAGCTCCCCTATAATATCTGAGAGTCACTGAAAAGGATTATTATCTTATCTGACAATTACAATTATTAGGTTGGAAGGACACTTTAAAAATATTTCGTACCTGGGAGTTGTGTATTGGTATTAGCCAGGACGTACAGGGAATCGTGATCACGGAATCTAAACCGCTCCTCAGGTATCAGAGCCACCGGTTCGGTTAATTCAACAAATGCAAATGCAGTCGAATCACTAAACCGGATCATTAGAGCCGAGTCGGTTAACCTAAAATTCTGGTTGCACCATGCCACATCAAACCGGCTCAATGAGAAAAGAGATCCAGCCTTCAGACGTGGTCGGAACGTGTCAAGACGGTTGACATTCACAGTTGCCGGCATGAGAGTTACTACAAAATTAAATGGCCAAAAAGAAAGTGTGATTAAATTTTCATCACTGAAAGGTTTTTCATTAGGATCTGAGAACAGAGCTTCAAATTCATGTTGTTCAAGAAAATTGAGAAAATTATATGAAAAACAAACAAAAAAACATGACTAAAGATTCATCATTCAAAGGTAATTCATTTAGATCGTAGAATTTTTAAGCGTATCTGGAAAATTATATGAAGACAAACAAAAAAACATTATTAAAGATTCATCATTCCAAGGTGTTTCAAATAGATCGTATAATAGAGTTCCAAATATAACCGTGTTTAATAGCTCTGGATAATTATATGAGGAACAAACCAAAAACATGATTACAGATTCGTGTTTCATTTAGAACTGAGAATGGTTTTTCAAATTTTCATGTGTTTAATCAACAAAATCTGTGATATAAAAAAGGTTGAGTTAATTGATGAACGGAATACCTGAGAGTAGATGAAGATCATATCAACGCCCATTAGTTCTTCACCGGGAAGTAATTTTTTGCTTCCAAGAAACGGAGTCGGACTTCAACCCTCGACAAAGAACGACCTGCCACCAAATCCCGGAGAAACCACACCAACCTAAACATAATAATCTCGAAGAAAGACCTGCCACTATAATAATTACTTTCAGTTTCAGTGAGAAACCAAAACAACCTAAACATTAAAATCTTAGCAAAATCAAAGAATAGACACTCAGAAAGAGGATAAGTGTACAAAAAGAGATATGAAGAGAATATGATTTCAGGCGGAGGATTACTGACCTATTTATACTCGCAAATTACACCGACTTCACGATGTAATCCACGCATTGAAGACTTCATTTTGGTTGATTGAAGGATTAATCACGAAGAAGTCACCGTTTCAGCGATAGGGATGAAAATCAGAAGTCACAGTAGAAAAAAGGAGAGAGACAACCGTGAATTACTTTGCGTCAATACAATTAGGGCACACTAAATGGGCTATTGGGATGTACTTTTTTTGAAACAAAGAAGAGAGACAAACCATAGCCCAATAACACGTAGAATTGTATTGTGTAATGAAATAAACCCAACTCAACAGGGTACATGTCTTAATGAAACGGTGCGTATTGCGGCAAGGGACACATGGCAGAACGGGAGACTTCGATTTGATGAGCTGGCAATAGCAGGAGGGAGTAAACTCTCCTTTATATATATAGATACTTCTCTGTTCTGATACTTTTCATATGAGTGGTTAATGTCAAAAGTCTCCATTCTATTTTTTATTCTTTTTTTCCTATTTTATTTGAATTTGAGTTTTCTCTCTTCTCTGTTGGTTTCGCGGTTTTTTTTTTTTTTTTTTTTTTGCGACAGCTCAAATCAGCGATTCCAAATCTGCGGCTTCGAGCAGTTGCTCATCCCCAACATAGGTGAAATCAAGTTCAGATAAAGTATTATCTAGATCTGTATCGAGACATTCGATGATATATTATGTGGATTAGATAGTAGATTTCATATTTGGGTCAATTCTCAAATTAGGGAGGAATGGGAAACTGTGGATCATTTGTATGTTAGGGAAGTGGATAATGAACAACTAGAAAACAATGTCTAGAATAAAGTTACAAATTGCTCCGAATTGTTCGGGTATTCTGATCAATCCAAGAAACAGCTAAACTAGAAAAGTGTAAGTAGGGGAAACTTTGGGTGAAACATTACTCCCTAACAAAAATGTGTAACATGGTATAACTTAGTATATATTTAATAGCATAACTGTATAACTTTGGTAAATTTAGTAGCACAACTGTATAATTTTGGTTAACTTTTAATGGTTTTTTTTTTGTACAACAGCCAATGAGTTATTCTTCTAAAAACATACACTTTGATTATGATGGACATTATGCGAAATCTGGAGATGATTATGAATGGATTCCAAGCGATGGTCATTTGTATGTTATGTCCTTTAAGACATCATCATTGGATGAGATCACTTATCCGGTTTTGAAAGAGAGGATATGCAAGAAGATGACCATTTATCTGTGTAATAAGAGTCTGAATCTGAGTTACATTCCACTGGTAGTAGAACCTAAGAGGCAATCATATATTTTGGATGATGAAGATGTGTTTGTGTTTTTGACATCAGTGGATGAAGAGGGAATAAGGAGTATTTTGCATGTAGAGGTCATCGAAAACATGGAAATAGTTCCAGTAACGGAACAACAATCAAGAGTTGAGAAAGAACGCTCATATGGTGGGAACTATAGTGAGGTTGGGAGTGGATTACCCGAATTTGAAGGTAATCCGGGTGCACTAACTCTGTTAACTCCTATTGAAGGAGCATAACGATATCTAGAGGGGACTGAGTGGGTGGAGAATGTTGTGAATGGAGACGCTGATGAAGAGGGCATTGGTTTGGATAACAGGGACAGCGTGAACAATGAAGGTGACATGGATAACTATGTGTATTGGTGTTATTTCAGACTATGTTGAGCTGCCACGTGTTGTAAAAGAAACTCCAGTCGTTAGTGAGTGGGGAGATGGTTTGGGTATTGTGGTGTTTTAAAAATTTCCGAGTAAAGTAGCTGTGAAAGATTTAATTGATAAAGGATCACAGCAGAACAGTTTTGGAATCAGTATCGTGAACTCGGATAAGAGTCGATATGTGGTGAAATGTTGGGGAGCGGATGAAGGTTGTAAATGGGGTGTGAGAGCTACAAGGATAAATAATTTTGAATCGTTCTCGATTAGAATATACATAAAGATGGATTCATGCTCTCCCGCAACTTCAAGTACTGGAGTCAAAAGGAAAGGTACACCAAGATGTGTTGCAGCTATACTGCAAGGTGATTTTCTGGGACTATTTGACACACCACAACCAAAAATCCTGCGCGGAGTGGTGCAAAGGAAATTGGGTATCGAAGTGTCGTATGCGACGGTTTGTAGAGGAAAAATACAAGCAATTGAGGATATCCGTGGTAGTCCGGAGGAAGGATACAAAAAATTGCCTTCTTACTTGTATATGTTTGAGAAGGTGAACCTTGATTCAAAAAAATGTTTTGTATTGGGTGATGGAAAAAGGTTCAAATACCTATTTTGCGTTGGGAGAGCTTCCATTGAAGGGTTTCAATACATGAGGAAAGTTATCACTGTGGATGCCACTTTTCTGAAGATTGTTCAAGGTGGTCCTTTAATTATTTCCACTCAGGATCCAAGCCGTCACCATTATCCTTTAGCTTTTAGTGTCGTTGATGGAGAAAAAAATGAAAGTTGGAATTGGTTTTTCACAACGTTAAAAATTGTTATACCGAATTTGTCTGAATTGGTGTTTGTTTCAGACAGAAATCCAAGTATGATAAACGTTGTTTCTGAAGTGTATCCGATGGCTCAACATGGGTATTGTAGCTGACATCTATCTCACAATGTGAAACTTCATGTCAAATAGGGCAGAGACAATGTTGCAGCACATTTCAAGAGAATTGCACAAATTTTTGCACAAATTTATTCAGAGGTTGGGTTTGAAAAAAGAGTTTAGGGGGAGGTATCCATTGTGTGCTTAGTATCTTGATAAAAGTGTCGATGTTAAAAAATGGACGAAATGTCATTTCTCCGGTGCAAGGTACAACATAGACACCTCTAATTGTGCGGAGTCTTTTAATGCACTTTTTGAAGAAGCACGGAAGATGTCTTTACTGCCTATGCTTGATATAGTTATTGACAAAATGGCGGAGTTGTTCAACAGACATAAGAAGGATGCAGCAGCCGGGCCGTCAGCTCGAATATTGGTTCCTTATGTGGAGTACAAAATACATAAAAGAGTACCGAAAGGTGAAAAACTTGAGGTGACTCCGCTGAACATTTTTCAGCTTGAATACAGTGTTACTAGAAGGGATGGGAAGACTTACATAGTTAATTTGGATCTTAAAAGTTGCAGTTGCAGCTGCAGAAAGTTGGATATAGATAAATATCCATGTGTCCATGCAATAGGTGCTGCCATAGCATGTTTGAAGCATGATAGACCAATAGCTATATGTGACATGTATGATATAATCTCTCCTTATTACTTAATTAAAATCTGGGCTTTGGCGTATTGAAGGATCCAGTCATCCTTACTCTTTTGTTTCCAAAAATTATCTTCATCTCTATAAGCTAGGAGAAGAGATTTCTTGAGGGACAATGTTTTGGAAAGAGAAGGATTAGTAGATGATTCCTCATGTTCTAACTGTTCTTGTAAGGAAATAATTCTCTCCTTAAAATTAGCTTTGTTATCTTTTTTCCAGCGACTAAGACCCTTCCTACAAAGTCTGATACGTGAAGAGATGGAAGAAGAGCCAAACATGTTTGGTGAGTTCCAAGCATTGATTATTGTACCTCTGAGGAGAGACTGATGAAGCATTCTTCGATCAAAGCGAAAGGAACCTCTATAAGAATCTTGAGAAGACATAAGCTTGATTAAAACATGTGGATGGTCAGACCCTCTTTTTGCTAGGAAAGCTTGATTAGATGCAAGAAACTGATTAAACCAAATCTTGTTTCCAAATGTTCTGTCTAACCTACTCTGGATCCAAAGATTACCTCTACGACCCCCCCCCCCTAAGTTAAATTATTACCAGTGCTTGGTAATTCATACATACCACAGCCTTCGGGGTTATTTTTCTTTTCTTTGATTTATGAACCAATATGTTATTTTTATTGTCCTATTGATGAATAAAAATATTTTTGATCTATTATGCTTGTTTTATGAAGCATTATTAATAATTTGTAAAAGTATTTAAATATTTATGATGCTTCGTAATTCAGTTGTAAAATTAATAAAATAATATATAATGATTTATAAATTAGTTTTAAAAGCTTAAAAATCAATTTAAACAACATATAAATGATAATAAAGATTTTAAAATATGGAATGAATTTTAGTGATAAAAATTCTCAATTATTTTGAATCGCAAAAAAGCTCCTTAACTATTTTTTTAATATTAATAAACTCTCAATTTATAAACCGTTAATATATGTCACATTCGTCACGGTATTATAGACGGATGATACCATATGTTAGTGAAATTAAAATTGTGAGTTTATTTCGTAAGATTTTTGTTAAAAATATAGGTTTGATTTGAAGATTTATTTTAGGATTTATCTTTAGTTGAATGATTTGATAAAATATTTATAGCGGTGAAAGAGGAGATAGTAGAACAAAAGTATAAATAGGTGAATGGCCGAAACCGAGAAAAAGAATTCACCACTTATTACTTTTAATGTATCTTGTTTGTATACATCTTCTACACGATTTCGACTGATTAGATTGAAACTAAATTCATGTGTAGGCCCCTTTCATGGCTTTGTCTACGGTAAGTTTTTTTCTGTTTTATACCATCACTAAAGTGTAGTAGTCCAACTAAGGATATGATAAACCCCTTATGTTTCTATATTTACTATGTTTTAGCGGTCTTGTGGTGTGGTGACATTTCTTGTCAGATCTTATGTGTATCTGTTAGTCTACTGATCAACGTGGTTTTAGTCCGAAACCTATATCGACATAGTACTACAGAATTAAATGGTGAAAAATCATCTTTAACAACTCTCTTGTTCTGCAATTTTTGAAGGTTGATATGAATTTTGTTTTTTTTTTTTGCGTTTTGAGATGTGCCTATGTCCTAGTTTTGTTTGTAACTATTCTTCTCGTCGAATAGACGAATACTAAAGAACAGGCTTTCGCTTTGTAGTATCCCAATTACAAAATAAAAAATGGTTGTGCAAGAAAATTAAATTGACTAGCTATATTCACAAGACATATATATTTACTTTTGGGACTCTATCAAGACAATTGTACGAACGCAATCATGGTGGATGATTAAAGAAAATCGTGTGGCAAACAATTATACTGCGTTTAAATTTTTGGCAGACGAGAGCATATATAAAACTCTATTCTGATGCAGCCAGGGATTTTCTTAGATTTGTGTTAGATGCTATGATGTAATCTTTGATAAATGACCGTTCGTTTTTGTCAAGTGACTTGTGTTGTGGCCCAGCCAGAGTCTAGTGGAAGCGATTATTGTTTCAATCGTATTTGTATGAACTCAAAGATCAATAAGATTGTCTCTCTTCTTAGTTTTAGAAAATAACTCAAAATTGAAACTCTCACAAAATATCTCAAAAATTCATAAGATATTCAACAAATATGTATTTTTTACCAAAATCTATAACTATTGTCATTTAACAAACTATATTTCTTTTTTTCTTCTAGTCATAACTCAACTAGGAAAAGTATTAACTTGTACGTGTTTCAAATTAACTCTTAAGTTTACTTCCAACATTTTTTCTGGTACATGCTGCACGTTGACATGGTCATTTTCTACACACACTCTAATGAAGTGATACCGTTTATGTATATGTCTACCTTCTTCCATGAAAATCCGGATTCTTGGTAAGAGAAATTGCAGTTTGTGATCAATTCTTATCATCATTTTTTCGCAAAGTTCCCCAATGACTTCTTCAAGTAATTATTGTAGCCAAATGCCTTGTTTCACAACTTCCATAGCTTCCATGAACTCAGTTTCACATGAAGATTGAGCCACCGTTTCTTGCTTTTGTGAACATCAGCTGATCTGACATTCGTTGAGATAGAATATATGGCCTGTGGTGCTTCGTCCATCATCTTCATTTATGTTTTGACCATTTTCAATGTACCCTACAAGCTCTGATCTCGCTCCTTGTTTAAAGAACAAACCGTGGCTTAGTGTTCCTCGTAGATACCTCAGTATTTGCTTCAATGCCGCTGCGTGTGATGTATTTGGCTTGTGCTTATAATGGCTTAGTATCCCCACACAGAAAGAGAGATCAGTCTGTGTGTGCAACAAGTATCTAAGACATCCAATCATTCGCCTATAGTCTTTCTTATCTATGTCTTGTTCATCTTGTGTCGTTGATAGCTGTAGTCCAAACTCTAATGGTGCTTGTACGGCATTGCAATCTTCCATGCTAGCTTCATCTAAAATATTCTTAGCATACCTCTCTTGCTTGAGCATAATACCTTCTCCGCATTGATATACCTCAATCCCTAGATAGTATGTTAACTTTCTGAGATCACTCAGTCTCGAACTTTTCAGCCATGTTTGCTTTGAAATCTCTTATAATGTCTAGGCTCGAACCTGTGACGAGTAGATCGTATACGCACATGGCTACTAAAATTGTATGTTTGTCTTCATATTTCCGGTATGGCGAAGGCTCTTTATGGCATCAATGAAATTTGAGTGCGTGAAGAACATTGTTTAACTTCTCGTTCCACGCCCTCGGAGTTTGTTTTGAACCATACAAAGCTTTGTTAAAATTTTATACTTTGTCTTCACTTCCTTTGATCTCAAATCCCTTTCTTACATATACGGTTTCCTTTAGATCTCTATGAAGGAATGCTATTTTCACATCTAAGAGATGCACTTCCCAGCGATTAGATGCGGCCAGAATGCTGATAATACTCATGGTTTATATTCTTGCTGCATGCACAAAAGCTTCTTCAAAATTGATACAGTATCACTGGATGTATCCCTTTGCTACGAGACTCGACTTGTGTTTATTTATAGTTTCATCATCATTACATTTTATCTTGAAAGTCAACTTTAACCCGATAGGTTTTGCGCCTGCTGGAAGTTCTACTAAGATCCATGTTTTGTTCTTGATTATGGAAGATATCTCATCTTCACAAACATCTCTATAAACTTTCTATTTCATGGCTTCACTAATATCACATGGCTCTTCATCGACTAAGAGCAATAGATACTCACATTTTTCTTCGGGGAATTGCACATAATCCTCCAAATAGCTCGGTCGCTTTGTGATTCTCGTCGATCTTCTTGGTGTGATTATGTTACCATAGTTACTCTGAACGGTTATAGCTGGAACACTATCGTGTTCTTCTCGTATACCATTGTTCCCCTAGTCTTTGTATGTAGCTTTTAACATACCAGGTTGCTTTTTGATAGTTGATAAGTTTCATTCCCAGTTTTTCTTCTCATCAAAGTTGACATCTCTACTTAGTACTATCTTTTGATGACTGGGTCAAACATTCTGTAAGCTTTTGAACATGCTTCAGTACTCAAGTGTACTAAAGCTCGGGACCTGTCGTCTAACTTCTTGATATAAGGTGTGTTGCTTTTTGTATAACCAACGCACCCAAAGAAACGTAGATGTTTTACACTCGGTCTCTTCCCTTTGAATATTTCATAAGGTGTCTGAGCTGGTAGCACTCGAGTTGAAGCTATATTAGTCAGTTATGTAGTGTATTACTGCTTCTCCCCATAGGTAATTAGAAATCTTCATGTGTTTCATCAAGCTTCTGGCCATCTCTAGGGCCATACCTAAGTACAAGCCCATCAATCATGTCCTTCAGGGCCGGCATTATTAAATATATTTTAGAGCCAATTTGACAAAATATTAGATGGTTCAATTGGCTTTGAGGTAATCATTTGTTTAACGGGTTCGATTCTTCCTTCATACCAATATTTTCCAAAATGTTACATGAAAGGGCCAGAAATGTTTTTTGTTTCTAGGTTTAAAAAGTTAAGCACGGCCCTGGTCATCTTCCTAAGTGTTTTATTTAGTTTTTTATTACACCATTTTGTTGTAGAAATAGCTTGCTATACAAGAAGTTTCATAGAATATATCAAACTCTGTAGATATAAACTCTCATCCTCTATTAGTTCGGAGTGTCTTAATTAGATGTCCTCGTATCACCCTCGACCCTCGTCTTAAATTTCTTAAACTTCTCAATCGCTTGTCTTTTATCTTTTAAGAGTTACCACATGTACCGAGACTATTAAAGTTTTGGCCATGTAGTTTCAGAATAACAAAATTCTTCCATTCATAGGTTGTACTAGTATTCAACTCACACTATATCAAAGTTTTTACTTTTCATTCAATTTGCAACAACTACATCGAAACTCGAAAGATATTCTTAAACAAATAAAGCATTGAAAACATAAACCATTAAAAGGAGAACGTGGTACATTTAAGACTGGTTATTTTCGGCCAATCACGAAGTTCTTTAGTAAGTTCTTATTCAGACATAAAATATAAAATTTCAAGCAAACGCCGATGATCAAGCAATATAGTAAATTGGATTTGGGACTTTGAAAGAACGATTAGCCACAGCAAAGCCTTGCAAGTCGCTCCACTGATCACCAGTATTTCCATGGAGTTTGTAGCCTTTCTTTACCATTCTTGATCGCTGCTCTGATTTGTACTTTACAGCTGTTTTACCTTGATCTTCATGACCCCTACATTAATCACATTAAAATTACAACCTGATTCATAAGTCTACGCTAGGTGGGTACACATATCTTATACTATAACTTTAGAGATTTAAAAACCATTTATACATTTTTTTTTGAGAAAGGCCATTTATACAATTTTTTTGAGAAAGGACATTTATACATTTTTAACAGCCAAGTATTATTTATAGTAATTTACCAAACATATAATTTTTGTTTATAGTACAACCAAAAAAGCCTTGTGTATAGAAATCAGCTTTACTCTTCCTAACTTACAAGTTACAATTCTTGAAATCACACTAGTGACCCGAATTCTTTCTTTTTGTTTTAAATGTGCTATTTCAATATATTACCTACACATCAACATATATGTACGACCAAAGTTCAAATCATGAGTCGAAGACCAATCAACACCTAGATTCTGTCTGGTAATGTCAGTGATATAAGTTTTGAAAACGTGCCGTTATAGACAAGTCCTGCACCTAGTTTTAAATGAAAAATAAAAGAAATATTTTGGTATAACTTATACCTCAGGAGGAGATGTTCCCAGCCGGAGTAACCGGCCTCCCGGAGATTTTTCTCGGTAATACTCCTCTGGGCCTCATCTCGGCCAGTTAGCAGAATGATAGTGAAACCAAGCTTCTTGAGACCTTTGTACAGTTTCAAGCTCGCATCAAAACCTGGGGCTGTACCTTGTGCCACCCACTCATGGAACTTCTTGGAGTTGTACGGCTCAGACCTAAATCCACCAGAAACAAATCATTCGGTCTGGTAGGAGAAAAAATAATGCAGTTAAAATAGCAAAGAACTCACAAAACCAAGAACCAAGTTTTTGATTACACAAATCTACCAGTTTGGTCATGGTCAACAAAGTTAGCCAAACAATTGAAATAACACACATTTTATAGATAACTAGAACCTAAACGGCTAGTAATAGAGAGAGCGTTACGTACCCATAACCGTTAGCCTTATAGTACTCGAGGTTCGAGAGAAGCGTCTCATCAACGTCGAAGATCCATGCATCCTTGCCATCTTCACCAATCTTTACTGTCTTAGCAAAGGCGAGAGCGTAACGAGCAAGTACATTGTAATCGTTGTCGAACTGGCCTCCGCTGTAATAAGTTTCAGTGGAGCTAACACATTTGGATGGAGCCACCTTCCATGTTCCAGCATTGTTGGTCTCGACGGCCAATCTCCAGCTCTCACAGTAGGAAGCAATGGAAGAGCGAGAGTCAACGTTGACCGGACGCTTGGTGGAGGACAAGACGCGAGAAGAGATAGCCGGACTTATTAAGACGGTGAATAAACCGAGGAGAAAGAAAAATACCAAGCTGTGTCGAGAGGCCATCTTTTTTCAAACTTTTTGTGTTGTGCCGAGATGAGAGAAGAAGATGGTTGAAATGTGAACGTGTCGTATACACCACGTGAGTTTTGTTGGGGACGTCGGATCAAAAGCCCATGTGCATTTTCATTGGAAAACGTTGACGTTGCCAAAACACAGGCTGGACCAGATATGGTAATCTTTGGTAAGTAAAGGTTTCCAAAAATGATAAACTAAACTACAACTAAAAACCTAATGTATTCCGTTAATCCTAATTTAAAATATTCCTCGTTTTCCATATTACTGACTAATGATTAAGAAATCATGTGTTCAATTACAACAACATAATTATTTAACATGTAAATGAACAATGATAAGTACAAACACATTGTCAAGGGATATTGGTATTCTCAACAGTCAGCACAAACCCTGCAGTTATATCTAGGACTGGTCGGTTTGGTTCGGTTTTAAAACTTGGTTCGGTTTTAAAACTAAGCTATTTACCCATAGAACTCCAATGTTCAGAACCGTGGAACCCACAGCATGGGTAGCAGTTTGGTTTTGGTTTCGAGAACCGATTGGTTACCCAAATGACCTGATATATGTTAGGTCCAAGATATTAGGACAATGACACTGCCGCTGCTCAAACTCGGAATGGATATATAGGGGAATGGACAACTAATTGCCACTGAACCTCTTCAACCTAAATGTAAATTTTCACACTATAAATATATACGTATTAGGTTATAGTATTAAGCGGTTAGGGAATTTAAAGACCAAAACGACCCGACAAATGATCCGATTATAATCAGATAGTAATCCGGTTAGCTAAAACGATCTGGAACCAAACCGAGAGAACCGAAATATAATTGATACCTACATGGAGGGAAAATGAGCATTTTAATCCCCAACTATTTATAATCAGCACAACTAGATTTTGATCCGCGCTTGAGAAGCACGGGTTTTATTTTGGTTATAACAAAATGTATCAAATGATTCTATTTTTATTATATGGTAGTTTTATATGTGAAATTTGATGTATATTTAACGTTTAAGTATGATCTTTTCATTGAGTTTTGCATAACCGAGTCAGTTTGTGATTGTACCGAGAATCAGAAAATTAAGTGTTGTGAGACTATGAAGAATTAAAACACATATTAGATTGAAACCAAATTTGGATGGGTTCATGGCCTATAGTAAATTTAAAAAATCAATACTATTGAAAATGCCCAAAATTGTATTACAAATTTGTAGTTAAATCCAATAAATATGTTAATCGAATTATATAGTTTATTTATGTTAGTTAAAATAATTACATTTATGATTTTTGAACAATAAAAATAATATTCAATTTTGACCCGCGCTTCTTATATAGTTTATTTATGTTAGTTAAAATAATTAAATCTATGATTTTTGAACAATAAAAATAATATTCAATTTTGACCCGCGCTTCTTATATAGTTTATTTATGTTAGTTAAAATAATTACATCTATGATTTTTGAACAATAAAAATAATATTCAATTTTTACCCGCGCTTAAGAAGGGCTTCAATTTTTTTGTTGACCATAAAATAAAATATTAAATTAATTTATGAGAGTCAAAGGTAACTCAAAAATAATTCATGATATATATATATTTTTTATGAGAGTCAAATATAACTCCAAGTACATATGGAATAATTTAAATATTGCAAGATTCTGGAGTAACAAATGAGATTTGTTACTCCAAGTATCTCATTTTCTGTTTCAATATGCAGCAAATATAGTATACATCGATTTTCGTTTATTATATCATAGTATATTGATCTGTTTTATACAACACTATGTATTTTCATATAAATAAATCAGTCAATAAATCGTCAAGAAAAAACAAATATTATTTAAATGAAAATTATTGGGTGAAAACAAAACGCGATTTTGATTCAGACAAGAATAACGCTCGAGAATCATCATTATGCGATTGTCAAAACATAACTAAAAACATTATTTCTAAACAAACATAATCCTAAAACGGATCGATGGAGAATCATCATTACCTCTGCGATTTTGATTCATCCAGGGTTAACGCTCGAGAATCATCATTACCTCTGCGATTATAAATAAGTTTTATAATTTAGTCTATACTATTATAAAGTGAAAACCTTTACGAAATGAAATGAATATGCATATCGATAAATATATGAAAAACAATAAACTTACATTTCATCACAAAGGAACAGTTCCATGGTCTCGCCTATGTCTTTCATGAAATGTCTCCATGTATGAAGGATTACTAGGATGCGACATGCATTTTTTCTCAGTTTGACATCGCTCAAGAACGACAACTGAAAATTATTCGCCATAGGGAAGATTTAGGTTTTTGAATGAATGATGAATATAGTGGTTAAGAGAGGCTATATTTATAATAGCTAGAGACGATAACCTTTAGGTTACGAAAATGTAGGGAAGAATATTTTTTATGATATTTTAAAATATCTCATTCAAGGAATAAGGAATATTTATGAAATATATTTTGAATTAGATAGGAAGTGTAACAGTTAATACTAATCCAATTACAGAAATATATGGAATCCACCAAAAAAAAACTAACCACGATATTATTACTGTTTCCATAATCTATAAACTTGTAGATGAAAGAATTTATTCATTTTACTATTTGCAATATTTTCTTACGAAAACGTATCTCGTTATTAAATGTCACTCATAAATGGGTTTGATATATATTTGAATTATCTAATATATAGTGTAGTAACCATTATTTTCACAAATCATATGATATCAATGTTAGAAATCATATCATATCATACAAATCATATTAGTATATTTATGGATATACCAAAAGGACAATGTTTTATATTTGATATGACTCATCCTATCACATATTTAATTACTCTGGCCATATCTATACTACTAAAATGGGTTTGATATATATTTGAATTATGTAATCTATAGTGTAGTAACCAAATGTTACAAATCATATGATATCAAATGTAGAAAATAATATCATATCATACAAATCATATCACATATACCGAAAGGACAGTGCAGCCATTGTCCTTGTATAATGTTACAAATCATATGATATCAAATGTTACAAATCATATAATATCATACAAATCATATTGGTATAACCCGGGTAAAATAAATGTATGAAACATAAAATGAAATATGGTTAGAGTAATTAATGGGAAGAGAGAGAATAAATCGGGTATATGGTTAATGTAATATGATTTGTAACATTCGATATATATATATAGATGTAAGAAAAAAAATAATTACCAAAATCCCATTAATGAAGGGTGCACACAACTTCCATCAGTCGATTTTTCAAGGGTGCACATACATATGCGTATCTCGTCCATTAAATTTCAATATGAAAGTGATGATATATCTTTTTAGTTGATATCACTATATGTCGTCTAACTATGGTATATAAATACAAGTAAATTTAGTGAGACATGAGAACATATTTCATATATGAAGAAAACCATGAAATGAAGGTCTATAACACAATATAAATGAAATTAAAAATTATAAAGTCCATGTATAATGCATATACCAAAAAATGTCAACCAAAAAAGTATAATGTTGGAAATCTATAGATTGAAATCGTGTAATATAAGATCTATAACACAATATAAATGTATGAAATATAGTATGATTTACAAATACGAATAAATTTAGTGAGACATGAAAACATATTTCATATATGAAGATAGATCATGAAATAAAGGTTTATAACACAATATAAATGAAATGAAGGTTTATATAGTCCATGTATGATGCATTCAAAAAATGTCAACCAAAAAAGTATAGTGTTGGAAATATATAGATTAAAATCATGTAATATAAGGTCTATAACACAATATAATTGCATGAAATATAGTATGGTATATAAATAATGGTAAATTTAGTGAGACATGAAAACATATTTCATATATGAAGATAAATCATGAAATGAAGGTCTATAACACAATATAAATGAAATGAAGGTTTATAAAGTCCATATACCAAAAAATGTTAACCGAAAAAGTATAATGTTGGAAATATATAGATTGAAATCGTGTAGTATGAGGTGTATAACACAATATAAATGTATGAAATATAATTTGGAATATGGTTATAAAGTCCGTATATGATTTATATACCATATGTCAACCATAAAAGTATAATGCTGAAAATCTATAGATTGAAATCATGTAATATAATGTGTATAAATACAATATAAATGTATGAAATATAGTATGAAATGTGATTATAAAGTCCATATATGATGCATATACCAAATCGTGTAATATAATGTTGGAAATCAATAAATGTATGAAATATAATATGAAATATGGTTAGAGTAATTAATGGGAAGAGAGAGAATAATTAATGGGAAAATAGAGAATAATTAATGGTTAGAGTAATTAATGGAAAGACAGAGAATAATTCGAGTATATGCAATATGTGATATTATTTGTAACAAATTGATATATATATATATATATATGTAAGGCCGAAAATAAATTACCAAAATGACATTAATGAAGGGTGCACACAACTTCCATCAATCGATTTTTCAAGGGTGTCTTCACTTTTAATAGTATAGATATTGCTAGTACGATTTTAATCCATAACTAAGTGATGATTTAATGACTAAATAGTCAAACTTTAAATTACAAACGTTTTCCTTTAGTCTCATATTCCTGTGCTTTTCTAAAACTTAAAATCCCTAAACACACAATTACATGAGGATAAGCAAAAGTGGTTTCTAGCGAGAAAGACAAAATCTGGCATTAAACGTTTTGGACTGTGAAATACAGACACATGCACTTGCCCAAAGGAAATCTCATAGTGCTCCAGTAACAGTTCTCAAATAATCTCTGCGCAAGAGAAGGATCATCAAAAAAGTGGAATGAGTTTACTTTTTCTCGGTTTGTTCATATTTCCTTCATTAATGGGATACGTGTGTGTTTAAACATGAGATTGTGTGGGTACAGTGAGGATAATAGTAGTAACACGAACATGTTTCTTGTTAGAATTAGAGATTAAGAAAGTGTTGTTGTTGGAGAATGAAGAACAAATAATAGAGAGAGAGAGACTTTCGTGAGTTAAGAAGAATAGAAGGAGGAAATATTTTCCTTGATTAAATCAATGTGCATTACAGCAAGATAAGTAGGCAAGGAGCCTGAAATAAAAAAATAATTAAAATAATACAAGTTGGTACACAACGGTCAAATGCACGTGGGGAAGAGCAGAAGAAGAGATTTTGAATTTGCCCATATGGTCACCTTCCATCGTGGTCAAGCTTTGCACCCATGGTCATCGTATTTGAGGTTGACCATTTGGTCAAGCTCCTCATGGTCACGCTTTGCACCCATGGTCATCGTATTTGAGGTTGACCATTTGGTTAAGCTCCTCATGGTCACGCTTGCACGAATGGTCATCTTATTTGTAGTTGACCATATGGTCAAGCTCTTCATGGTCACGCTCGTACCAATGGTCATTTCTTCTTATCTTAGTATTTCCTTCATGTCAACACTCCCCCTCAAGCTTGACCATGTAGAACAAGTCAAGCTTGGAAGCCATGAAGCAATCCCTCATTAAAACC
>CAKOAT010123821.1:0-81487 GCA_932364175.1 Eruca vesicaria subsp. sativa | reverse complement strand
GTAGAATCAAACACTCAGGAGCTCAAACGAAGGTAATCCACCTTGAATCTTTAATTTCTTTGACTATATGAACACTAAAAAATGTAGAATCAAAATCTTGGGTTTTTTTAGCTCATTGTTGTGAGAAAGTGAGAGATATGTGTTGTAATGTGTTGTTTAGTTCATGAGAATAGAGAAAGAAGAAGGGTAAATGGAATTTTGAGGCATTAAGAGCTTCAAAGTTGGTTGTTCATGGTTGTTGGAGTATTGATGACAATGGCAATCTTGTAATTACTTGAAGATGATGAGGGTGAGAGAGTAAATGTGTCATTTTCGAAAAAAAAAAATCAAAAAAATTTGATGGCATTTTCGTGAATTATATGAACTTGTGGGGTGAATAGGGCAAAATTAAGTTCCAAAAAAAAGGGAGGTTAGTTTTGTGGTTGACTTCAAGTTTCAGGTCAAATCTCCAAAAACCCCACTTTATTTTGTCCAATTCACTCCATAAATTCAAATAATTCACGAAAATGCCATCAATTTGTTTTTTTTTTTTTTCAAAAATGACATATTTATTATCTCACCCTCATCATCTTCAAGTAATTACAAGATTGCCATTGTCATCAATACTCCAACAACCATGAACAACCAATTTTGAAGCTCTTAATGCCTCCAAATTCCATTTACCATTCTTCTTTCTCTATTCTCATGAACTAAACAACACATTACAACACATATCTCTCACTTTCTCTCCACAATGAGCTAAAAAAACCCAAGATTTTGATTCTACATTTTTTAGGGTTCATATAGTCAAAGAAATTAAAGATTCAGGGTGGATTACCTTCGTTTGAGATCCTGAGTGCTTGATTCTACATTTTCTAGGGTTCATATAGTCAAAGAAAGTGCTCTCACCAATTGAAGGTATGAAATCGAGTTTTTTTTTTTGCGATCTGTTCGTCCAGACGACTGAAATTTCAGTCGCCTGCTTTCGTCCAGTCAACGCATAAGTTATTTTTGCAATTGACTTTGCAATTTGTTACCAGAGACGACTGAAATTTCAGTCGTCTACTTTATTTTGGCTACAAAAAAATATCTTAAGAATCTAGACGACTGATATTTCAGTCGTCGTAGGTTAGTTTTGCATTTGACTAGAAAATTTCAGAATTTTGACTTTCTAGGACGACTGAAATTTCAGTCGTCTGCGAATAAACTGAAATATCAATATTTTATTGGAACGCACGACTTACAATAGGTTAGTTTTGCAATTGTGAAAGAAAACTTTAACTTTCAAGACGACTTACAATTCAGTCGTCCAGGATTTTATTCCGAGATTCTGGTCAAACCTCGTAAATCCTAGACGACTGAATTGTAAGTTGTCCCAGGGACGACTGAAATTTCAGTCGTCTAGATTTTTTTAAATATTGAAGTTTGTTTTCGCAATTGCAAAACTAACCTACGACGACTGAAATGCAAGTCGTCCAATTTCAATAAAATATTGATATTTCATTTTTTCGCAGACGACTGAAATGTAAGTCGTCCTAAAAAGTTAAACTTCTGAAATATTCTAGTCAAATGCAAAACTAACCTTCGACGACTGAAATTTCAGTAGTCTGGTTTTTTTTTTATCAAACATACCCAGACGACTGATATTTCAGTCGTCCCAACTAACTGATTTCAAAGTCAATTGCAAAAATAACCTCTGCGTTGACCAGACGACTGAATGTTTAGTCGTCTGGACGACTTACATTTCAGTCGTCTGCTTCGATCTCTAATAAACTTTTTTTTTCTTTCTTCTATGTTTGCTAATGTGTTTTATTTTTACTATCTCAGATGATGCATCAGTTACGTGCAGTGTATGGAGAATGGTTGTTGGAAGATGGTTGTTGGAATTTTGTGGTTGATCGTTTCAAAGGAGCAAGATTGTTTTTATTGAATGAAGATTCAACACATGCTGAACTTGTGGCAATGGCTTAAGAAGATTATAACCTGGACATGAGCACAGTCACTGTGGAGATTAGCTACTCATTACCAGCTCCAGACCTTCCTCCTATTCATGTTACAAGTGATAGACAAGTTCGAAACTTGCTCGAGATAACCAAAACGCAAGAAGTACGTCTTTGTGTATCAAGCTTTTGCAAGATGAGAACGGTTTCAGAGGAAAGGGATGAAACTGAGGATGCAGCTGATGTGGGGGATGAAGCTGATGTGGGGATGAAGATCAGGAGGGGGATGTAGCTGAGGATCATGATAGGGAGGAGGATGCTGACATCCCTGTTGTCGCTGAAGATTTTTATGATCCTGAGGATTACAGTCAATTTGGAAAGGTTAAAGACGAGGATGAGGAAGAAGATGATGAAATTTGTTTTGAAGATTACGGAGAGGCATATGGCTGTGAGGGAAAATGATCATCTGTAGAAAGAATCTATGTAAACCAGAGTTTTACTAGCAAGGATGCACTGCTTTCAGAGTTGCGCTTGAGCGCGATGAGGCACATACTCTCCTTCAGAGTTTACAAGTCAACAAAAACTCTCTTTGTGGCAACATGTCGGGTTAGTGGTTGTCAATGGAAGATCAGAGCAAGTGTGAAACATGGGACTAAGACGTTTTGGGTAACCAAGTATTTGAAAACTCATACATGTTCCACCGGAGACAGAATCGCTGGGCGGAAACACTCTACTCCGAAGTACATTGGTAGACTCTTCATAGATCGTGTTGGAATCATTGATGGGTTGAATCCGCAGCATTTCAAAGATGCAATGAAGAACATGTTTGGCATGACACTTGATTACACCACTTCATACAGAGCATTGTTATATGCGCAAGAATTTGTGAGAGGATCCACGGAAGATGGGTATGAGCGACTTCCTTCATATTTGGAGCAAATCAAGGCAACAAATCCGGGTTCTATCACTGCTATAGAATATGATTCTCAGAAAAGATTTAAGTATCTTTTTCTCGCTTTTGGAGTTTCTACCAGAGGTTTTAAGTATCAGAGAAGGGTCATTGTGGTGGATGGGACTCACCTAAGTGGAAAGTATGAGGGTACTATGTTGGTTGCATCCGCACAAGACGATAATTTTCAGATATATATTCATTGGCTTTTGGGATCGTAGATTCTGAAAATGATGAATCTTGGGAATGGTTTTTCACAAATTTGGCGAGTTGTGTATCTGCTGAGCATCCTCTGGTGATAGTCTCTGACAGGCACACAAGCATTATAAGTGCATGTGAGAAGGTGTTTCCTTAGGCAACACGAGGAATATGCTATTATCACCTTCAAGAGAATATTGTCAAAAAGTATAAAGGGAAGCATCTTTTGTACTTGGTGAAAGGTGATGCTTATGCTCATACACTTTACGACTTTGATCGGTACATGGCTGAGATACATAGTGCAAATCCGGATCTTCATGAGTATCTGGTGGATGCCGATGTGAGCCTATGGTCAAGGGTTCATTTTCACGGAGACAGGTACAACTTAAAAACGAGCAATATCGCTGAATCAATTAATTCCGCACTGAAGCGAGCAAGAGGATTTNGAAGCTAGGAAGATGGTATTGGAAAAGGAGAGGAGATGCGTTGAGTCTTACAACTCAACATAGTCGAGGTGTTGAACACTTGCTTGCTGTTCGCGAGGAGATCGCAGATACTCTGAGAGTCCAACAAATTGATGGATGGAAGTTCTTTGTGAAAGGTGGCCATAGAGACTGCAATGTTGATCTAGAGCTTTCCAAGTGTTATTGTGGTGTCTATCAAGTTGAGAAAATCTCTTGTTGTCATGCTATAGCAGCTGGAACAGCAGCTGGTTCGCATATCTCCACACTTGTATCTCCGGTATATTCAAAGCATACTTTGTTTGCAGGATATTCAGAGAATATATATCCTTGTGTTGGACAAAAAATTGAGGCACGCACATACTTTCCTCCGGAAATAAAGCGTGGTCCAGGGAGACAGAAGAAATCAAGATGGCAATCATGGTTGGAGCTATCCTGGATGAGAGGACACAAACCCCGGAAGCAACACAGGGTTTATAGGTGCTCAGGATGCAAAGAAACGGGCCATAGGCGTCCACAATGTAAGAACCCGGTTGAATAGCCTTACAGTAAGTCGTCCAGACGACCTTCGATTCAGTCGTCCAGAGAAAAGACTTCATAGACGACTTAAAGTTAAGTCGTCTGAAAGTCGTCCAGAAAAAAGACTTCATAGACGACTTTCAGACGACTTAGTTGGATGTTATTTATGTCCTTATTTATGTCTTTATTTATGTTTTTATTTATGTCTTTAGACGAAGATGAATGTTATTTATGTCTTTATTTATGTCTTTAGTACTCTCTGGATGTTATTTATGTCTTTAGACGACCTTTTTTTGCTCCTTACCTTATACAAGTTTTGGCAATGTCCATACACATAAGCGTCCACAATGTAAGAACCCGGTTGAATAGCCTTAGAGTAAGTCGTCCAGACGACCTTCAAATACGTCGTCCAGACGACCTTCGATTCAGTCGTCCAGAAAAAAGAATTCACAGACGACTTAAAGTTAAGTCGTCTGAAAGTCGTCCAGAAAAAATACTTCACAGATAACTTTCAGACGACTTAGTTGGATGTTATTTATGTCCTTATTTATGTCTTTATTTATGTTTTTATTTATGTCTTTAGACGAAGATGGATGTTATTTATGTCCAGACGACCTTACTTTCAGTCGTCCAGAAGACCTTAGTACACAAAAATTTTGATTATCATCCGAAAACACAAGTCAAACATTACTTTACATTATCATCCGAAACACAAGTCACAAAAGATTCATCCTAGGTTCAAGCTCAAATACAACAGTACACAAAAGATTCAAGTACAATGACAATAGTACACAAAAGCATCAACCTCTTCTTTCGTCATACGTTCCCAAGTTCTTATCATTGTCTTTGTTTCCCATTCATGGATCAAATTCAGCTCTTCATATATATCCATTGACATCTTCTCCCTGATAAACTTCCCGTTTCTAGAACAAAGCGCTTTGGGAAAGTCCATCCCAAGAGCATGACACTCAATGTACTTCAGAGCGAAGGGGCCACAATCACCACTTCGGCACTGAGGTACTCCAGTTGATAGTCTCTGATAGATGTATGGCTCCAATGTGTATCGTGTCTTTTGTTCGTCAGTCACAGAGCACTCACATAGCAGATAAGGGACCATGTAAATAAAAGGCTCCATTACCTCATCGAGTTCAACAGGTGAAATATGCCTGATAATGTTGTCCCAGACGACAATGTGCCTATTAGGGATTGATATCCATATAGCAATCCAATGGGTGTCATTGAAGTTCACAGGTGCATAGATATTATCCACATCCTCCCCCCAAACCTTCACAGATTGGCAAAAAGAAGGTACCTCGCCTGAATGATAATTCCATGCCCCACCAGGGAGTTTTCTTGCTAAACCGTTGACATCTCCGATGTCGTTCTTAAATTCATGGTAGGAGGCCCTCCACTGCCGAGCGAACACATGATCAAGAAAGCACATTCTCGAGCTCCTGAACCAATCTGGATGGTCTTGGTACCGTTGCCTCAGTAAATTGATAAAAGCATCCATTTGCTGCAAATAAAACAATACAAGTCAGATAAAAGCATAAAGTTAAGTCGTCTGAAAGTCGTCCAGAGAAAAAGACTTCACAGACGACTTAAAGTTAAGTCGTCTACAAGTCGTCCAGAAAGAAGACTTCACAGACGACTTAAAGTTAAGTCGTCTGCAAGTCGTCCAGAAAAAATACTTCACAGACGACTTAAAGTTAAGTCGTCTGAAAGTCGTCCAGGCTGAAGACTTCACAGACGACTTAAAGTTAAGTCGTTTGAAAGTCGTCCAGAAAGAAGACTTCACTGACGACTTAAAGTTAAGTCGTCTGAGAGTCGTCTAGAAAAAGACTTCACAGACGACTTTCAGACGACTTCCAGACGACTTTCAGACGACCTAGTTGGAGTTACTTATAAGTAAGAAAATAGAAGACTTACATGGTCGGTGAACCATTCTAATCAGTCTAAGTCGTTTGAAAGTCGTCCAGAAAAAAGACTTCACAAACGACTTAAAGTAAAGTCGTCTGAAAGTCGTCCAGAAAAAAGACTTTACAGACGACTTAGTTGGAGTTACTAATAAGTAAGAAAATAGAAGACTTACATGGTCGGTGAACCATTCTAAGGGGGTTCGGATGATATGATAAAACCGACTTGGACATTTTCGTGGTTTTTTGTCCAGAGGCCGTTTATATGCCCTGAAACACAAAAATAATCAATCATTTTTTTCCAGAGGCAGTTTATAGGATATTAAAGCGACTTACGGATCAGTTTGGAGCCATGTAGTGAGTTCATCCGACTTCTTCTTGTCAACTTCAGCAAAAGGATCATAACCTTTGCCAACAATTTTGTTTGGAATGATCTGTTTGACAGTGTTGTTTCCCTTGAAAGGAGTTTGTTGAGTGGGAGCAAGTTTCCGATCTCGCTCACTTTTTCCACAGAGTTTCACCTTGTATGCTTCCTTCTTTGTCTGCCTCCTAGCTTCCACTTGCTCTAAATCTTCAGCAGTGGGTACTTGTTTGTCCAAAACGAGAAGACTGGCTTCACCACTCGGGTCCTCTACATTTTCCTCCACCACCAGATTTTCGAGGGAGTATGACTCTTTTCTTTCGCCCCATTCACACTTTCACTCAGCAATGTCGATATACAAAATGTGTTTAAAAACATCACACAAGAAACAAAGTCACAAAGGAAATTCACACATTTTTAAAAATCCATGCACATTTGAAACAAACCACAAAGGTTCCGAAGCAAAGGATACAATGGTTAAAAACTCTACACACAAGCCTATTTTGTCCTCTTCTTAACACGTTGCATAGTGATTCTGGTACTAANTCACACATTTTTAAAAATCCATGCACATTTGAAACAAACCACAAAGGTTCCGAAGCAAAGGATACAATGGTTAAAAACTCTACACACAAGCCTATTTTGTCCTCTTCTTAACACGTTGCATAGTGATTCTGGTACTAACCCCGGGTTTTTCTGGATTTGCTGAAGTACTACCCACCATCTTCTCCAGATCTCCCACCTTTTTCTCCAAAGCTCCCACCCTAGACCCCACCAACTGTATCTCCCTAAGGCACCTATCAAACCCATCCTTCATGGCATCAGATATGTCCTTCAATGCTTTTTGAAGATGTTTTTTTGTAAAAGACAATTGACTACCCTTTGCAGTCGCCTCAGCTTCAACATGCGACTCTTTACGAGTTTTCTTCCAAGGTCTGCTACTCTCCTCCTTCACACCACTCTCCTCCTTCACACCACTCTCAATCTTCACACCACTCTCAAGCTTCACACCAATCTTCTGAGTACCGGTGACTTGCCAGCAGTCCATGGTCCACTTCCATCCAGGAACAAACATGGCTTTAATTATGTTGTCCGTGGCAGGGTCATCTCTGTCTCCGTCCCATTTTGGAAACATGTCTTCAAGGTCCTTTCGAACAAAGTTGTTCACGTCTCTCTGCAGTAAATAAAACATATAAACTTAGGTATTTGACGGATTAGGATGGACGACTTAAAGTTAAGTCGTCTGAAAGTCGTCTGAGAAGTTTTTTGTTAGACGACTTTCAGACGACTTTCAGATGACTTAACTTTAAGTCGTCTGAAAGTCGTCCGGGAGTGGTTGTTGGACGACTTTCAGACGACTTAACTTTAAGTCGTCTGAAAGTCGTCCGAGAGTGAAGTTAAATACCTGTCTGCTGATGGCGTCCTTGAAACATATGCGTTGTCCTTGGCCACCCTTGTAAGCAAGCAACGGTAGAGATTGTCTGCTTGACACAGGAGAGCCATAACTGGCACCCAATTCTGGCATAGCTTCGTATGCCCACACCTGGAGAGCCTGTACAAACCCATCAACGGTGTAACCTGTTTGCGTCAAGTCTTTTGCCTTCAAAGAGTCCATTAGAACCTTGAACGCCACTCTTCCCCATGGGTAATTCTCAAATCTTTCCAAGTCCATGACTAGCTTTGCAAGACTAGCCCGTGTAGGAGAAGAGAACTTTCTGGCTTCAATGTATCCTGCGTAGATGGCAAGATATCCCAGCCGCATTCGATCATCCCGAGACCACCCGTCACACTTGGTAAATGCTGTTCTTAACTGTTCAATGCTTGGCTCAGCATGGAGATCAACACCCATCTTCTCCCAGAAAGCAGTCATCTCCTGAGAAATCTCATACCTTGGATTTTCCAAATTCGGGATGTAGTCGCAGTTCAGACCTGTGAGGTTTTCAAACTCTAGAATTAAAAGCCTCAAAGGTTCTGGTCCGGCAAGAGTCCATAGCTCAAACTTCTTCTTGATGTCCAGCTGGAAGGAGAGAATAAAATGTACAAGCCTTGAAGTCCAACCAAAGCCAAGCTCCTTGAACTTGATGAATATTCCCAACTTTGACGCTTTCAGATCCTCATATTCCTCAGGTCTGAGATTATCAGATAGAGCTTGAAACAACTTCTTGTCATCAGAATGATACGCAATGCTCCTCAGTGCAGGGGGCTCTTCTCCTAATGTAAACAACCTCGGCGGCAGTTCTGATATATCCATTTTAAGGCCTGCAAACAATCACAAACAACCATCTCAACCACAAAGGTACCGCACTATTCTAAATACTATAGAAGACTAGCAGACGACTTCCAGGAAGTGAGATAACTACTCAGACGACTTCCTGGAAGTCTTCTACAGAGTCTTACTCTCTGGACGACTTACATGTAAGTCGTCCAGAGAGTAAGACTTCGTAGAAGGCTTCCAAGAAGTGAGAAAACTACTCAGACGACTTCCTGGAAGTCTTCTACAGAGTCTTACTCTCTGGACGACTTACATGTAAGTCGTCCAGAGAGTAAGACTTCGTAGAAGGCTTCCAAGAAGTGAGAAAACTACTCAGACGACTTCCTGGAAGTCTTCTACAGAGTCTTACTCTCTGGACGACTTACATGTAAGTCGTCCAGAGAGTAAGACTTCGTAGAAGGCTTCCAGGAAGTGAGAAGACTACTCAGACGACTTCATGGAAGTCTTCTACAGAGTCTTACTCTCTGGACGACTTACATGTAAGTCGTCTAGAGAGTAAGACTTCGTAGAAGGCTTCCAGGAAGTGAGAAGACTACTATGACGACTTACAGTCGGAGAAGATTTAGTCGGAGAAGATGTGGTCTCTAGCGGTTACAGATCTGCATATCGAAGGGAAAAGAAGAGTCAAGACTACAATTTTTAGGGTTTTCCGGCGGTTAAACGCCTTAAAACATAAGATATAACATACCGGCGGCGGAGGAAAGGGCTACGAGATTTCAGATCTGAAAAAAGGAAGCGGATGGTCAGTTTAAACTACGAAAATACTTTAAGGCATGAAAGAAAAACGAGATTCGTCGAAATCGGAGAGATTACCGGCGAAAACGGAGAGATTCGTCGAAATCGAAGAGATTCGTCAAAATCGCCTTTACAATCGTCCTTGGAGAGAAACGGCGCTAGGGTTTCGGAAAATTGTGAAAAAGTGAAAAAAATAACTTTTATATGTCCGGTAAAAATCCGGTTAGGTTAAAACGTAAAATGTTAAAATTAACGGTTCGGTACAATTAGAAGACTGAAATTTCAGTCGTCTGGCAAATAATTTAAAGCAGACGACTGAAATTTGAGTCGTCTGGGAAATAATTTAAAGCAGACGACTGAAATTTTAGTCGTCTGAGAAATAATTTAAAGCAGACGACTGAAATTTCAGTCGTCTGGGAAATAATTTAAAGCAGACGACTGAAATTTTAGTCGTCTGGGAAATAATTTAAAGCACACGACTGAAATTTCAGTCGTCTAATCCCTAAACATAACCCCTAAACTTTATTCTCTAATTAAGCACTTCGAAACATCAAATTAAACTTGAAAAATGTTTACTATACACAGAAATAAACACATAGAGGTCAAATTAATTTTTTCAAAAAAACATTTCAGCTTTTCAAAATCTAACCCTAAGATTCATACAATACTACAACATATGTTTGCCAAACCCTTAAACCAAAGAATATCATGATTCACTACTTCCACTCATCTATGCTGAAAACAAATCAACTTTATCATTTCTTAATTTATATCACTTATAAATGTTTATAATTACATGTTTTTAATTTTTCACTCATCAAAATATTTTTTACAGAATTTATAAATTATTTTTAAGATTCAANTACTTCCACTCATCTATGCTGAAAACAAATCAACTTTATCATTTCTTAATTTATATCACTTATAAATGTTTATAATTACATGTTTTTAATTTTTCACTCATCAAAATATTTTTTACAGAATTTATAAATTATTTTTAAGATTCAATCGTCCAGACAACTAACATTTCAGTCGTCCAGACGACTGAAAAGTAACTCAGCCTGACCCAGACAACTTACTGGGGTTATATTCGTAAAAATGTCTTCTATTTTTTTGTTTGGTCACAGAGCACTATACTGTAATTTCATAGCCCTTTTAGGTTAGATTTGCATTTGATTCAAGTTGGGGTCTAGTATTGGGGTTAAAACCAAGTTGTGGGTTAGTTTTGGCAAAAAGCCCTAAAATCAAATCAAATAAATCGAAATAGAGAAAATTGTTTGAATTTAGTAATATCAAATAAATCGATTAAATCGATTAAATCATATAAACCAAAGAAATCAATTAATTAAAATATAGTATACTTATATGTAAATTTTATAGTAAAATTAATAATATACACATCATTTCTTTTATTAATATAATATGTATATTTAAAAATATATATTTAATAATTTGTTATTCTAATCAAAGTTAAAAATATTATTTTGTTTTTCTCATTTTCATCAATTTAAATTAAATATTTTTATTGATAAGTATTTGTACTAATATATAGTTATTTAATAATACAATAATATATTATTAGGTTTTATTATTTTATTTTTAATAGTTCAACATAACTGATTATACTTAAAAGTTTTGAGTATGAAATATATATTAGTGTTTCAATAAATCCGATTTCAAATGATATAAACTAAAATTTTATATAAAAAGTAAATACAATTATGGTTTTGGTATACGACCGAAGAAACTGAAAATCACTAGTATATAAATTGAAGTACTGAACCAAACCAAATTAGATATGCTATTAATATGGTAACTAATTTTTTAAACTGAAATCCAAAAAAACTGAACTGAAACTGTATTGAAATCCGGATTGAACACCCTGACTATCTAAAATATTAAACATGTTGCCTTAACGCTTATTATTGGTATCTCCACTTTTTTTCTTTGAAACTGATTTCGAACATATAACATCATAGAAGAATAATGACATTAATAATAAGAAATCAATAGTGTCTTTTCACACTGGAAAATAACAATAACAGAGATATGGTTGATAACACATTACCAATGTTAAACTCGTCATGTTTCCAAATAAGCTGAATTAGATATTCCCTTTCCAGAAATAGCATACATACTTCTAATACCTTCAACGAAATCATATGGCAACTTCTTTAATTGCCATGATCAATTTTGTCCTGTGTTAGCTTCAGTTAAGCTACCATTGAACATGTTTGAACTACAAAGTACAAATTATATAGATAGTTGGCATTGGCGATTCACATCTCAAGAGCGAGAATGGAAGCAAAATCAATTCCAAAATAAAACATGATCCATTTCTGAAAGGAGGTTTCTACCCTGATATCGAGAAGAATCGAGATCTCTCACTTCAGAAACAATGCAAATAGACACATAAACAACAACAAAACTCCAGTAACTAACTGCTATAGTTACTGCTACAACAAGCACATAGCTCAAAACTTAAGCCAAAACAACCCAAATAAAACTTGTCCACATAAAAGCTTAAACAAACCATTAAAACCAATGAAAACAAAACAAAAGAAAAACACATGAATCCACCCTTTCAAGACGCCAGCGAGGAAGACTGGACAACAGAGAAGGCAGATCGGAAAACTGCGGCAAAAGTCTATATTGCGGCGGCTAAACCTAATTCTCTCGAGTTTCTTCCCAATGGAATTCTCTCTATACCAAAGACTTTTATAATAACTAGCTATTTTCACTGGTTAGAATTATTCTACTTTTTAAAATGCAATTTTGTCTCTATGATAAACTAAGTCTACTTGTGTAATCCAAAAGATGTCTATACGGTCAGAAAAAAACTAATATGCAATCTTAATTAGAGTGTTAATTATACCAAAAAAATTTCTTCAATTGAAAGATTTCTCTTGTTAATTATCCTTCTATTATACATGTTTCCTGGTTCAAACAAGCTTATCATTTTCCCAATAAATTTCATCAAATCAACCATACTTCTGCTGAAAGAACTTGATTATAGATATGTCTTTCTTCATCTCTCAAACTGTACCTTTTTCGAGTAGAATCACCCATGGGCATATGCAGTAAAACACTTATGAGTGCACGTGCATCCATATATCAGCTGTCTTATCCTCCCTTCTTGTTTTTTCTGATACTTTCTAACAATCCTCCACATGAATATAAATTCCTCTAAACAAATGTAGACTCATTTGGACTATGCAGACTCGATAGACTCTACTGACTAGACTTAACAATAAACTACACAAACAGACTTTTTGAGAGTATAAGTTAAGACCTCACTGCATCTAACTCAGTAGCGTATTCCATCCTTGAACCACCTATTGTTAGTACCTGCTGGATCTACATTTCAGGAGGTGAACGTGATTTCTTGAACCACCCGAAGTTTTCTGTAAACCGAGATAGCATATATAATGCAAATTCATCTTCTTGTTGAGTAAGTTCTCTATTGTGTTCGTTTTGGTCGTGAACTTACCTGGTTGTCATGATTGAAATCAGAGAGAATTGCCTGAACTTCTTCTCTTAGAAACATCCCCATTTTACACTCACTAGGTGATTGCCATCGTACTTGTCATATACACAGAAAGTATCTTGTTATGCTCTATATACATGTATATAAATATTTATCGTCTTATCTCATTAAAAAACCACTGCTTTATCTTAAATATTTACAAGAAGTATTGTTTTCATCTTGAGATCTGAGTAATTATCGGTGCTTTCATCAGATTATGCTTGACTTAGTTGTCCCTTTGAACCAAGCTCTTGGGATTGCCAATTTCGTTGGTGGGGTTTCCATCAAACATATTCTTATTAGTAATATGCAATAAACCCATCCCCTTCAATGGATTCAATATTTGATCTTTGGATAAACCTTTGGTAAATGGATCCGCAAGGCTGTCAGCTGACTTGATGTAATCGACAGATATAACACTGGTTGAGATAAAGTGTCTAATGGTCTTATGTCATCGTCTGATGTGAAATGATTTACCATTATATAGGGTATTCAGTGCCCGAGCTATAGCCGATTGACTATCGCAATGTATGTGTAGAGCTGGTACTGGTTTTTTCCACATTGTAATATCTTCCAAGAAATTAGAAAGCCATTCTGCTTCTTCTACTGCTTTGTCTACAGCGATAAACTCAGATTCTATTGTGGATCTTGCCAATAAAGTTTGTTTGGAAGATTTCCAAGATATTGCTGCACCTGCAAGCGTAAAGACATATCCACTTGTGGATTTTGAGTTCTTTAAGTGATATCCAGTTTGTATCATTGTATCCTTCCAAGACTATTGCTGGTTCTTTACCTTAGTGCAGCCATACTTTTGTGTAGAGCTGGTACTGGTTTCTCCCACACTGTAATATATTCCAAGAAATTACGAAGCCATTTTGCTTCTTCTACTGCTTTGTCTAGAGCAATAAACTCAGATTATATGGTGGATCTTGCCAATAAAGTTTGTTTGGAAGATTTCCAAGATATTTTTCTGCACCTGCAAGCGTAAAGACATATCCACTTGTGGATTTTGAGTTCTTTGAGTCTGATATCCAGTTTGTATCATTGTATCCTTCCAAGACTGCTGGTTCTTTACTGTAGTGCAGCCCATAACGTTTGGTGTATCTCAAGTAATTTATTAACATTGTTATGACTTTCTAGTGTGTATGATCTGGATTACTTGTGTAACGACTTAATACGTTGACTGCATGCACTAGATCAGGTCTTGTGACACAGCCTCGCCAACATTCTTGGTCAAGGGCAACATAGTGTCCACAAGAGTCTTTATAGTTCCACTAGAGTACGTTTTAAACCTCTCAACTATCTTTTCAGCATAATGATCTTGTGATAAAGTTATCCTTTATGGAGTCCTTGTGATCTTAATGCTAAGAATAACATTCGAAAGACTCATGTCTTTCATGTCGAACTGATTGTTGAGCATGTTCTTGGTTTGTTGAATGATATATTTATTGCTGCCGATGATGAGCATGTCATCTACATACAAGCATATCAAAATATACCCTCTAGAAGTACTTTTATAGTAAATGAATTTATCACATTCATTGATGTGGCATTTGACATCATTACATTGTCAAACTTTTCATGCCATTGCTTTGGAGCTTGCTTCAGCCCATACAACGATTTCACGAGCCTCCAAACTTTGTATTCTTGACTCGGAACCACGAAACCATCAGGTTGTTTCATGTATATCTCATCATCTAAATCTCCATTAATAAAAGTATTTTAACATCTATTTGATGGATTTCCAATTTTCTCAATGCTGCAATTGCAATCAACAGTTTGATTGAAGTTACCCTCGTGACTGGAGAATAAGTGCCAAAGAAATTTAGACCTTTTTTTGTCTATGTCCTTGTACCACAATTCTGGCCTTGTGCTTGTCAACTGAGCCATCAATATTTTACTTGCTTTTGAACAGCCATCTAGACCCTAGTGGTTTGAAACCTTGAGGTAACTCAACAACCTCATAGGTATGATTCTGCAATATCGAATCATGTTCACTATTGACTGCTTCTTTCCAGAAGTCTGCGTCAGGGTTAGACATGGCTTCTGCATACGATTTTGGATCATTCTGAGTAGAGATGAAATCATACTGAAATTTTTGCCAAAAGATTTTCTATACGAGCTCTCATGATTCGTCTAAACATCTTCAGCTTCGATTACAGTAGTTCCAGAAGTACTTTCCTCATCAACAAAGGTAATCACATCTCTTTCTTCACGAGTGTGTATTGGATGTTGTTTATCCTTACACAAAATATGTTTTCAGAGAATGAAGCATTCCTTGATTCCATAATTGTTTTAACATGGATGTTTGGAACATCTGATTTGATTACCAGAAACCGATAAGCACTACTGTTGTGTGCATAACCAATGAATAAACCATCCACAGTTTTAGATCCAACTGTGACCTTTTTAGGAGGTGGCACTGCGTTCTTTGCCAAGCACCCCCACACTTTGAGGTATTTGTATGAAGGTACATTACCTTTCCAAAGTTCATATGGCATTTTTCCAGTTATCTTATGAGGTATTTTGTTGAGGATATAGCTTGTGGTGAGCAGCGCTTCCACCCATAGATTCTGTGCTAGACCAGATTCCTACAACATTGCATTCATCAGTTCTTTCAAAGTTTGGTTCTTTCATTCCACAACTTCGTTTGATTATGGTGAATAGAGAAAAGTCGTTTGATGGATAATGTTGTTTTCTTGATAAAACGCATTGAAAGATCCATCATATTCACTTCCTCTATCACTCTTAACTATTTTGATAGTCTTTTCCAGTTGTTTTTCAACATCAAGTTTGTATTTTTTGAATTTTTCCAAGACTTCATCGTTACTTTGTAGCAAGTAAACATAATACTATCTTGTGAAATCATCTATGAAAGTCACAAAGAACTTTTTATCACCTCTGGTTTGTAAATAGTTTAAGTCGCATAGATCTGTATGTATTAAACCTAGAGGTTCGGCCGTTTGTTCAACATGAGGTGATGGTGTTTCGTGAGCTATGCTTAGACACAAACTTCACATTTGTCTTTGTTTATTTTGGACTTTGGGATCATGTTCATGTTTATTAGTCTTTGTACAGACTTATAATATACATGTCCCAATCTTTTATGCCAAATATTAGAATACTCAATGACATAAGCACCTGGATTCTTATTCATTGAAACATTGGAATCATGTACATCATTTTTTCGAATCACTTTCATTGCAGACATCTTGACAAGTCCACTCTTAACAAAACCCTTTTCTGTAAAAACACCACTCTTCCTGAGGATCAGCAGGTCGGATTCGCAGTTGATTCCAAAGCAGTGCTTACTCATGAAACATCCAGAAATTAGATTATTTCTCATGTCTGGAACAGGTTTCACGTTGGTTAGATTAACCTCCCTTCCAGAAATCATCTTCAACACAACGTTTCTGGTACCTTTAATCTTGGATTGGGAGATATTTCCCATCTTCACTTAATCATCAGTTCTTCTCTTTTGATAGGTACCGAACATCTGTCTGTCAACGCAGATATGTGTAATAGCATGTGTCGTACCACCCTTCTTAGGCTATCTTCAACCACATTGGCTTCTATGACCACAAGGCAAAGATCAGCTTCAGTTAGGTTAGCCTGATTTTTTCCCATAGCTTTCTTATGATATTACGAGGATCTATGTCCTATCTTGCCACATAATTTACGCTTCCCAAAAAATTTGTTGTCCGTGGGTGTTTGAGCTTGTTTGTTGAAGCTCATAGGTGCTTGTTAAGAAAGCTTAATCGTACCAGATTTCTGTAATCTTGCCTTGGATTTACCCTTACTCTTGTACTATGCAACATTGACATCATGAGTATGAATTGGCCCTTCTTTCTCATGTTTTAGTGATTCAATCTGAAGCCTGGTAATGAGATTTGCCAATGTTAAGGCCTTTTCCTTGTAACTAAGATAGTTTTTGAAGTCTGCCCAACTTGGTGGAACATTCTCAATGAAGCAATTAACTGTGAAAGTTTCACATAGCTTCATGCCTTCTCTAGTGATCTCTTGAAAGATCAATTGTCGCTCATGTACTTGATCCATGATTGGTCGTGAACCAACCATCACAATGAGAATTTTTCCAGTAGAAAAATTCCAGAGCCTACATTGAAGAACTTGTATCTCTTTTCCAAAGCATCCTATAGATCTTTGAAAGTTTTGACCTCACTGTAAACAATGAACAGTTGGTGAATATAACATTTGCATAAGAACTCCCCATGATTCCAAGAATTAACGCGAGCAAGAGCCTTTGGATCCGTATTGTCCGTGGGTAGAAATGGTTTAACCTCAGTACGATACCTAGCCAAATTCAGAGTAGTTAGAAAGAAGTGCATTCTTTGCTGCCACTGTTTGAAGTTTGAATCATCAAACTTGTCAGGATGAAGTCCATTTATGTTGCTATGCACAGACGGAACTTGCGTAGGTAGCGATCCAAGTGATTGACTCACGTTGGTTGCACCAGTTTTCCCATTGACGTTATCACTGTCAGTCATGATTAAATCTCTTCACAAAACACAAACCATAGTAAATATTGAGAAATCAATTCAATAAGCGATTAAAAATTGAAGTTGCTATAAAATAAACGTTCTCGAAAATTGCGTAAGCTTTCTTAAGAGTTTAATAGTCATTCCCGGAACTCACCTTAAAGGCGTTCTTAAACGCTATTTTTAGTAACAAGTTAAATCGCTTTATGTTCAGAAAAACAAGATCATGAACATGTTAAAGACTGCCACGTAAATCATTTTCTTATATGATTTGTCTGTATTGATCAAAACATTTTTTTCAGAATAGCTAAAGAGAGTTCACAAAGCGTTTCTGACCAATTTAAAAAAAAAACGTTTTATAGAAAGATTGTACGCAATATTCAGTCTGATTTAAGTGATATGCAGAAAGCGGATTTATTGAGATAAAATTGTAGGACCGCAAAAATCCTGATTAAAAATCACGAAACAAAAGCATATGAACAATTATAGAATGACTTAGAAAAAATTTCAGAAATCGTTAAGGTAATAGAAAAATTTGTGGAGTCGAGATTGATCTATTTTCTTAACTCAATAAATCGCCCGTATTGTGAGATGGTTTTTATGCGATTTTTGAATCTTAGGCTACAACCACGATGAGAGTATTTTTGCTGCACCCGAAAAAGAATCTACGAACTAACTACTACACTATACTCTCGAGACTCACCTAAACAGACGACTAGAGTTTTTGCTGGAAATAGCTAACTATGTGTTTCGTGTGTAAAACAATGAGGAGGCTATGCGTTTATTTATATGGGAAGGAGACTTGGTCGACAAGCAAAGGATAACAATAAAGGAAAGAATATCCTGGAAAGATTCATGTTTAACATGCGAGATGAGAATCGAAAATATTCCACTAGTTAAGTTTTCCAAAATTATCTTAATACAATCTAAAACGTATAGATTTATCTTGATAATTTATACTCAATCCAGTTGGATTTATCTAGGAAATTATGTAAAAATATTGATATGAATTACCCAAGATTATGAAATATCTTATTGTGATCAATAGTGTTCACGCAAGCTATTGAGCATTGATAAGAAAACGTCATATTTGTACTACAATATTTCTGTAGTGCTAAGCAATGTGGAACTTTTTACCTTTTCACTTTATTTAAATGAAAGAGTCTTAATTTAGAGCGTAAAAGAAATTTGATGCACATTTCTCTTCACATTACAACCGGATTGGTCACTCTGAATTTCATAATCTTGGCGTTAAATTTATACATATGAATCATTTGTTTTTGTCACTTGATGCCTCAATTTTGTTCATAATATCATATGATCCTTTGTTATGTGAGGAGCCTTTTCTTACAACCTTCCAATGAGAAGATCTTCCCATAGAGGAAAAGGATCCTTGAATACTTAATTCAGAACCTTGAACAAACCAATATAATCCTTCACCATGACGTCAATCTCATACTTAGTTAAAACTCTCTTTCCTTGAACCGTTCTCACCCAGAACCGCTATGTTAGAGCTGTTACAGAAGGAGAAGTCTGTTGAGTAGTTGCCTTTGTTACTGCCGGAGAAACCGGATCCCTCATCGGAGAACTAGTACTGACTCTTCTTTAAATGATGAAGACTCGAAAACCATGATCACTTCAATTTCTCCTAAGAGCCAGACCAGTTAATTTTCTACCCTTTTCCTACTCGAAAATAAGAAAATTTAATCACTATCATAAACTTCATGATTCCTTACGTCACCTTTGAGGAAGTTCCTTCGTGCTAGGATGAAACCTAACGTTGTTTGAGACAGTGTGTCTATGTGGTTCGACTACACCGCCACAAAGTCTGATTAGGCGATTACTATCTCTACTACCACACATTATGTTCCTCTTTCTCGTATTCTCTCTGAATCCGCTTTTTTGGTTCTGGTAAAACTGGCTTAAAAGATCAGCAAAGATTTAGATGAGAATAAACATAAAGATCTCTCTTTGAAGTTTTTGGCCATGATTTTTGGTTTATTTAGTCCCCATACGGTTCTGCTGTACAGAGTCTCTTCACTTAAAATTGGAATCGATTTGAATAAAATTTTTTATTAACTTTGTTTCTCTTGATTTAAAATTGACATATATACACATGTCATTGAGTTACGGGAACACGTTTCATCACATGGAAGATGTAGAGTCACGATAATTCACGTTCGTCGTGATGTAAGCTGGAGATTACATGAATTGTTTCAGTGTAAACGATCATAAACCTAAGGTGACATTGAGTACTATTTTGGATTGGAGAACATGTTTGAATTCTAAGAGATAGAGTAGTGTTGCCATGAAGACCCAAGTCAAAGTGAGTTTAAAACTCTTTCGCTCTTAGAGTAATCGCAGTGGTGGTTCTACCTCCAGGGTTCTCAAAGAAACTGAATGGTTGGAGAATTTGTGCAAGAATCTCTACGAAAGCCTTAGTTCCTATATGCTTTTATTTTCGGCATTCAAGACCTTGCGTGCCTCTGCTACATACTCCACTAAATCACGGCTTTCTGTGAATAAATATTTCATAACACAAAACAAAAGTATTTAATCTTACTACTTTTGAATTAGAAATCTTTCACCATGAAATCATCAAAGAGACATCAATTAGATTTTTTGCCTAAATCTCTGTGTAACTTTTCTTGGTTCTCTTTATGTAGCTCTCATTCTCCCATCCAACCAAAAAAAATTCCAATCTGCAATTAAAAGAACATGATTTGCGAGAAAACCACACATGTGGTTACGTTGGTGAATGCAAAAGTCAATTATAACGTACCGCAAGAAGCTTGATTTAGAGTATCAAATTGAAGTCAAAAAGGTGACTCTAGGGCAGGGAAGAAAATTAAACAGGTGTTTTCTTGAGAAGATAAGAAGAGAAAGAGGAGTATATTAACTGTGATATAACTGAAGTTGGATGACAATATTGAAGGAGAAGGTTTGGGAGAGAAGACGAAGCGGAAACAATAACTTATTTGGGAGAGGAGTTGTCGATGGAAGAAAAGAAGACGTGGCATCTGATGTGTCATTTACTTATGTTTTAATTGGATAATTTTTCAAGCCTCCTAGACATCTTCTCTGATGCTTTTATTTTCTTTTTACTTATTTGTTTTACTTATTTTTTTCTAGCTCAACCCTACAAACATATTTGGAAATATTATATATTACTTTACTTTGTCAGTAAATAAAATAAAGATATGATCTGTTAAAATATAAATAATTTAATAAAATCTATTGGAGTTAATTAGGATGTCAACAAATTTTGTCATTTTGTACACCCTAATAATAGATAAAAACGCGGAAGTCACTTTACAGTTATTATTTAAAAATGAATTTGGTTTTAAGGTTTATTAGACTACCCACAATGAGCCTGTTGAAATATTTATTCAACAGTTTTTTTTTTGTCAGCCGCCCATCTAAAGCTAGATCAAGTGGTGATCAGACGAATCAATTTTCCTAGGAGCATCTCCGTCTGGTCTGGTCTGATCTATATGGGAAAAATAGATCCTTTTCTTCTCGCCTCTTTAGCTAACCCATCCTCTCGACCATTCTTACTTCGAGGAATATGAGAAATCCTCATATCCTCAAAGTCCTCCTGTAGTCTCTTAAGCCTCTCGATCTCTGTTATGAAGGTTGTCCATTCCTCCGGATTAGTAGACATGTCTACTAAGTCCACGCAGTCCGTCTCAATCCTCACCGAGTTGATCCGAAAGACTCTCAAACATGAGATTGCCCAGAGTAGGCCTTCCATCTCTGCATGCAAAGCTGAACGGCTTCTCCTGCACGCCCGTTGTCCGACCCACTCATGGCCCATTTGATCCTTAAGACTCCACCCTAAGCCACTGACGCTGCCGTGATCGATCCATGATGCATCAATTTGGCAGGTTGAGATTCGCGGGTTCCCAGAGGGTTCTGTCTCGATCTCCAAGGAGGGAGGTATCTCAAAGGCCTTGTCGATTCCCTCTCTCATGTTCGCTTTTCTCCAACTTTCTGCCTCAAGAGATGCATGTTGGAGAGTATCCATTGGGGATACGACCTTCCCATTAAAGAGTTTGTCATTCCTCGCCTTCTAGATGCACCAACAGATCCATGGGAAGGTGTCGAATTGTGGTCTCCGTGGAGCCACCTCTTTTCTTTTCCAAAAACAGAAGTCTATATTTTGATATATATATGTACTCGGGAAGACACTCTGAATGGACGGAAAGTCCGATAAAGTCCAAACCTGCAGGAAAGGGGGGCACTCAAAGATAAGGTGGTTAATTGACTCCACTGGGCCAACACATATAGGACAACTCCTATCAGTGCCCATGTGTCTGTAGGTGAGTCTCTATGCTGTCTCCACACAGCCTGAGATAGCTTGCCACAAGAAGTGCTTCATCTTGCTTGGAGCCTCTATCCTCCACACGTGGCTCTGGAGGCCTGTGATGCTCGGTTCGAGAACCAATTCCTGTGTAGGGCTTTTTTTGTTCGATTAAAGTAGGTCATAGCCGGTTTTAACTGAGTATACTCCTGTCTTTTTGTGGTCCCAAACATATCCATCCGGAGCAGATGAACATGAGGGTTTTAGCCCAAGTATCAGAGGTATATCGTCTGGCTGGAAATATTCTCTTAAAAGCTGTGTATCCCACTTCTTGGTATCATTCCTAATAAGAGCTTGAACCGGGAGGCTGGGGAGTCTGTATACAATATGATCAGCATATCTAGGTGGTCGGGCCACTGAGTCAAGGATCCAATGCTCACTCCATACCCTCGTATCTCGACCCGTACCAATCCTCTTTTGTAGTCCCAAAAGGAGTAAAGGTTTTGTTGCCACAATACTATGCCAGCCGTATGAAGGTGAGTATGTACGTCGGTCTTCTAAAGGAGAGGTGTTGTGATAGTACCTCCCCTTTAGGACACGTGCCAATAATGAGTTCGGGTAATGTATTAACCGCCATAATTGTTTCGCAAGAAGTGCTAAGTTGAAATCATGGAGATCACGATATCCTAGTCCCCCTAAATCCTTAGAGGTTTAGATTTCGTCCCATGATATCCAATGCAAACCTCTGTTGTTCTGTTTTGAACTCCACCAAAAATTTGAATTCGTGCTTCGTAGTTTATCAGTGATGCCTTGAGGAATCAAATAACATGACATTGGATATGTCGGAATTGCTTGGGCCACCGCTTTAATCTGGATCTCTTTTCCCCCTTTGGACTGTAGTCTCGAAGACCAATTATTCACTCGTCCATTCAACAGTTGAATATGGTGAAGTGGGGTTGTTGAATTTTTAGAAAAAACCAACGTGGATTAAACTCACTTGAAAGTATTCAATTGTTGAAACTTTTCTTTTGGTGGATCTAATTTGCCACGTGTCATATTGTAACTAGTAGTAACTCTAGATGCGTGCTGACATGTTGAACCAAGAGAGAGGAGAGAGACAATAACAAATGATGATTTATTATTGGTGTTTGATATTGTTGATATTTTATTGTTCACCCTAGTTATTTGTGGTTGACTTTTATATATTAAATAAGTTTATTTTATTTAATTTTATATCAAAATTTATGATTTTCTATGATCTATAAATAGAGAATTGTGTCGTTTCATTTGGATACATAAAAAAACTTCAATTTTCACTATAATTTAGCTTTTAATCAAAACAAATGGGTGTGTATACACCCTAGAATATTTCAAATTATGGTTTTGCATCAATTTGTTTATCATCACTTATAAACCTTTATAAATCATTTTATAAACCCTTATAAATAACTTATAACCGTTTATAAACCTTTATAAATAACTTATAAACTTTTAAGATTTTTATTCTTTTTAAATTGAATCTATTGTATCAATTAAGTTATGTGTTTTTATTTGTTATTTGTATATTATATCGTGTATATTTGAAATTTTGAAATTTTATTTGTTTTAATAAAAATAATTAAGAAGATAAATAAAAAATTATCAAATTATTATTTATGTAGCTATTAAAAATATAAAAGATAACAATAATGATTTAAAAATAGTGGAGTAGGATATTAAATTTTATTAAACAAAACTATTGTAGATGATAAAATGAAGTGTGTGTTGAATAATTAGGTGGAAGAGAGAGAAGATGATGTGAAATGTTAAAAAGAGAAAAGTAGGGTGTTGAAAAATTAAACCATTGTAGATAGTCGCCGTTTCAGAATATTTGTCATTCTAAACTTAATTTTTTGTCACAAATTAAATGTCGTTTTAGATTTTTGAGATAAAATTTATCATTTTTATCTAATATTCTATTTTTCTATTGGTTGAAAAGTGGTTAGGTGTATAGGTAATTGTGTTTTTATCTTGAAAATATGTAAAATTAAATGTTTCTTTAATTTGTGTGCAAAAAGGTAGAATGACAACTAAAATGAAACGGATATGAAACAGATGGAGTAACAATCTTAAAACGTTATAGTCACTAGTCAAATGCGTAACTGAAAGTATATTTGACACGAAACTGAACAATGTATGTTCTTAATGACCTTTTGGTGAAACTAGAAACTGAACTATTAATTAACCACTAGTCAAAGCTCTTTTGTTATATATATTCCTTCAAAGCTTCTTAAATTAGATACAGTTACAGAAACTTTGCTTTTACTTCTTTTTCTCAAGAAAATTCAAGAAAATCAGGTTCTCATCTGTATCTGAAAAAGCTTACTTTTACGTTTCAAGTAATTAACTTAACAGTTCATTTTCTTTGTTTAGACCATGGATTCTTCGGAAAAGTTGCTTAAAGGGAAGAATCCGGTGCAAGCTCGGATCAATAACAAGCCGGAGGAAGAAGAGGAGGGGTTTAGTATGCGCTTATTTCTCAAGAAATCTCTAGAAAATCAGGTTCTCATCTGTCTCTGAAGAAAAAGTTTTTACTTTTACGTTTAAGTAATTGACATTCCAGTTCGTTTTCTTTTTTAGGGCACAGATTCTCCGGGAAAGTTGTTTGAAGTGAAGATTCCGGTGCAAGCTCCGATCAATAACAAGCCAGAGAGAGAAGTGGAAGGAGGAGGAAGAGGAGAAGACGAACTTAGCGAAGTCCAACAAATTGCCATCGAAAAACGTCGGAAAAATTCCACCCCACAGAGGCATACCCCGTCAACGTGAACACTTACTTGTCAAGAACCACAAATAATTTAAAAAATAAAATAAAAAAGAAAACATAAGTTGCATAAGATTTTCACTACTACATATGTAGCCATTTTACGCGTTCGTTTAATGGCTCATATCTACTCTATTAAAATTCTACTCTATTAAAATTGAGTTCTATTTGAATTTTACCATGTCATATTTTTAATTTTACCTATTAATTAACATATGTTGAGACTAAATATAAAGTCACCTTCTTACTAATATAAGATTATCACCACATTATATCAAATTTGACTAAAATATATTTCACACCCACGTAAACACAGCATAGGTGATCGGGAGAGATTATTCTTGGGTGTATGAGGTTAGGCGTCAATGGAAATTGTATTTTAGTTGTGGGTATCTATTCGATGAAAATACTATGAATCAATGGGATCTTATTTTACCATTTTGTTGTTTTTGATTAGAGGAAGGAATGATGCGATGTTAATACTATGTAATCTCTCTTTATTTGGTAGATTGGTTTAGGAATTATCAAGCGTTGCTTTAATTTGATTTGCCTATTATGGTGGACATGGACAGAGGATTGGTATCGTGGATTTCTTTGTTCTATGTTCTATGTTCTCCGAGGGACACAAATGACTTAGTTAAACATTGGTATATAGTAGCTCTAATTGGTTTATATGTTTATGTTGGATTGTGGAGAATATCGGTTTTCTGTGTCTTCGGTGAAGGGAGGGAAGACACAATTTGCAGGTTTGAAATTAGGTTATAGTTGCTCAGACGATAAGGGTCCTAATATTGAATTATGTAAGTGCTCAACAGTTCTGCAATTTTTGGTTTCGTTTATAGTCTCTTGGTTTCAACTAAATCTTCTGAAAAATCTCAGCAGAAGCAGGTCAAATGGTTGATGTCTTTAATCTATGCTAGATTATTCTGTTTACAGTTTGCTGGGAACAAGGAAGACTGTGATGAGAAGGAGAATTATAAGATTACCTTTCTCACTTCAGAATTGCTATGAAGGCAACAAAAATGTTGATCTCAATGGATCAGTTTGTTATGGTCTGTGACATTCAACAGAGTATTTTGATCATTAAACGTAAACCGGTTTTGGTTAACGATTAATGATGGTATGAGAAGCAATTGGAGATAACCGGTGAGGCTATTGATTCTGGTTGGTTCAGGGCATACCGGTCTCGTCTATATAAGAGATTGAGAGAAGGTTGACTCATCATCCGTAACAGAAAACTTACTCAAGATAGAATCAGAGAGAGAGAGATAAGGAAGAAGAAGATTGATAGAGCTTTGTAGTTGTTCATAGATTCTAAGCTTCTGGTACTTGATCTTTGTATTCTCTNTATAAGAGATTGAGAGAAGGTTGACTCATCATCCGTAACAGAAAACTTACTCAAGATAGAATCAGAGAGAGAGAGATAAGGAAGAAGAAGATTGATAGAGCTTTGTAGTTGTTCATAGATTCTAAGCTTCTGGTACTTGATCTTTGTATTCTCTTGGTTACTGATTCTAGTGGAGTGTTGCTTGCGCCGTCAAGCCCCAGATGTAGAGATTCTCATATCGAGACTCGAACTGGGTAAACAAGATCTGGTGTATTTTTCTTTTCTGTTCTTATTCTTTGACACACGAGTGAAAGTGAGAGAAAGTGAGTTGAGAGTGTGATAGATCTAATTGAGGTTACAAAGAGCTTCAAGATTCAACGATTCACTTTGATTGATTCATAACAAAGTGGTATCAGAGCCAGGTTAGGCTCAATGAAGGAATCAATGGCGAAAGCAAAGATCGCGTGCTTCAATGGCAAAGGCGATTTCACAATGTGGAAGAAACGGATGATGGCTCATCTATCGATTCTTGGTTTGAAGGATGCTCTAACCGAATCGACATCGAAATCAACAGATCCTGAGATTACAATCAAGAAAGATGAGGATGAGGAAGACTTCAAGGAGCGAGTCAAGAAACACGAGCTCGAGAAGTCGGAGAAAGCTGAGAAGGCGATGAACATGATAATCCTAAATCTTGGAGATCATGTGTTGAGGAAACTCGAGGATTATACAACAGCTGCGTCTATCTGGTCAGCTTTGGAAAGGTTGTATAATTCTAAAACTTTACCAAATAGAATTCATTTGCAACATAAATTCTATATTTTCAAGATGATAGATACTAAGTCTATAGATGAGAATATAGATGATTTCTTGAAGTTCGTTTCCGGGTTAAGCAGTGTAAATGTTTCTGTTTCAGAGGAAGTTCAAGCAATACTGCTGTTAAGCTCGCTTCCATCACAGTATAATCAGCTCAAGGAGACACTGAAATATGGGAGAGAAACTCTGACCATTGAAGATGTGACAAACGCTGCTAAGTCAAAAGAGATAGAGCTGAAGGATGTGAAGGAAGCAAGTACTTCTCAAAGGTCTGGTGAGGCCTATATCACACGAGGAAGGCCAGAGAAAAGAGACAACTTTAGAGGCAAACACTACAACAACAACAAGTCTAGATCCAGGTCAAGGACCAAGGTTACTTGCTGGTACTGCAAGAAAGAAGGACATGTGAAGAAGGACTGTTTTGCACGAAAGAAAAGGATGGAGAATGGAGAGGATGGTGAAGCTGCAATAATGGTGGACAAACTTCAGGAGATAGATGCTCTAGCAATCTCTGACCAGGACCCGAAAGACAATTGGGTTATAGACTCTGGATGCTCATATCATATGACATCTAGGCGTGAGTGGTTTAGTGACTTCAAGGAAATCACTGGTGGTCAAGTTCAGCTTGCAGATGATAGAGCGGTGTCCGTTCAAGGAGTTGGCACCATTCGTATTAAAGCTCATGGAGGAACCGTGAACCGACTCACGAATGTCAGGTATGTTCCTGATCTCAAAAGGAATCTAATTTCTGTGAGTTCCCTTGATGTGCAGGGTTTTAGTCAAGAAGGAGGTGAAGGAAAGACACGTTTTTACAAAAATGGGAAATTAGCTCTTCAAGGATCTCTATGTGGAAGCTTATACTTGCTTGATGGTGGCACTCAACAACCATCAGCAAATGCGGTGATTGCAAAGGATGATACTGCGTTATGGCACAGCAGACTCGCACACACAAGCATGAGAAACCTGAAGATACTTGCAGAGAAAGGAATACTAGATAAGAAAAAGATAAGTGAGATAGAGTTCTGTGAAAGCTGCGTCATGGGGAAAACCAAGAGGACCAGTTTCAACGTTGGTAAGCATAACACTGAAGAAGTGTTGAGGTATGTTCATGCTGCCTATGGGGCTCTCCTAATGTTCATTTATCTTTATCTAGAAAGCAATATTTCTTGTCAATTATAGATGACTATACTAGGAAAGTATGGATCTATTTTCTAGCTACTAAGGATGAAGCTTTTAGCAAGTTTACTGAATGGAAAAGTTTGGTAGAGAACCAGGTGAACTATAAGGTTAGATGTCTTAGGACTGATAACGGTTTAGAGTTCTGTAATATAGTGTTTGATAACTTCTGTAAAACTCATGGTATTGAAAGGCATAGAACCTGTTCATACACTCCGCAACAAAATGGAGTTGCAGAGCGTATGAATAGGACTATCATGGAAAAGGTGCGTTGTCTTTTGAGTGAATCAGGTCTTGAAGAAAAATTCTGGGCAGAAGCAGCTGCAACAGCTGTTTACATCATAAACAAAACTCCTTCCTCAGCAAACAATTTCAACATACCAGAAGAGTTATGGCTCGGGAAGACTCTAGGCTATAGGCATCTTAGGAGATTTGGGTCTGTGGTCTATATTCATGTGGATCAAGGGAAGTTGAAGCCAAGAGCCTTAAGAGGAGTGTTCATAGGTTATCCAGTTGGAGTAAAAGGGTTCAAGGTGTGGTTGGTTGAAGAAAGGAAGGTGGTGATCAGCAGGAATGCAGTGTTCAGAGAAGATCGCATGTATAAGGATCTGGTTCAAGAAAAAGGAAAGGTTACTGCAGAGGTTACTGTGAAAGAGGGTTCTGTTAGGAATTCACTAGAGATAGCTGAAGGTTCAGAGAATACAGAGGTATGTCAGGATGAAGGTGGAGTTATATCGGAAGAAACTGAGAGTGAGGTTCAGGTTGAAGCTGGCACGGAGGATTTGAGCAATTATCAACTTGCTAGGGACAGAGTACGCAGAGAAATCCGGAAGCCAGTAAGGTTCACAGAAGACTCAGAAGTGGCGTTTGCGTTGTCAGTTTCAGAAGAGATAGATTGTGATGAACCTCGAACTTATTAAGAAGCCATGAGGAGTAAGGATTCAGAGAAATGGAGTGCAGGAATGGATGATGAGATGTTGTCTCTGAATAAGAACAAGACGTGGAATCTTGTTGACTTGCCTAAGGGAAAGAAAACAATAGGCTGTAAATGGATTTACAAATATAAACCAGGAATACCCGGAGTAGAAGATCCAAGATACAAATCAAGGTTGGTGGCAAAAGGGTATTCTCAAAAGGAGGGAATTGATTATCAAGAGATTTTCTCGCCTGTTGTTAAACATGTGTCAATCCGGCTTATGTTGTCAATAGTGGTAGATAAGGATCTTGAACTTGATCAGTTGGACGTGAAGACTGCATTTCTACATGGTGAGATAGAAGAAGATATCTACATGGATCAACCTCATGGATATGAAGTAGCAGGGAAGGAAGATAGAGTATGCAAACTAGTTAAATCCTTGTATGGATTGAAGCAAGCTCCGCGGCAATGGAATAAGTGTTTTGATCAGTGTATGATGAAGCATGGATTCACAAAGAGCGAGTTTGACTTATGTGTATACTTCAAAAGGCTTGGTGAAGGCAGGTATATTTACCTACTTTTGTACGTGGACGACATGCTACTAGTTTCGAAGGAAATGGCTGATATCAACGAAGTAAAGAAGATATTGTCAAGTGAGTTTGACATGAAAGACTTGGGTCCAGCTTGCAGAATCTTGGGAATGGATATAAGGCGTGACAGAGCAGGTGGAGTTCTCACTTTGTCTCAGTCTAGATACATCAAGAAAGTACTTCAAGTGTTTCGAATGGATCAGGCTCAGTCAGTGTCTACACCGTTAGGAGCACATTTCAAGTTGATATCTGTAGAAGAAGGTGATCAAACTGTAGGAACCGAAGAAGAATTTCCATACTCAAACGTAGTTGGTAGCATCATGTATGCTATGATTGGTACTCGACCTGATTTGGCGTTTGCAGTAGGAGTAGTTAGTCGGTTCATGAGTAGACCAGATTCATCTCATTGGGCTGCGGTTCAGTGGGTGTTGAGGTATATGGTGAAGACTCAGGATGTGGGTTTACAGTTCAAGAAACAGAAGGATGATAAAGAGTTCAGAGTGGAGGGATATTCAGACTCAGATTTTGGAGGTGATCTCGACAGAAGAAGATCAACAACAGGATATGTGTTTAAAGTAGGAGGAAACACGGTGAGCTGGAAGTCAGGGCTTCAACAAGTTGTTGCGTTATCTACAACGGAAGCAGAGTATATTTCAATGGTGGAAGCGATTAAAGAAGGTTTATGGCTAAGAGGGTTGACAGAGGAGCTTGGTTATCAGCAACGTGAAGTGTCAGTAGGATGTGACTCTCAAAGTGCTATTTGTCTCGCCAAGAACAATGTATTTCACGATAGAACTAAGCATGTTACAGTCTCGAAGCATGTGGCTCTAAAGATGAGTTTTGTTAGAGAGATGGTTGAGATGGGAGAAGTAAAAGTTCAGAAAGTTTCTACTAAGAAGAATCCGGCTGACATGTTAACTAAGGTGATTCCGTGTTTGAAGTTTGAACAAGCTCTGAGTGAGCTTGGGATAGTCAGGTGCTAAGAAAATGGCTATGCTTGACGGCACAAGGGATGAGTTCAGGTCTGTTGATGTCAAGGTGGAGATTGTTATGGTCTGTGACATTCAACAGAGTATTTTGATCATTAAACGTAAACCGGTTTTGGTTAACGATTAATGATGGTATGAGAAGCAATTGGAGATAACCGGCGAGGCTATTGATTCTGGTTGGTTCAGGGCATACCGGTCTCGTCTATATAAGAGATTGAGAGAAGGTTGACTCATCATCCGTAACAGAAAACTTACTCAAGATAGAATCAGAGAGAGAGAGATAAGGAAGAAGAAGATTGATAGAGCTTTGTAGTTGTTCATAGATTCTAAGCTTCTGGTACTTGATCTTTGTATTCTCTNTATAAGAGATTGAGAGAAGGTTGACTCATCATCCGTAACAGAAAACTTACTCAAGATAGAATCAGAGAGAGAGAGATAAGGAAGAAGAAGATTGATAGAGCTTTGTAGTTGTTCATAGATTCTAAGCTTCTGGTACTTGATCTTTGTATTCTCTTGGTTACTGATTCTAGTGGAGTGTTGCTTGCGCCGTCAAGCCCCATATGTAGAGATTCTCATATCGAGACTCGAACTGGGTAAACAAGATATGGTGTATTTTTCTTTTCTGTTCTTATTCTTTGACACACGAGTGAAAGTGAGAGAAAGTGAGTTGAGAGTGTGATAGATCTAATTGAGGTTACAAAGAGCTTCAAGATTCAACGACTCACTTTGATTGATTCATAACACAGTTCTTAAACTATTTCCATCGCTGTCAGCTGGGGGAGGAATTTTGAAGATGCCTTCTTCCCTCTGTTACACCTTTTTTTTTTTTTCATTCTGTTACACCTTCAAGATGCCTTCTTCACATTCTGTTACACCTATGATTGGTTGGCCAAAGCGAAAGCTATGGTAGAGGTCTTCTTAAGTGCGCCTCCGGTGATATTCGTAATATATTTGGTGGTGCCTCCGACATTGCCATAGGAACAAAGTATACCCACTTTGGGACATATCAAAGATTCTATTTTGATTACTAATATTCATATAAAGCTTTTGGACGCAGAGGTTTTAGATGTGTTGGAGTTCTCTACGCAGAGAACAGATTGAAATTTACTGACTTATAAGAAAGTTTGTGCATTGTCCACGTCCTACCGTTTCTGCAGATGTTTTACATAAGAGAATATTTGTATGCATGTCCTCTAGGAATCGAGAGCCAATTTGTGTTCAAGTCAAAGTTTTTTAACCAAGTTATTTTGTGTGATCTTTGATTACTTTTTTATGGAAGATTACATCAGGAAGCTGTGAATGCTTTGCCGGAGTTAGATGGAGATGTCCTACATAGATGCCATTCATGGCAGAAGATAAAATGCGAACAAAACTTTCAGAGCTCCATAATCTGTCATGCTTATCTACAACATAGACAAAAGCCAAATAATTGCTAAACTAGCAAGCTTAGAGAGACAGAAAGGTAATTCCATTTCCTCATTTAAGATGCTTTCTCTTTAGTTTTCATTACCTTCTATCAGCTAATAACTTACTAGGTTTACTTTGAGGCTACAGTTTCTCCTTTGATAGGACAAATAATTATTTGAACGCTCAAGTTTGATATCATTAACATTCATTCTATTTTATATTTTTGTAAAAGGGAAATGACATTAGAGGCAACTCATAGTGGTGCTTATCGATCGTGTTAAAATTTACGGTTTGGCAACAAGACCCATCTCGTAAATGCGTAGATCTCTTGAAACACTCATAATTGGAAGACCCATAAACCACCCAAGCTTAACCTCGAGGGTCTTGCAGCATTGTTTGTCCAAGGTGTGTTATTCTAATGAGGAGGATCCAACTTGAGACTGAAACTTACATTTTATTAGACATGCACAATCTCACAGTAAGCATTTTTTTGAATCAGAGGAGAACTTATAATAGATAATTTTACAGTGTAATAAATAAAATTTATGAAAAATATGTTCAGTTTACTCATTTCCTGAAAATGTTTATCCATCTAATTATTTTAAATAAAAAAGGTTTATATGCCAGATGTAAGAATATACTGATAGTGATTAACAACTAATGACATTAACAAAGTATATTACATATTAAAATTTTATAATAATTTTGAACAAGATACATGAACAATATTTCTGTAGAGTTACATGATATATAATATCAAAAAATGATACAAAAAATATTTTATATAATCAAATTTTGACATAAATAAGACATCTAGTACTAATATTTGTCTTATCCCAAAAGTTGAAAAACCAAACCAGATGAGCCAATTACGACCCATCAGTCTATGTAATGTTTGTTACAAGATTATCTCAAAGGTCTTATGCCAAAGATTGAAGAAGGTTATTCCAGATAGGATTTCTGAAACTCAGTCAGCCTTTGTTGCTGGGAGACAGATATCAGACAACATAATGATTGCACAGGAATTGTTCCATGCCTTAAGAACAAAACCGAGCGGACGCAATAAGAGGATGGCCATCAAAACAGATATAAGTAAGGCATATGATCGTATGGAATGGTCTTTCATTGAAGCCACCATGAGGAAGATGGGTTTTTCTGAAATATGGATTACTTGTATTATGCGATGCATAACAACAGTAAAGTATAAGGTACTCATGAATGGACAGCCACGAGGAAATATTGTCCCGGAGAGAGGTCTACGTCAGGGAGATCCTTTATCCCCTTTCATTTTTATTCTATGCACGGAAGCGCTCGTTAGCCTTCTTAATCACGCAGAGAGTCAGGGAAAGATAACGGGGATGCGCATTACACGTGCTTGTCCATCGATATCTCACTTGCTCTTTGCTGATTATAGCCTGTTCTTTTGTAAGGCGGAGCCCCGTGAGTGTGAAGAAGTTATGAAAGCGGTTAGGAAATATGGACAGGCATCTGGACAATGCATCAATTTTGACAAATCTTCTCTACTCTTTGGTAAGAGGATCGGTCAAGAGGCTAGGCAAGAGATCAAAGATACACTTGGGATACAAAATGATGCAGGGATGGGAACCTACCTAGGGATACCGGAGGATATTAGTGGTTCAAAATGTAAGTTGTTCGCCTTCTTAAAAGACAAACTTCGGCATAGAGTGAATGGATGGACGGGTAAATGGTTGTCTAATGGTGGAAAAGAAGTTATGATCAAGTCAATATTGTTAGCTCTCCCAACATATGTTATGTCTTGTTTTTTGCTCCCTTTGGAGATATGTGATGCTTTGGCTAGTGCCATTGCACAGTTTTGGTGGAGTTCAAACCCACCAAAGAGGGGCTTACACTGGACAACATGGGACAAGCTATGTCTACCTAAAGAAGAGGGTGGAATTGGATTCCTGATGATTCATGAGTTTAACCTGGAATTATTAGCAAAGCAGCTGTGGAGGTTGGCCCAAAATCCGGATTCTTTGGTTGCTCGTGTTATGAGAGGGCGGTACTATAGATTAAGCTCGCCTTTGCGAAAGCTTACTGTCAGCAGTCCATCATATGTGTGGACAAGTATTTCGGCTGCACGGGAATTATTGCTTTTGGGTGTTAGACAAAAGATTCATTCAGGGTATGAAGTGAAGGTGTGGGAGGATCCATGGATTCCAACTATCCCAGCGAGACCAGAACATGCATCTGCCCCGGTTATGCATCCGAATATGCGAGTGAGCGATCTTATCGATCAAGAAACAAAATCCTAGGATTTGGAGCGGCTGGTAAGATATGTCGACGCTGGTGATATACCTCTCATAAAGAGTATAGCTATCAGTTCTACCTATCGTAGAGATAGACACTGCTGGAGTTACACTAGGAGTGGACAATATACAGTCAAGTCCGGCTACTGGGTAGCTCGTAATATACTTATGAAAGAGGATGAGAACATAGTAGATGAACCTAGTCTTAAAAGGCTCCAGGCACAAGTTTGGAAGCCTAAAGCTCCCCCGAAGATGTGTCACCTTATGTGGCAGATTATATCGAGACAGGTGGCTGTTACGAGTGATCTGAATCGTAGACACATGAGATGCGATAATGTCTGCCCAAGATGCGGAGAACCGGATGAAACAATTGCACATGCAATTTTCCAATGCCCACCGTCTTTACAAGTGTGGGCCTTATCATCTGTCCCTTCCAGTGTAGCTTTATTCCCTTTGGAGAGCACTTATTCGAATATGGATTATCTGTTCTGGCGGAAGAAGAGTATTTGTGGACCAGAACTAGAAAGAGATCCTTTTCCTTGGTTGATATGGTACATTTGGAAGGCTCGTAATGATAAGTTGTTCAGAGGAATAGATAGGGACCCTTTGGAATTGGCCCGGTATGCAGAGAGTGAGTGTCTTGCCTGGTTCCAAGCTAATGAGCAGAATGTTGTGATTACACAAGAGGAAGACAATACTGAACAACAGGTCATAAGCCTTCGAGATATTTGCATGATAGATGGTTCTTGGACCTCTATGGATCAATTTTCCGGTTGTGGTTGGGTCTGGATGAACAGCATGGGAAATAGTCATCTGATGGGGATGCGTAACGTGAGTAGAGTGGAGTCGGCTTTGCATTCAGAACTGGAAGCGCTGCGGTGGGCAATGGAGAACATGCTTCAACATTCGCCATGTCAGAGCTTTGGGACGGATTGCAAGGATTTGTTGGCGATGCTCAAAGATCCACTTGGATGGCCAAGCTTTTCGACGGAACTAGAGAGGATCTCGACACTACGGATTTGTTTCCCAGATTTTAAGATTTCTTATGTACCTCGAGTCTTAAATGCAACGTCTGATCATTTAGCTAAGACTGCCCGATCCTTTTATCGGGATCTCATGTATGTTGGTTGTTCTATTCCGGTCTGGATTCCCAGACCACCTCAAGCTTGAGTAATAGATCTGCCATTCGTTGTCAAAAATTAAAAATAAAAAATAAGACATCCAGTCATATTATATGTTAACAATTTACTAGACATTGAATGGACATTGCATTTCCAGTAAGCTAACACTAATTTCTTATCAAATTATGTTTTAAATCAAACAAACATATCTACTCTATTAAAATAGAGTCACTATTTTTATCTACTACAAAAGAAGTCATATAGGACCATTTCATTTATTACTTAGTATGACATATTAAATTATTTAGGTTAATCAATCAAATATATATCATATATGATGAAAATAATAAATACACTCTATTTTTAGTTATAACAGAATCGGTTGAGAGAAAATCTAACAAAATCTTACTAAAAGTTTAAATATTTTATTATTAAATAACATAATAATAATTTTCGTAATTAATAATATCATACTATTATACATTAATATTAATTAAAATTTCACTATAATAACAAAAAAAGAGTCATATACTATTTTATAAATTTCAGAGTAAAAAATTAAAGAATATTATATATTAATAATGTTGAATAAAAATCTACACCAATTAGATTATAAATTTACACAATATATAACATAAAAATATAAATTACATATTCCAAATATTTAAATTAATATTAAATAAATTTTTAAAAATAAAAAATATACCCGCACGAACGTGCAGGTAAAAACTCTAGTAGACCTTATGTTTGACACTCAATATTCAGAACGAACCCTGATTTTTTTTCCGATATATACCTTGCATATAAATTTCATAAATATGTATCTTACATAATATTATTATTTCTGTTATATTAATATTGGTATATTCTGATCATAACTTGAATATACAGTCTACCTTTATCATATAGAGGTTCAAAATTAAGAGATATTTTCTAATTTGGTATAAAACTTTGAGGTATATTGATTCCTTAATTATATTAAAAATATAGAGAAAATCAATAATAAAAATAGAAACAAGAAAAACTATATTATAAGGATACACTTTCAATGCTCCTAAACCTATCCATCTCAGCAAGTTTGTGGGCCTCATGCGTGTTATTAGGGAAAACAAAAACGTATAACATTTTGTAAGATTGAATATTATCGATGTGTGATGAAATGGCCCAGTGGTGTAAGTTGGTGACGAGAAGTTGGTACCGTGAGTGTGCGGGTTCGAAACGCAGTGTTTGCATATAATTTTTTTTTTTAATTTGGGCTTTTCGGGATACCTAAAAGAATGATTTTTTATGCTGGTTGTTGGGATACAAAATGGCTTAAGGATTTGAAACTTTATGAGACCATCTTAGATACTTTTATAAGAAAGGTTATCATGTTCTAACCTCCAATATCATTTCAATTCAGTTATAATCATCAAATAAAATAAAAAACATATTTTTCAATAATAAATATTTCTCCGAACCATTCAGATCGGCCATAAATCTCATATACATCACAATTAAAAAAAATCTATATATATATATATATATATATATATATATATACAACATAATTTCAGAAATAAAATTACACTAATAAACACATGTCCTTTTTGTCTCGTCTCCATTAATTTTTTTTACATGAAAGCACTAATAACAGTAATGCTCGATAAAATCACTAATAAAGGGAATGCTCGATAAAATCACTACGAAGATAAAATATGAAAATATCAACCCATATGAATTTGATGTTTATTCTTTTATCAGACTAATCAAGTTGTGTGACTTCTAATGTTTCATTCATCACCATTATACCATTATAGATAAGCCAGATAAACAAATGTTAAAAAGAAAACAGCATAGTCTCATACACAAAACTACACAACACATCAACAACATATCCAACCTCTGCGCTTGCGCGGGGACTATGCATCTAATGTAATTAAAAATATAGTTAGCTAAATCAGAACCAAGATAGAATATTTTATATCCCTATTCAGATCTACCCATTCGAGTGGAACTCTAAATTTTATCGGGTTCTAAAATTCTTATTTGAACCAAACTAAAACTAAAACTAAAATAAAAAAATCCAAACTAAATCCAACTTCAGAAATAACATAAAAAAATCCAAACTAAATCCAACTTCATAAATAACCGAACAATTACTATATTTTTTGGACTGAAAATTAAAACACACAATCAAACCGAAACCCTACTGGAAACTCATAATTACAATTTGAGCATGAATCAAAATCTATAATATATCATTAAATCATTAAAAATATTTTAAAACATAAATTATAAATATAAATAACTTCGTACAATTATGCGGATCAGAATTTAGTAGATTTTATTTTAAAGTTTTAATTACTATTCTATCTTAACTTTTATCTTTTAAACATCATTAGTAGAGTTATTTCGTCTTCCATCGAATTATTGAAATGATTAAGCAACTGAAATCCATACGCTTTCTTTCTGTAGATTCAAAGTTGAATCATTCCTTTCTTCGGGTTCTATATTGCATAACTATTTATCACATTTTATCAGAAATTTAATTGTTTAACGAAAACTAAAGACTCAACATAATACCATTAATCTGATACATGCTTCAACTTTGGATCTACAGAAAGAAAGCGTATGTTTGAGGAAAAAACGTTTAAATCCGATTAAATGTTTCTTTCAACCTTTAATGTTTGAGGAAAATATTCAAACTCAGGAAAGTTGACACACACTGCTACATAACAACTACTACTTGAAGTCTAAAACAGAAGTCTACATCATGTTTGGTAATGGCCGAGTAAATTCAATAGTCGGTTTCGAGCTGTATAGATTCTTGTGCATTACAATCATCAATAATTTCATACTGTAATGTTGTTTATTTCGTAGGAAACTAACTGTAAAAACTGGCGTGTGTATAGAGCTATTAGCTTTACTCTCTTGAGCTGGTTAAGGGTTCATGTTAGATTACTCAGCCGAGAGATAGAGATAGAGAGATCACAAGTCAAAGCTGTAACGGAGCTCGTTTGTGAGCAGTTTAGTGTGTTGCTGGTTCGATCCCAGCTCCAGTGAAATATAGCAGCTTCTCCTAGTTTGGAGGAGTGCGGTAGACACCGGGTCAACATATCGAGTTGTTTTGTTCTTGATTCAAGTTAAGTTTGAGTTGACTGAGAGTAAGAAGAAAGATAGGTTCAACAAGCGTTGGTTATCTTCACAAAGTCTAATACCAATTTCACTCTGAAACCATAAAATGACATTTATTTTTTTAAAAAAAAGCCTAGCCGAAAGTATATTTGATATATGACCTGACACCTGAGTTATAGAAGTCCATGAATCATACAAATATTGTCTAGTCATATGGCCTGACTTTATCAGTATTGTACTCCTGAGAAACCAGAAGACTCATCTCATTTGCTTTAAACCACACTTGGTATTTATTCTCTGCATAACGAACTAACTCCAAAGGATCCCTATCAATTATCCTGAAGAATTTACCATTCAGAACCTTCCAAATATACCAAATTATCAAGGGATAAGGATCTTTGTCTAGTTCTGGTTCAACAATGTCATTCTTCCTCTAGAAAAGATAATCCATATTAGCGTAGATGCTTTGTAGTGTGATATACCATGATTTTGACCCGTTTTTAGTCATGATATACTGGTGTTTTTACTACTATTTATTATAGAAGTTTTTAAGCATATTTATGAGATCATGAGTATTTTGAAAGAAAGTGATGTTTTTGAAGCATTTTATAGAGAATTGGAAGAAGCGTTCGATTTGGAATCGACTACGAGGTCGACATAGAGCGACTCGAATCGATCGATATGCACCTTGCATGATCGATCAATTACCAAGAAACATAGGCCAATTCGCGAGACAAGTTGACTTGAAGCCCAATCATCACCAAATGATGATTTTACCTCTGACGAGTTTTAACCTAAGTTTAATTACCTGCCAAAGTGTTAGGAGGCAGAAGAGAGAGTTTTTTGTATTCTTTACACAACAAAAGTTTTAGGGTTTATAGTTTGGAGAGAAGATCATCAGAGAGATTTGTGATTGGAACTCCAGTGTTTTCTACCTATCTATCTATAATATGCAGTTTTATTTATCTATTTGTGTTATGAACTGCTTAGCTATGTCTGAGTAGTTTACTTGTTAGATTTAATGTTTAAATAGGTTAGAGGGATTAGCCCCAACTATAGGATTGCTAGTTGTGGTCTTCATTAATAGGATGTTCTTAACGCTCATGCTTCTAGAGTAGCTAACTAGAAACATTGAATCTTGGATTACTTAGGTTGGATTAGAGACATTTAAGCAATTCTGATAATCCTGAACACATTCCTTTAAGCTAGGATTGCTAGAAATACAGCGACAGTTTGATCTAGAAGTCTTTTAGTGAGTCTATGTTAACTTGTGTGTAATGCTTGACAGGACTCATCGATCGATATTCCGACAGGAAATCGATCGATGATGATTTTAGTGTATCGACCGATATTCCTACTGAATAATCGCTCGACACTGTCAATTACGACCATCCGGTCATTAGACTTATTTATTCAAATGATAGTTTAATGAATTTGTTGATTAAGATAGTTAATGCTCTATAATACCTTGCAAGCAACTGAATAACCCCTATAAGATTATAATCCCAAATGCCTGAATAAAAACCCTAAGTATAGCGCTTTTTCCATTTTAGTTTCAAAAGTCTTTATTCCATTTTCAATTAAGCAATTGTCCTGCTTAATTGGAATATTTCCTGTTTACTTGTTTACTGCTTTTACTATTTATATCCGCCTATGATTATTGTTTGACTAGATTTATTAGGTTCCCTAACTCCTTGTGGATTCGATACCCTAAGTACTGCAATAAATCTCTTATTTGAGAGAGTAAGTTGCTCCTTAGGATAAATATTTGAGCATACATCAAATTAGACGCTGTTGCCGGGGAGCTTTGATAGCCTTTAGATTTAGTCTAATAATTCTAGGTTTGTCTTTTTTTTTCTTCTACCATCTTTTGATAAAAAATTTCTTGATTTTTCAGGTGCATGCACAGCATAACCAGAAGCAACAAGGAAAAACAACTCTTATTTTCAGAAGACCCAGCAAGTTTGGAACGTTTGATCCGCAAAGACCTACGTTCCGCATTGATCGACGCCAACATATCTTTGTCGACCGATTCTTATCAAACCCCAACCGACCTCGCTTCATCATCAATCAACACAGACTACACTTCGTCGACCGATTCTGATCACTTGACATCGACCAACACCACTCAATACCGCTCAACGTACATTGATCAATCCTCAGTCGCGAGACATGGTTGCACCTTTGATTCTAACCGCAAATGCGAATGAAGACCTGTATGACCAGGAGGGTCATCTGCGTAATGCAACAGGTCAGAACTGGATACTCAGGGTAATGTTATCCCTGAACCTGATACTGATGAGGCCACTCGACCGAAGACCTTGGTAGACTACAACCGTCCAGATCAGTACTATGCCAACAGGTCAGCTATTGTCTTCCAGACGTTCAGAGGGAGAATTCAACTTGAAGCCCCATTACTACACACTTGTGGCACATATACCCTACTGTGGTTTGCCACATGAGCATCCTATGGACCATCTTGATAGGTTCGAGGATCTCATTGCTGCTATTAGAGTTAAAGGAGTCCCTGAAGACTACTTATTGTGTAAGCTCTTCAAGTTCTCACTTGCTGGAGATGCTGCACATTGGCTCAAGCAGTTACCACCAGGATCTCTTACGTCATGGGCTGACATCAAGAATGCATTCCTGCGCAATTTCTTTGATGAGGGATGAGCTGAAGAACTAAGGAGCAGAATTGCTACTTTCACACAGAAACATGGAGAGTCTTTTAAGGATTCTTGGCTCAGATTTAAGTTCTTCCAGCATGACTACCCACACCATGGATTTAATTAAGTGCAGCTACTCAGTACTTTCTTTAAAGGGATTGCTTTGAAGTATCAGATGGCTCTGGATACAACAAGCAATGCAATTTTTAACACCAGGAATCTGGAGGAAGCTGTGAGACTCATCGAGAACTTGGCGAACAGTAGCAGCATCAAGAACACTGATTGTGAAAGAAGGAAATCTGTAGCATTCGTTGGAAAGGAATAGTTAAATGAGGTAAAAGCTCAGCTGGAAAATGTCAACCAGCTACTCATCAGTCAGGTTTTCTCCGCTGGGTGTAGATGATATAGATTCAGAGTTAGCAGATGTGAACTACATTGGAGGAACTGGATTTCAGAGATCTGGAAATCAGTTTGGAAACATGAACTTCAGGGGTAATTGTCAGAGAAGTAACTTCAACCAGAATCCACAGTTTCAGAAACCCTACAGTAGCTACAACAACAACAAAGGGTATGAAATTTTATTCGACCATAATCCACCACCACAGACTCAGGAGAACAAGATTGAAACTATGCTTGATCAGGTTCTTGAAGGACAATAAATACTGATAGTGGACTTCAATGGGAAGATTGATGCTATCTACAAAGAGCTGGACACCAAAATTAGAGCTTTGGGCACTCAAGTTAGGAAGCTTGAGACTCAGGTAATTCAGACTGAAGAAGCTGTCAGGAGGCAAGAAGGAATAAAGCTATGAGACACCACATTAGTGCCATACTGGATGATGATTTCTAGCAAGAAATTCGCCATATAGAGATGGAAGAGGACGATCTTGAGGAGGAAATTTACCACAATCTCGAGGTTACATGCTCTCATCGATCGATGCCACTTAACTCGTATCGATCGACGGATTTTGATAAATATCGATCAACAGGCTACTACACCGATCGATCGATGCCTACTGAGTCATCTGAAACATGCAATGCCATCCGGATCATGACCCACGCGGAGTTCGCAGAAATACACCCACATCTACCCATCCATTCATACACCACCATCGATCGACACCATGAGCCAGACATCGTTCGATAACAGGAACACGCCAACGATCGAGATGACCCTATTCCAATCGATTGACGCGACACTATCACGTGCCGAGTGCAGTTACCCCCGATTGACATATCACGAATCAACGCACTCAAACAGCCATCAACCAACCCACCCAACCTTACATCAGAGCCTATGGACATTGATAGAAACACTACTGAGAGGAATCTGAAGGGAAGGAAGGAAAAGGTTCATAACCATCTCAAGAGGGAACCAAGTGATAAGGAGATGGATGGTTTCACTAAGAGAGTTCTCAGAATCCCACTGGAAAAATCTTTTGATGAGGTTTTCTATACCCACAGACTGTGGATGTTCTTCAGAGAGACTAGGGAAACTGAGGATATTAGAAAAATGTTTCACCATGTTAGGGAAAAGATGAAACAAAGGATCACATTGAAGAAGAAGAGTGATCCTGCGAAGTTTGCAATACCAAGTTCAGTTAAGGGTATTGAGTTCCCACATGCTTTATGTGACACATGATCATTTACCTTTGTGGATTGTTCTGAAAGGAACTCAAGAGGTATAATCAGAGACCTGGAGGTGCAGAGTGGTAACACACTGGTTCTTGTGGATTTTAATGTCCTAGATATCAAGTTAAACTGGAATTCTTCACTCCTTTTGGGAAGAGCTTTTATAGCCACAGTTGGAGCAGTTTGTGATATGAACACTAATAGGTTTTGTCTAACTTTGATTGATCCATATGTTTTTTATGACCCAGTTCATGTTTTTAAGAAACATGTAAATTTATTGGAGACTGGAGAAGCTGGATTCATCGCAGCATGCCATTGTGGAGCAGAGTACGAAACCGACTATTCCGGATCGATCGTCACTCTTTCAACCACATCGATCGATTCACTCAAACAGCCGGCAACCGATGCAACCACCGAAGCATCGATCGACAAACAGTCCACGAATGGAATCCCATCCACTTTTGCCTTACAGCTCACCAGCAACAAGTAAGATGACTATTCCATATGTAGTTGGGCAGATAGTGGTTTCCATGAGAGCTTCGCAATGGATACAACATTCACATCAGATTCAGAGGATCAAAAAGAGGAACATGATGAGGATTATGATGAGGATTATCATGAGGAGTATGCTATAGAAATCCATGCCATTCTCACAGAAGAAAGACTCCTACAACCCATCAAAAAGACGAAGCATACGACATCGATCGACACGGTTGTACCGGAATCGATCGATACTCAGCCAAATCAAGAGAATCGACATCAACAATTGATCGACCCACTCACGTCAGCATCAATCGATAACAACATCACCGAATTCAGGAAATTTGGCAACTTTCCAATTTTTCCTAGGGCATCTAATGAGTATAAAAGAGGTCTTGCAATTAAGAAGACGTCTCACAGAATAGACGCAGACAAGATGCAAGAACCTACTACATTTGGGAGACAAAGCAAGAGAGGCTCAAACTACAGAGATCACCATGGCAATGCAAGAAGTGCAACATTCAACCAGCCAAAGATCACCACCTCTCGCTTACCATCGATCGACACATCCACCAGCAAATCGATCGATTCTTACCCTCCAACTTTTACTTTAACTAAACAATATTATGTTGATGAGTTTTATTATAGACCCATAGGGTAATGCACGAGCATTGGATGGGAAGATTCTACAAGTGTCAAAATAAAACATAGCAGATATCCTTCAGATGGCCAATGGACCAGAAAATCTCTTTCAGCAACAATTTGGTGTACTGCAACAGCAATCGACCGACACAACCGCACCACCACAAATCCTCCGGGGTACCTCTCCATTGATCGACAAGAAGCGACATGTATCGATCGACCTCAACAGAAATCACGAACAAGTTTGGGAACAAGAGCTTTACACCAAAGATGAGATCAACGAGATGATTGGTTGCATAAGTGATTGGCAGAAGGAAGCAATGGGTAAGCTCACCAGCAATTAGGATACATCATACGTGGTTTTGTAAGGAAGCATTACAGGACTGACAACACGGATAAAAGAGATGGAAGCAGAATTAGTAGTCTGAAGACACAGCGTGTGCAATCGATCGATGCCACAAAGGACGCACTGATCGACGCTAACAACGAACCAGCACAGGACGAGCCGACGATAGATCAAATAGCTACATGGGATAAGACATATCTGGACACTAGGATTGACACGTTACATCACCACCTCACCAACAACATCAACTGGTTGAGCATGAAGATTGAGTTGTTACAGCAAGATTTGGATAAAATTCTCGAGGAGAAACATGAGAAAAGCAGATCGATCGATACAAACGCTATGAAATCAATTGATGCTAAGCTTTTAGACATTGAGAACCGGATGAAGACTTGCACAGATGAGCATGATCGCTACATATCACCGTTCATGCAGTATTTACACACCTCGGATGGCCGAATGACTGCTTTGCAACAAGAGGTCATCACCATTCAGCTACAACTCGATTTCCACCTACCACCCTCATCATCGATCGACAAACACAGAGGCAAATCGATCAATGTGAAGAAGCTACCAAAGCAGAAATTCTATACCAGAGAAGAAGTTGACCAGATCATTGAGAGGACTACAAAGCTCTGAACACCACCAAAGATAGGCTTGATAAGAGATGTGATGACATATTCTTCCCCTCCAACAACAGCATCAATGGACTACATTCATGAACAGATTGGTTGCAAAAGGAAGTGAGAACAATTCAGAAAAGACTCGCTTGTCAACCTGAGATTACATCATCAATCGACAATGATACTATCACGTCGATCGATGAATTTTCACCTGGAGCGATCGACACTACAATTGTTGCAGCGATCGATTCCGTGTCCGTGCCAGAAGAAGATAAGGTGTTACAGGAAGAGCAGATCACATCTGATTTACCTAAGGGGATATCAGGGGAACCGACAGAACATGGTTATGACAGAGTTCAATGGAACATCATTAGCATTGAGAGTCTTCAAGAGAGACTTTAGAACATTGTAGACACAGTCATCAATATGGATGCTAGATGGGCCAGAAGTGATGAAGCCACAAGAAGTTTCATGGCTACTTGGTTCAGCATCAACAGAGAAGTTGTGGATACCTGTTTTCCAACAATTAGCTCCTTTTCAACACAATAGATCATCCAGCGCCAACAGTCAAGCTAAATGACTATAACAAAGCGCTGAGTGGGAGGCAACCCACTAGTAGGTACTTTTTATTTTGGTTTTATTTTTATTGATTCTTTTTCGTTTTCATTTTTTCGGGTTATTTAAAAAAAACAAAAAAAAAATAAAGATCCAAGGAGAAACGAATGACCATCTCATCGACCGACGCATGACAGTCGATATCGATCGACAGACATAAGTACCTGCGACGATCGATGTACTCTACTTCACATCTATCGATTATTTAGTCCGGTCAGGTTCATCTTTCTTTCTTGTTACATTGAGTACTTATGATTTCTTTTCTTTCGCCATAACTCTGATTTTCTTTACAATGGGACAATGTAATTTAAGTCTGGGGGGAGGTTTACTGATGTTTTATTTGCTTTGAATCTTATAAAAATTCATTTTCAAAACTATTTTTATTAAGCTCAAGAAAAGGGATAATGATTGTAATTGATTTATACTTGTTCTCTAACCACTTTTTTGCACCATTCTAGATTTTATGATTACATATAGTACTAAAGATGCTAAAGTGGATCAACCAATCAGCTATTCACACTTTTTTAGATTGTTTGAAGGAACCAAAACTACCTCCAACACTAAACCTGACATAACTGCTTGTCTGGGGGCTTGGTATACATGTGATCGGATTCTTCAAACAAGTCTGGAAGGTAAAGCCTTGTGTAGATTTATCACATTTTCTCTCTCTATTTTTGACCCTAGACAGTCTAGTAGATTTTTTTTAAATATCCAAAAATAGTACTAAGTTTTTTAGGTTTTTAGTTAGGAGGAATCAGAACAGGACTTGGTGGCTACAACCATTAAGGCTTGCTTCAATAATGATTCCAATAAAGAATTCGAATGGGACTTGGTGGCAAAAATCATTAAGGCTCACTTCATATGAATTCTCGGATATATGTCAAAAAGAAGTGATTAGGACTTGGTGGCAAAAACCATTAAGGCTTGTTTCATGGAAGCCTATCCAGTATTGATCAATAATCTTGCCTTAGAAGAAGATTTTGACTCAAGAGAGAACTTAGAAGAGAGAAAAGATAGGAACTAGGTCAGAAATATAAGAGCAACTTTCTTCTTCGCTACCTCAGAAATATGAGAGCAACTGTTCATTTGAAAATATGAAAATTGCATTAAAAACAGGGGGATTTGCCAATGATGAGTCAAAACTTGATTTTAAATTCAAAAGTGTACTCCAATTCATATCAAATGCAAAAGTAACTCAAAAAGCTAGTGAAATTACAAACATCCCATCATGATCAAACAAAAAAAAAACTGGATTGTAGTTTACCATTATAACCTTGCGAGTGAGAAGACTTCCTGAAACTCTTCTCATGCTATAGATCTTAAAAATAATTTATAAATTATATAAAAATATTTAGATTAGTAAAAAATCCTATCATGTAATTATTGGCATTTATAAATGATGTAAATTTTGATTTAATAAAACTCATAGTTTTCAAGATAGATGAGTGAATGTAAGCTACTCATGATATTCTTTGGTTTAGGGTTTGGTAACTAAGTTGTCGTATTGTATGTGTTTATAGGGTTAGATTGTGGAATCTTTACATTTTTATTTTTAAAACTAAATTTGACTTGTATGTGTTTAATTTTTTTTTGTATCTTAAACATTTTATAAGTTTATTTTAAGTATAATAAACTTTTTGTATGTAATTTAGTTATACATCTGATTTTGGGGTTCTGGAAGACTTAAATTTTCGAACATATAATGCACTAGAAGCCTTACTGGATGACTTAACAGCATTTTATTGTTTAAAATGTTAAAAAAATTTAGATTTGCCGCCTCAAATTAAGTCTTCCAATAAGTCTTCTATAACTCTTCCAGTGAAAGTTTTTTAGTGTATTAGTTCTTACAATAATTTATAAATTTCATAAAAATATTTTGATAGGGGAAAAATCCTAATCATGTAATTGTAGAGCTTTGTAAGTGATATAAATTTACATTTAAGAAAATTGAATTGTTTTTGACATTAGACAAGTGAATGTAAGTTATTCATGATATTTTTTAGTTTAAGGTTTGGTAATTATGTTATAATATTATATATGTTTTTGAGGTTAGATTGTGGAAGCTTAATCTAAAAAAAAAACTAAATTTGACCTATATGTGTTTAGTTTTGTGTATATTAAACACTTTATAAGTTTATTTTAAGTTTAAAAAAGTTTTTGCATGTGATTTAGTTCTATATTTTATTTTAGGGTTTTGAAAGACTTAAATTTTCGAAGATATAATGCACTAGAAGACTTTGGATGACTTAACAACAGTTTCCCGCTTAAAATTTTAAAATAATTTAGGTTTTCCGCCTAAAATATGTTTATAAGGCGAATAGTAAGTCTTCTGGGAAAATAGTACGTCTTCTAGGCGAATAGTAAGTCTTCTGGGCGAACAGTAAGTCTTATGGGTAAATGGTAAATTTAGGGTTTAGAAGACTTTTTGGAAGACTATCATGTAAGTCTTCTAAAGTCTTATGTATCAACAATATTTAATTTAATTGGAATTTTTTCTTTTTATATAAATAAAAGTTTACACATTCTCTTTCTTCTTCTCAAATAGAGGCAAAAAAAATATAATATTTCTCACTCTAAAATTCTCTAACTTCTCCCCAAATTATTTGAAATTGATAACACCAAACATTATATCATTTTTTCATTTTATGTGTTTCTCACTATTTTACCTTGTTTTTGCAAGTTTTTTATTACATAGATGTCATCTTTCACTCATTTAAAAGTAGATCTATAAATTTTTAATATGTAGTTTTGTGTCTTTTATATATTAGATTCTAATAAGTTATAGATTCAACATAATGTGATTGTTTATTATTATTTAAGCTTAAAAACATTTTTTTGAAGTTTTTCTCTGTTTTGATGACATTTAAACATTCTTGGATATGAAGATTTTTTCAGATCTGAGTCAGCAATTGGAAGACTTTCAGAAGATGTTTAGAAGACTTTCATGGAAATCTTCTGCCGTAGTCTTAGTGGGTGTTATTGGTTTATGTATTTTAATAGATTTATAAATCTAAACAAATTCAGTGTTATTGGTTCCATGATTTTAAAATCCAAGTTAAAATCAAGTGTTATTGGTTCCATGATTTATAAATTCTAATTTAAATCAAGTGTTATTCAATCATACGGATTCATTAATGGATTTGATGTTATAATGAATTTGGGTGGATTTGTGTGGATTTCTTTGTTAAAAATACAAGGACTAAAATCCGAAGGAAAACCCTCGGATTAGTAAGTACTTATTAAAATTCACATATTAGATTTGGAAATCAGTATATTTTGCTAAGATTTATAAATTCTATACAGATTTCTAAATCACTCAAAATACATTAACCAATAACACCCTCTTAAGTCTTCTGACATAGTTTTAAGTCTTCAGACGTAGTTTTAAGTCTTCTGACGTAGTCTTAAGTCTTATGACATAGTATTCTTCTATGTCTCCTCTTTCACAATAGATCTGAGCATTTTGATAAGTTTTCATGTCTGATTTTTCTTCATTTAGTAATCTCTTGTTTCATAAATCTGTTATCTTTTTTCCCAAACAAAAATTCTCCAACCTCTCTTTAATCTTTTAAACATGAAAAAACCAAACTTTAAATCATTTATCATTTTTTCTTATGTATTTTTTACTAATTTATCATGTTTTTGCAAAAAAATTTCAGATCTGAGTCAGACATTGAAAGACTTAGAAAAGACTTTTAAAAGACATCCAGAGAATGTTCAGAAGACGTTCAGAAGACATTCTTGGAAGTCTTCTGGCGTAGTCTTAAGTCTTCTGACGTAGTTTTAAGTCTTCTGACGTCTCCTCTCATATAAAGTAGAGTCCAAGCTTGTCTTTGTGGAGGAATGATCTATAATAGTTTTGTTTGTGGTCTATATTCTTTATTTGTATGTGTACTTTTTAGCTGTGATTTTTTGTAAATTTGAGAAATATTTATGAATAATATGGCAAATATGTTCATTATCCAAAATTACGTGACATTATTAAAGTAAACAACAGTAGAATAAAAGTATGGTTCTATGTTTGTAAAATCAGTAATGATGTTTCTCAAGATGTAATATATGTGTTAACAATTTGTATTCCACTTTTACAAATCAATGAAATAAAAAACTTCAATAGCCTTCAAATTCAAAACATGATGTTTATTGTGTAGTTATTCTCATCTCTGGATCTCCTATACTCTGCAAAAAAATATAAGTTTGTAATTATAAACAACTTCTTCTCATTAACTTATAATAAATTTTTTAATGATAAACAACTAAGGTATAATGAGTAGGAACTCTTCCAAATTTACTTTCATGTACACATTATAATATTCTTAACACTTTTGAAAGTTAAAAAACTTATCTTGAATTACTTAACATTCTTAAAAATTTAATGTTATAAAGACTAACGTGGAAGGCTTCCATGAAAGACTTCCATGAAAGACTTCTGCGAGAAGATTTCTTAATAAGCCTTCTCAGATTAGATAGAAACATTAAAAACATGAATATTAATAACCTCATGATTATCACCAATTAAGCTATGAATTTCATTCAGGACCCCAAATATTGTCTAAAACACACGAACTAACAATAAAATCTTAAGAATTCATTTTAAATTTGAAGAAAATGAAAGTTTACTATACATTATCGTAGAAGACTTACCTGGAAGTCTTCCCAGAGAAGAATTTTGGGTAAGTCTTCTGGCGGAAGATTTCCACGTAAGTCTTCTGGCGGAAGATTTCCAGGTAAGTATTCCATTTAGGTCATTTTTGAGCAATTGAAAATTTGCAAAGGAAGACTTTCATAGACTTCTCTAGAAGTCTTCCTTTGTAAATATTGGCTTACTTTTGTAATACAAAAATTCACGAAAACACCTTACAAAACTTACCTAGAATCCTTCTCGGCTAAACATGTTAGTTTTGTAATTGACCAATCTGTGTCAGAAATTTGACTTTCTACAGAAGACTTCCAAGTAAGTCTTTCATGTAAGTCTGCTGATGGAAGACTTACTTGGAAGTTTTCTTAACCTTTACCTTAAGTCTACTGAAGTATGTGTAGGTTACTTTTGCAATTGACTATATTTGACTTTTGTTGAGAAGACTTTCATGTAGTAAGTCTTCTTTGATTACCTTAGGTTTGCCCAGAATCACGAAATAAAAATCTGGAAGACTTCCAGGTAAGTCTTTTGGCAGAAGACTTACCTGAAAGTCTCCCAAATTAAATTAAATGTTTTCAGATTAAATTTTCAATTGAAAAAGTAACCTACGCAAACTTCAATAGGCTTAATGTAAAGGTTTAGAAGACTTCCAGGTAAGTCTTCCGCTGGGGACTTACGTGGAAGTCTTCCGTACAAAGTCAAATTTCCGACACATATTGGTCAATTGCAAAACTAACATGTTTATCTGAGAAGTCTTCCAGGTAAGTCTTCTCGATTTTTTTTTGTCAACAAAGAAAAGTTGGTTCAACGACAACCTTCTCTAAAAACACACAAAAAGTCAATTGCAAAACTAACATATTCTTTGACCAGAAGACTTCTGTAACTTACTTAGTTCTATGACCAGAAGACTTACGAAGACTTACACAAGTTTTCTAGCGAATAAATATGGGAAAAAGTTCATTTCATATCTTCAACAACCACTGAGATATCTTGCTTAGTTCTCCAAGCACACACAACTTCAACATAACATCTACTCAATCGTTAATGACCAGAAATCGTGAGTTTGAATGGCTATATGACCCTTAAAAATTTTAGAATCAAAAAGCTTGGATTTTTTTGAATGACTATAGATAGAAAGTGAGATAGATGTAGTTTGTGGACATAAGTTATAAGAATGAATGAGTAAATTTCATTTTTTAGATGCGTTAAGAGTTTCATTTTGGTTGTTTATGGTTGTTGGGTGAACTGATGGTAATGGCACTTTCGTGATTAATTGATGAAGATGAGGATGAAAGAATAAAAAATTAATTTTTGAAAAAGTTAAAAATAAAAAGGAATAGCATTTCCGTGAATAATAAGAACTTCTGGGGTAGATTAGACAAATGAAATATCAAAAAAGGTTAATTTTGTGGTTGACTTGGAGTTTTGAGTAATTTTTTAAAAAGACCCTTAAAACATCATAGTGTCAAATACTAAATACATTAAACATTGAATTTTTTTGACTAGCACTCTAAACCATCAAATGACATTTTTATCATAACAAACCTCCAATAAGGTTTACTTGTTTTTCAAGTAAAACATTTGTCCGGTAGAGTGATAAGTGTCATTTTTGCATATTTTTAGCTATTGATTTTGGTCATTATAATGTCTCAAGATTGTATTTAGGTGTCATTAGAAGTTGTATATGTACATATTTGCATCATAAGAGCTGGAGTGCTCAATCTATAGTTTTGGGGCGAAATCAAGAATTAATCTGCACAAAACATAAGTTTTTGGGCCAAAGTCAGATAGGACCCGAGCTCAAGACCTTAAGCGGTAAAGAGGAAAAAGAAGAAGAAATAGGGTTTCACCTATAGCTCAAAAGTCCTTATTTCAGGAACTTGTCTTCAACAATTTGTTGTTATCGGGAAATCTGTGAAGTTACCTAGAGCCTTGAAGTGACCACTTTAGGAAAGATGCATCTTGCATATTGATGCTCTAGGAAAACTGTTTTGTTTGGGCCTTGTGCTTTGAAGGCCATTAGTGCTAGAGGCAATTAACGACATGCCACAGTGCCTATATATATGTTGCTAAGGGTGATAAAAACGTTAAGCTACCTCAACCAGCTTTTTGTAGTTTTCTCTTCTTCATGGATCTAAAAACTCTTAGTTATTTCTTACATTAATCTATAATTTATCTTGTTTATATATTTTCTACTCATGAATTTTTCAAACATGATTCTTCAAGGATCTATGATAGATTCTTGGGATTCTATGGTTTATAGTGAGTACATTTTTAGAGCTTTTGGATTGCCAGATTAGAGTGAAAGCTGGATGACTGATGATGTTTAAGGCTAGATTAACATTGTTTTAAGCTTTCTAAGGGTTCTTAATGCTAGATCTGACTTGATCTCTCAGATCTAGATTCGAAGTTATTTCACGCCCGGAAGGTGTTTGTTGAAATGCTTGAACGAACTTAGTATTGTCCTTTACAGATTTGGTCAACAAAAGTTAATGCCCGAGATGTTTAGTGGTTAGTAGACTAATGACACATGCATGTTTGATTGCGTTAGGCCAGCGGAAGTTGATGTTTAATTCATGATTAGCGTAGGGGTTTCTGCCACAGAAGTGGATTAATCTATTTTAACCAGATTAGACCTTTAGAGCATTTGTTAGTCGATCATGTTTGGTATCTAAATCAGAAGTAAATTATCTCTGATCAATTGACATACCCAAGAGCTTGTCTTTCTTAGTTTATTTCTAGTAGTAGTTATTAGTTGTTTTTCCATTTCATTAATTTAGAACTCACATCACCTTTCTATTTGCTTAGATTAAAGAGATTTGTGTATTTGTAGTGTTACCAATCACTAGTTTTCTATGGATTCGATCCTAAAGTATTGCATCGATATAACATTTAATTGTGATAGAGAACACATTAGGTTAATTAGCATGTGGTAAAACGCAGAGCATCATCATATTGTTCATTTCATAGGTAAAATGATGAAGTAGCGTTTTCTTTTAAAAAAATAATAAAAATACACAAATAACATAAAAAGTCAAAAAATCCAAATAATTGGAAAAAATTCAAAAAATCGAAAATTTAAAAATTTCTGACTGCAAAATAAAATACAACATTTTTTTAAAAAAATATATAAAATAAGAAAACGATTAACATATTACAAATTTAAAATATTATTTTTAAATTTATAATTCAGTGATTTCAAATTGTAAAAAATTCAAAAATATAAAATTCAAAAATCAAATTTAAAATGAAAAAATACAATCTGAAGCTAAATATTAAAACTTAAAAATTAAAGTTAAAAATGTATATGATTTTGGGGTTAAATATTTTTAAATTTTATTTTAGATTTTATTTTAAATATTATGTTTTCGAATTTATAAATTTTAAAAGGAAATTTATAGATTTGTAATATATATTTTTTGTTTTTATTTTCTATATTTATTAAATATATTTTATTTTATTTTAAGTCTTAAATTTAATTTTTTTTCAGTTTTTAGGAATTTTTCCAATTTTGAAATTTTCAGTAAATTTTATGTATTTTTTGTTTATTTATCAATACCATTAAAAAGGATCATTCCCTTTAATGAGATATTTACGTTTTCTAAAATTATCTTTAATGTTATGAACAAATTTTTATTTTTATAATGGCATTATGATCTTTTAGTTTTTGGGCCTAGAAAACTATATAATTTGTACCAACAATATCTATCTAATGGATTGCTTAATGGCTAACCTCTTTCAAAATACTTTTGAATATTCTTGCAAAAATAATCTCTATCAATCTTAATATACTATTTTTTTTGAGGGTTTATAGAATTCTTATAACAAATTTTTCTTGAAACCAAACCGGGTTACATATAAATTCATGAGTTTTGTCGGTTTAACTACAGGTACATATTATGTTTCAGAACACTGAATATAACGCTTTATGTGTAACATATAAATGTTGATACATAATCAAAATTCAAATTTATCATATATATTTGGTTTGTTTCAAACATATTCCCGCTTTTTGAACCAGTAATCGAGTCTCAGGTTTTAGCGGAAATTTTGGAAGTTTTATAGAATTTTTAAATAATGAGTTTAGAAAAAATAAAATTGGGTTACATATAAAATCATCAGTTTTGTCTGTTTAACAACGGGTCTAGGCTGTGTTTCGTAACACTGAATATAATGCTTCATGTGTAATATACTAATATTTAAATGTAAATACATATTCAAACATACAAATTTATATTATATAAATTTGATTTGTTTCAAAAATAATCCAGCGTTTGGAAAGTGCGGAACAAAATCTAGTTAATTTTTTTTTTTAAATAATTAAACGTCATCATTTTAACATAGGAAACGAACAGTATCGATCATCTATTGAAGAGCATAAACTTTAATGGAGGTTGTTATGATAATAATGCCCCTTTGAATATTTAAATAGCTAGTCAATTTCTGATCACAGCCAAACACCGTCAATTTGTGTTTTCTTCAAGAATACGTCTTCATCACTGGGTCTCTGCCCAGCTTCCTATGCAATGTGAGTTTCAATGTCAAATCCAGAAGTAAAAAAAGTTTTTTTTTTTTTTTCAGATGTTCCCAACAGTTGTCGAGCCTCTCCTAAGTAGCATCCTCCAGCTCCACAAAAATGGCACCTTACATACCTAGGCTTCGCCCTGTCCTCACAAATTGTTTCAATAATACAAGCCGAAAGGGAGTTTGGTTGCTTATCATCACACCATTTCCGGTCCACAAATGAAGATATGTTCGTTTAAGAATGGTCAGTGTCATATTCTTCCTCCGGTAAGACGGGATACTTCTCTCTTTACTGAAGAGAACATCATCATCTAGCTCTGCCGCAAAGGAGAATTCTTCACCATCAGAGACGGTGACACCGCTCTCAAACCCTTTCATATGGGTATTTCAACGTCATTTTCGACTACAATATATATATGTTTGTTTCGAACAACAGCTTTAAGGATCCAAGTGAAGCTGCTCTATGGGTTGTTCCTTTCCTTTAACGCATATATCCTTTGTTTCGTTGTTATGGTCTTTCTTCTTTGTTTTACCGTTGAGATTTCCTCTTTGAATCCCACGTGGTCTTTAATTTAATATAAACAATGGTTGTCCAAAAAAAAAGAAGTGTTTGTTAAAAACTCCAATGTTTATTAAAGTGTTAGTTTATGATCCTCTGAAGGTTTTTAATGTGATTTTTCCTTTGAAAATATACCAAAATGATTGTGTGTAATTAATTTTTAAACAATATTCTTTTAGAAAAAAAATTGTTACTTTCCCAATTTTTAAAGATACTTTTTCCTTTTAATAGTAAGATAATCAAAAGCAAACAATTGACAGATCAACTGAAAGACTGTAACATTGTAATGAACACAATTTACAGCTCATAGATTTAGAAACCACAATTCGACTCTTGAGGTACACTTTTATTCAGATCACATTCAAGATGTTTCTTGAAAAGGAAAAAATATAGAACAGATGTTGGACTACAAGGTAATTTTCAGATGATATTGTTTCATTCCAGCCCATGAAACGTGCCCTGTGATCTTGCCACCGACATCCGGGAATGTCTTGCACCCAGGAAGAGAACTTACTTTGCCTGTTCTATCCACTTGAACTGGATACTTTAGAAGATGACTTGTCATCTCTGTGACTTCCTCTGCTGCATACTGTCTCCAGTTGCCCTCACTCAAATGCCTAACCCGTCTCACACATTCCATGTTCTCTGGCTCTTCGAAACATTTCTCTAGAAACCCTAGATGTTCAGCCCACAGCGACATTCTGTATCCAAATATCTGCTTGAAACGAAACCATGTTTTCGAAGAGATAAATATAAGAAATATTATAGAGATCATGTAATATATCTTGCAGACCAATTACACGAAGCCAAAGAAAGAATTCTTCATTAGCATGCAAACTCTAATTGAAAAGTCTTTGATAGATTTATTACCTGACCACGAGGACGAGAGCCTTTCTTAGCCCATGAATGGTGTAGTTGATACCCTCCCATGGCGATTTCAGTGTCTCTAGATCCTTCCAAGGATCTCTGGTTGATATTCGCAGAGCCAATTAAGACAAACTCATCGTCCACTACCATACCTTTGGAATGCACATAGATCATGAATCTTCGACTCTTCAAAGCTTGCACCTGGATTATTTCGTTGTTTTAGTGAAAAAAGAATGTCATTAATTAAACCGAAGATTTCGACAAGAGTCACACACACACACACACACACACCTGTGCGGCATTTGGCTTTGCACTTTTCTTAGATGGATTGTGCGAACTATGTTTGCTAACTATTTCTTTCGAAGCCTCTCTGGTTCCAAGACAGAAAAAGTTCAAATAGTCTTGTGGCTCATACTGATCATCAAGTTCAGCTTCCACAAGTGCCTTGTAGATAGTCTGATACATCATTTTCATGGTTTTATACTGCAGAGTTGATAAACAGATTTCAGTATAAAGGATGCGAGATTGTTGTTCAAGTCAGATAAACTATGGAAAATGTATTTTACCTGCCAGTATAGAATGCTCTGCATAAACATATCATTTGGATCACCTTCTGGCCACATTGGAATGACGATATACGCAGCAAACTTCTCCCTAGCTCTAATCTTACTAGCAATCTTTAGCGCGATTTCCATAGGGATTAGATTATTAGCACCTGCATTTCAAGAAAATCCTTGTAATATATTATTGCATGCATTGATTAAATTTCCTTTAAAAGCTTAAATTTTTCTTACCGAGGTCCTTATGTGAATCCCAGTTGAATGATGATCCCAAAAAATATTGGTTTTCAATGTAAATGAAATGCTTAGCAGATCTTATGGCCTTAACATAAGCCGCGTGTATGCTCATGTCTATGTGTATATTCTTCCCACATCGAAGATTCTGGTCACATATTTATATTCGGTATATATTTAGTGTAGCAACATTAATTCTTTGTGATTGACAAGGTCAAGTAGGGATGGACGTTCGGGTACCCGTTCGAATTCGGATCGGGTATTTCGGGTTTTTTGGGTATTTCGGTATTGGGGTTTAGAACCCGTTTGGGTATTTTTACATATCGGGTCGGGTTCGGATATTTTTAGTTCGGGTTCGGTTATTTCGGATCGGGTTCGGATATTTAGATTTTGAAGAAATTTTAAATTCTTTATTACTTAAGTTTCATGTATTTAAAATTTAACTATTAACTTAACTGTTTTAAAAATGTTTAATAAGTTAGACGATTAATAAGTTTGAAAATAAATTATTGAAAATAAAAATCATTATTTTGGTTATTATTTTAAAATTTTGGATGCAAATTTTGTTTAAAGTATGAAATAAGAAACTTAACATGCATTTTAAATGAGTAACAAATCATTTTTTTTTACAATTATATGTATATTATCTGATATTAAACTATATAACATTAATATAAATAGTTTTAATAAAATGAGAAAAAATAAACTAGGAATAAATAGGTATATATACATATGTTCGGTTATCTTTGGATACCCGTTCGGGTTCGGGTATTACCCGCTCGGGTTCGGATATCCAAACTCTCCTAACTCAATACCGTTCGGGTATTTTACTACTTCGGTTCGGATTTCGGTTCGGATATTTCGGGTCGGGTTCGGGTACAAGTTCGGGTAGCGGATAAAGTGTACACCCCTAAGGTCAAGACGGAAGTAAATCAGAGTTGTGCTTACTCTTCCAGGATCCTCCTTTGAGTTATTTGGAAATCCATTTACCGAGGTTGAATCAATTGAACGGAAAACCTAAAGAAATGAGATTATATATTAAATGCGTCATGTGTCTGATGAATCCTTCTGTCACCACCACATATGATTATAATGCATCACTTTTCTGAATTACCTGAACATGCCAAGACTCTGGATCACTATCATCAGTAGAAGAAGCTTCTGATAGTTCCATGATTTCAGGTATCATGACAATCTTAAGCAAAGCATCATCAGAAGACGACCCATGTTTCCAAATTTTGTGTTTTTTCTGTAAAGCTTTTTCCCAGCGTTCTTCAAAATTAGCAAGCAGGTCATATGCAGCTGGACCATCAATTTTGCTGTGCAGATCATGCCACGGTTGTCTTGGTCCATCTTCAGTATTAGGCTATAATATGAAAAATTGAAAGATTATTTAAACAGATGAAGAACATGAGTAGTATATCTAAACTCCAAAAAAAAAATGGTTACCAAAAAATTTGGGTTATGGAAGTCATCTTCATGGAGAGTCTTCAGTGTCGTAAAGAGAGGATGGCTAGGAGTATCAAAACGTCCGTTGCACATGTCTAACCCTCCGAAAACCCTACGATCTTTCTTCGGCCCTGACCTGCATCAGCATCTACAATCAAAGTTTTTTGATGATGTGTGTAGTAAGCTCCAACTTCCTGATTATCACAATGAGGTTCAGTTGATCAAACTATACACACAAGAGTTTAAGAATCGATGTAGTAATTATTGAGCATCTTACACTGTGTTTTACGATGCCGTGGCGACCTTCCGCATCCGATCTAGGACAAATAATCACTTGCACCGACGAGTTCTTGAAATAATAACGAGTCTCCTCATCGCTTGTGTTCATAACTCCTTGCTGCGCGCATACAACAACGTTAAGAAACAACTAAAGGATTGTTTCTAAGAGTTAGGCACTTACTGTTCTGTACTTTGGAAAGCTCCTCGAAGTTGGATCATCCCACACCAATAGCAACACTCTAACACCTTCATTAGATCTTTGTTTGAGCAAAGAACCTAATGTAACATCGGTTTGATCGTTATTGCGACGAACCAGCCTAACCGGATGGTATATTGACCAACCTGTGATATAAATCAACTTCCTCGCCTGTCTAATCGCGTCAGCCATATCTTCCCAGCACTTTCCATGCATATACTTCATCCCACCATCGAGATCTACACTCGGAAGTGTTCCGTCTTCAACATGAGCATCTTGATACAGAGTAACTCTACCGCCTTTCCTCAAGGGGAAGTATGTACCGGGAACTCCTTCACACTCATTACCAACACCCATTTGGTAAACTTTCATCATTTCCACTGGAATGTACTGAATAGTCAAACTCAACACAGCACCCTTTTTACATGGCTTCCCACTACCGTTAAGTATCGGAAACAACCCTTCCATCCTATTCCCTGAAGACAACTGCTCGGTTGGGATTACGACTTCTCCTATGTACTTGGCTCCAAATAGGTCACTGTCTTTCACCACAAACTTAACCACCTCCGCATGGTGAGCCACCGGTACATAGAAATGCTGCATCCACTCAGGATTCTCACTGTTGTTGATAACAAAAGTTGTGCCAATCTCTGCACCTGCGATAGAGACAGTCACGAACGGATCACTTGTACTGTTCTTCGTATACATCTGGAACCGATCCATGTTAGGAAGATTTTTAGCCTCCTTAACACAAATGTCTAAGTTACCATGTAACAATCCCCCCCTCAAAGAAGCGTTACTTGACCCTTCCATTGACATTAATCCCGGTTAAAAAAAAGGAAAAAAATAATACTAAACGAGGAAACTTTCAGTAGTTGGATCAAATCTTGAGCACAACCCACAAATGCAAAAGAAAAGTTTAGTGAGACCCTTTGAGATACTGATTCAGACCCAAACTATGAACTATATATAGAGGAAGGGAACGTTGACATTAGCACAACTATTAATATTTTAACAAAAGCGTTGGGCCCAAGGAATTTGATCATTTCATTTTCAAGTTGGGGTGAACTAAATTATATGCTTCAACTTGAGGAAGGGGTGTTGGAATATGTTATACTTTCTAAGTAGATTAATATGAAATTTGAACATATATACTTGTCCTACTAGGTTTACCAATATATATAAATACTAAACATTATGGTTCATCAATTACAACTTAACATTCTTTGATACACAACTTGTCAACAAACCACGACAAAAAAAAAAAAAAAAGTTCAACGTTTGTTTTGTCTGTCTTTGTAGATCTGTTCCAACTTTAGTCCCTAGTGACATTAACTTTAGTCCCAATTCCCTAGTGACAATAACTATAGTCCCTAGTGACAATATAGTGGATGAAAATTATCAGTCGTGCCTCCAACACATTATATGACTGACCTTATAAAAATTGACTTTGTAAACAAGTAAAAAATATTATTGACAAATTACAATGAGGTTCTTATTCATAGGAGACTTCAGATTTTGAAGCAACATAGCACATTCATATGTTACATCTACAAATCGATTACGAAAAGCTCCGTCCAACTGTTAACAAAAAGAGCCTCAAGCAAGAATGGAGATATTGGAAGTCCAAACAGTACTAAAACAAAAAGAGCTCCCTTGTGTGGACGTCTCTTATAATCCATTTGAATTACAGTAGATTTAAGTTAAGGGGAAAGGAGGTCTCTGCTTTAAGAAAAAAAAAAAGAAAAAAAAACAGCGTATTGGTAACAAGGCGATTTGGACTCAAAAGGCGATCGTGGAAATCAACCTGGCTCAGGCAGCTGGGATGACTTTGCCGGGTTCTCCGGCAACGGATTTGGAGGATCCACCTCCTCGGGCTCCGACGGTTCCGATGGTTATGAATTCTTGGGTTAGAGTGGCGCAGAAGGTAAAAATTCTTAAAAAGTACGAGTTTGAGATTGCGATTGAGGATGGTAAGAGATCATTGGAGGTTCCATCTGAGATCATTGAGAAGGCGAATCCGTTGTGGAATGACTTCGTGATTGCGAGATTTCTGGAAACAGCTCCTCACATCGCGAAGGTACACATGATTGTGAATAAGATTTGGACCTTTGGGGATAAAACACCGAAGTTTGCGGTGTTTGTGGTTGATAATATGACAATGATAATAAGGGTTACAAATGAGGCGGTGAGAGATAAGATAATTAGAATGGGTATGTGGAACATTGCGGGAGTGCCCATGGTGGTTTCACAATGGTCACCGAAAGAAGATGAATCAAAGGCAAAGCTGCTACCATTGTGGGTACATTTAAAAGGGGTTCATGTGAGTATGTATTCTTGGGAAGGGTTGAGTTTTATAACTAGCGGAGCAGGGATCCCAGATCGTTTACATCCAGATACCATTGCTTGTACAAACTTTGAAGAAGCAAATGTGTTTGTTAATGCAGATTTATCCAAAGAGCTACCGGAGAAGATAAATTTCACTATCCAAGGAGAAGAGATAACAGTGGGGTTTAGCTACCCGAGACTCCCACCAAAATGTATTTCTTGTGGAAAATGGGGACATTATGTGGAATTCTGTGGTTTGCATAAGAAAGAGGAGATGAAACAACAGATACTAGTAGAGAAATCATTTGAGGAGGGTAATGAGAAGATAGAGGAAAACATGGTTACATCTGCTACTGAAGTGGAAGGGAACAGATAGAAGAAGCATGGAATGAGGTGTCAATAGAAAAGGCAAGTAGAAGTCCGAAAACGCAGGAGTTACAACATGAGAAGATTGTCACCCCGTCCAGATTTGAAGCTCTGAGTAATATTGGAGAAAGTGGTGAAGAAATAGAACATGAAGAAGAGAAAGAGGAGGACTGGGAAAAGGAATCAGTTGAAATTGAAGATTTGGAAGAGGAAAAAGAAAAAGAAAACATGGAGAATCTGAGAAAATATGGGAACAAAGTAGTGAAGATGCTAGAAAATGAAGGGGGAAGGCAACGACTACCTCGACAATCAAAAACAAATCATAAGATAATTCCGGGGGTCTCTACTTTTAAAGAGAAGACTGATAATATGAAAAGGGGAACTCAGAAAAATCCTTGATGTCAGGGTCTTTTTTGGAATATCAGAGGTTTTAATAAAAAAACTAAGCAAGTAGTAGTTAGAAACTCGGTAAATAAGCAGTCAATGCAGTTTGAATGTTTGATTGAAACAAGAATAAAGGAGAAAAAGACAGGGGAGATTTTTTTAGAGGTTTCTCGTGGTTGGGATATGATATCCAACTATGAAATTAACAAATTGGAAAGGCTTTGGGTTGTTTGGAAAGGTTTAGTAAGAATGACTCCAGTGTTTAAAAGTGATCAGATGATCACTTGTTCGGTGCTTATGGCGGCAAAGTCAGAAGAATTTTTTTGTTCTTTCATTTATGCTTTAAATGATGTGGAAGGGAGGAAAAAATTATGGGAGGACTTGAGGAATCATCAAGATGCAGCAATGTTCAGGAATAAGAATTGGGTAATGATGGGGGACTATAATGAAATTTTAGAAGGGGGAGAGCATTCTGCTTTTGAGGACTCTCCTAGGATACCTCTTGGTATGAGAATTTTTCAAGAAACGGTGAGATACTGCAAGTTCACTGACATGGGGTACCAAGGTTCAAAATATACATGGTGTAATAAGAGGGAGGAAGGTTTGATCTGTAAGTAACTTGATCGAGTACTGGTAAATGAGGAGTGGTTGCATAATTCACAAGCATATTGTGTGTTTGAGACTGGAGGGTGTTCTGATCACTTGCGTTGTAGGATTCAGTTTGATGTGAAGGAGAGGAGAAAGAGAAGGCCATTTAAATTCATGAATTCAATCGCAAAGATGCCGGAGTTTCTACCTTTGATTGAGAATTACTGGAAAGAGTATGAGCCATTATTTATCTCTACGGCAGCAACATATAAACTGACAAAACAGCTTAAGAGTCTGAAACCGTTACTGCGATCTCTAAGTAAAGATAAGATGGGAGATTTGATTCGAAGAACGAGGGAAGCTTACTCGATGTTGTGTGAAAAGCAAAAAAACTACAATGGAGAGTCATAATACAGTAACAATCAGGGAGGAGCTTAAGGCTTACACAAGATGGAAAAAATTATCTGATTTGGAGGAAGAATTTTTGAAGCAGAGATTGAAAACTCATTGGTTAGATGTGGGGGATGGGAACAACAAATATTTCCATAATGCTGTAAAGATAAGGGAGGTGAGAAATGCAATACGGGAAATAAGATGCAGTAATGGTAACATGGCTACCACAGATGAAGAGATAAAAGAAGAAGCGGAGAGATTTTTTGCAGAATTTATGTCTCATCAACCTTTGGGGTTTGAAGGAGCTTTGGTGGAAAGGCTTCAAGAGTTGTTGAGATTTAACTGCAGTATGGAGGATTGTGCTATGTTGGAGAGAGCAGTTACTAAAGAAGAGATCAAGGATGTTTTATTCAAAATGCCAGGAGATAAGTCACCAGGCTCTGATGGTTTCATGGTGGAATTTTTTAAAGAATCTTGGGCAGTAATAGGAGATGATATCATGGTGGCCATTCAATCTTTTTTTATTAAAGAATTTCTTCTAAAAGGGATAAATTCCACCATTCTGGCTCTTATACCTAAAATAGATGAAGCGCAAGATATGAGAGACTACAGGCCGATATCTTGCTGCAACGTATTGTACAAGGTAATATCAAAGATCCTTGCAAATAAATTAAAGTTGGTATTACCAAAGTGTATATCTTTAAACCAGTCTGCGTTCATGAAGGAGAGACTTTTGATGGAAAATGTCTTATTAGCGACTGAATTAGTTAAGGATTACCATAAGGAGGATGTTTCTCCGCGATGTGTCATGAAGATTGATATATCGAAAGCTTTTGATTCTGTTCAGTGGTCTTTCCTTCTAAATATGCTAAAGCTCGTGGTCTCCCGGAGAGGTTTATACATTGGATTTCCTTGTGTATAACTTCAGCATCCTTCTCAGTTTAGGTTAATGGCGAATTGGTAGGATACTTTCAAAGCAGAAGAGGATTGAGGCAGGGGTGTTCTTTATCCCCGTATCTTTTCGTAATCTGTATGAATGTTTTATCTAAACTGATAGATGAATAAGCAAGTAAGGGGAGAATTGGATATCATCCTCGGTGTAAGAACATAGATTTGACGCATCTATGTTTTGCTGATGATTTGATAGTTTTTGCTGAGGGAAATAAGAGATCTGTGGAGGGAATTCTGGAAGTTTTTGCGAAGTTTGATAAAATGGCTGGCCTGAAGATTAGTTTGGAGAATTCTACGTTGTTCATGGCGGGGATATCTAATTTGAATCAGGAAGATATACTGAATCAATTTCCATTTGCGGCAGGGAAGCTTCCTGTTAGGTACCTGGGATTACCTTTACTAACTCGAGGTATGACGGTCGCAGATTATCTCCCTTTGATCGAGAAGATCAGAAAGAAGATAAGTACTTGGAATGGCAGATTTGTCTCTTATGCTGGAAGGTTACAGCTGATTAAGTCAGATATTACAAGCTTAACTAACTTCTGGATGACTGCCTTTCGTCTCCCAAGTGCGTGTGTCAAAGAAGTAGAAAGGTTATGTTCAGTTTTTTTATGGTCAGGGCCGGAGCTTAATGGAAGAAAGGCAAAAATATCTTGGAAAGAGATCTGTCAAACTAAGGAGGAAGGTGGTTTAGGTATAAGACCATTAAAAGAAGTAAATCTCGTGAGTTGTTTGAAGCTTATTTGGAGGGTTTTAACTTCTCACTCGCTTTGGGTGAATTGGATTAATGTTTATCTGATAAGGAAGGGGTCTATATGGATGCTAAAGGATACTACACAATCAGGCTCATGGATGTGGAGAAAAATCCTGAAGTGTAGAAATGTTGCAAAGAGTTTTTATAAAGTGGAGGTAAGGGATGGAAAGAAAACTTCTTTCTGGCACGAAACATGGTCTTCGCTGGGGTGTCTAAATGATATTTTAGAGAGAAGAGGAAGTATTGATTTGGGTATTCCTATGAACGCAGCTGTGAGTGTCAGCATGAATCATAAGAGAAGACATCATCGGACACCAATTCTTAACAGAGTAGAAGTAGAAATTGAGAGGTATAAGAATAATATTGTGGAGGAAGAGGACATCTCAATGTGGAGGAATGAGAAAAATAAATTCAAGAAAATTTTTTTTTCCATGGAGACTTGGAAGGTAGTAAGAGAAAGGCAGCAAGAATGCCAATGGTGGAGAGCAGTCTTGTTTAAGTACGCCACACCGAAGTACTCATTCATGCTATGGACCGCTATAAAAGATAGACTGTCCACAGGAGAACGTATGCGAAGCTGGAATGTTAACATAGAATCGTCATGTATTTTCTGTCAACATCCTATTTAGACAAGAAGGCATCTCTTCTTTGAATGCCCTTACTCTGCGCATATTTGGGAGGTATTGATGAAAGGAGTATTATGTGATCAATACACAACTGAGTGGGATGATGTGATGAGGCTTATGTTGAATAACTCTCAGGGAAAATCAAGCTCTTTGTCATTCGATATATGTTCAATACACAACTGAGTGGGATGATGTGATGAGGCTTATGTTGAATAACTCTCAGGGAAAAATCAAGCTCTTTGTCATTCGATATATGTTCCAGTCAATTATTCATAGTATCTGGAGGGAGAGAAACAGAAGGAAACACGGTGAACCCCATTCACCAGCAACACTGTTGATTAAACTTCTGGATAAGAATATGAGAAACAGATTTACAGTCATTGGATGAAAAGGAAGAGGAGACTATGAGGGAGGAATGGCTTATTGGTTTGCTACAAGGCAAAACTAATGGAGATAGGAAGCGCACATCAGGAGTGAAAAATGATCCAGTAGGAGTGAGAGCTGGTTACCTAGTAGGAGCGAGAGCTGGGTAAGAAGGTCAGGGAGGAATGGAGACCAGTAGGAGTTAGAGCTGGGTGTCTAGTAGGAGTGAGTGCTAGACATGTTTGATAAAGGATGATGGATTCTATTGAAGAGGATTGACGATTTGAAGAGAATCTCTGTTTCTACTTGTTTGTTTTAATTGTCTTTGCAAAATTTTAGAAAAGACACTGTGTAACAAGGTCTTTCTTTTTTTGAATCAATTTAACATTTTATTCAAAGAAAAAAGTAGATTTAAGTTAATTGGTTGTTAAATAAACCAACTAACAAGTTTTTTAAACAAAAAAAAAAGTTAGGTTAAAAAAAGTTTAAAATTTACAGGAGTGACATGATGAAGATTTACATTATTCTACATTTGCTATCTTTAGAAGATTTGCCTTCGTGTCTTGGAGACGCAGACGCTGCAGCGAATGATGGCCTGTAGTTGCTTCTTCGTACCTGTAATAGTCAATACAATAACTGATGATGAATATTTAGAAAAAAAAGAAACGGTATTCTCATTAACGTTAGATGTTGCGATCACAAATTTACTTGTGAAAGAAAAAACCTAAACAGATTTTATGTTCATTTCTGCTTTTCTAGAATATTGTTATATATTTTCCATCTAATAATAAAGTTATGACTTATGAGTCGAAAACAAATACCCCAGTAACTAAAACAAAAGGTGAGTAAGACGACCTCGTTTAGCTTTTCCCAAACCAAATCAGGCTGATTCAGGTAACCTTGATCTGTAGCCAAAAGATAAAGTTCCCCTCCATACTACAAAAGTGACAGCAACAAGAAGTATTTAACTGGAAACCAACCTGTTGCAGTCATAAATGTCTACAGATTAAATTAAACCAACCTTGAACATGGTGCAGAAATGATTGTTGCGGAAAAACACACATAGTTCACCTTTCTTTAAGGCCTTCTTGCAAGCGAAAGAAGCTGTAAGATACAATCCCTATGAGCTGCAGATGGAGAGACATCGAAAGATCTTGTTTTCAAAAGACACGGTGAAGGAACCCCTAAAGCAGCAGTGGTTAATGCCGCAGCAAAATCAACAGAATCATCTTCCGGGTTCTGGTCGCCTTGAGACTGCATTCTGCGCCGCAAGTGCAACGAGCTCACCCATTACAGCATTATATGACTTGCTTCCAATTGCATTAGCTGCTTCAACATCCTGGAGGGTAAAAAAAGGGAAACGCAATAGAATCAAATCTTTTACTAGAGAGCAAGCATTGATAAAGACACCATCTAAAAAGACACAGTTATCTTTGCCACTGCTCCTATCCTTAACGAGTCATGTAAACAATAGAGCAGCCTACGTTTTGCATCTTTTACTAGAGAGCCATAAACAGACATCGTTATGTTACATCTCAAACATCCACAGTTCCAAACAGTGGACACTGAACACACAAAAGCACAATAGAAAATAAAGCAATGAATAAAAACGTAGATGATTAAGACAGGTAGAAGGAGTCACTCAGACAAAGTATCGCACTTTTTGTACCTCAAGAAAGCAACAAACATCCACACAATGCACACATAAAACTACAGTGGTGTCAATCCATGATACAAGGGAATGTCAAGTAAATCAAATATTGCACACTCAGGTGTGAACTCAAAATCATCAATCCTGCAACGAAATAAAGATTCATCGTTATGACTTATGATAAGACTCTCTACAATGTCACAAAAAGATATGAACCTGATGAATTGGATACTGACATCAATTCCAGTTGTAAGCCGTGGAAGAAGATCAATGGCATCAGCAATATTCTGTTGCTGATTCTCAACATACCCTTCCTCCTTATTCTGCCATGATGAAAAAAGACATTAAGACTAACATAATAGACAAACCTTACATTGAATTTAGTATTGGAATCAATCAACCTATCCACGACGAGGGAGAGCAACCACTCTTGAGAAACCTCGTAACAGTCAGGACTCAGCTTCAAGTTGTTCCTCAAGAAGAACTTACCTGTTTGTTACATAACTATCATGAGTTTATACGTTCCAGTTTCTAAACACTAAGGTCCGTCCTCATTTTGGAGGATGATGGGAGTGTTGTGTCCAAGGAACTGAATCGATTTCGTCTTGTATGTGACTTCGTTTACAACGTCTTGCTGAATCGGTTCTTGGTTCGTTGTTGGTGTCTCTTTGGTTTGAGAGTCTGCAGCAGAGAAGACGTGGCTGTCGCCATTGATGATGATCAAAAATCAAATTTGAAAAAGTCAGATTACGACTGGAGGAGGAGTGCGTACTTAACAGATACGTACCAAACAGAAATTCGGTATGGTTAAAATGCTACTGGTAAGCAATTTATTACTGAGGAAAACTGAAAATAAGTCTTTCAAAATCCAATGTTTGAGAGAAAAACGACGAACCAACTTTTTTACTTATTTTCGCCGCGGTGTTTAGGGAAGAATGTGGTTATATCATTTCGGTTCCGCGGTGTTAAGGTCTTTTTTTTTTGAATGAATGTAAAATTTATTCAAGCAAAAAACGTTTTTACAACAAGTGCATCTGAGTTAAAGAGGCTACAAAACCCCAAATACAATCAAAAGAGAAAAGATCAAAAACAGATCAAAAACAGAACTACTCACTAGCACCCCCCTCAACCTAACCATGTGAAACAAGTCAGATTTTGGGATGATCCATGATACTCCCCTCATTAAAACCTCCTTATAGAAAACCCAAATGGGACAAAACCATAAAGAGGAAAAAGAGTGGGAGATCATGCATCAGAAGGGTGTAGGAGGAAAACACAGCAAGCATGAAAACCAAACCCATACGAAATCAAATAAACATCCAAAGCTTCTTCCTCAAAACCTGCCACACCACTCAGACGATCCCAACCACGAACCTTTATGTACTCTCATTCGCAAGCCTAGTACCAAACCAGGTACTTAAACCTTTCTCCAGATACTCCTTCCCCTGCCCCTGAACCAATAAAAGCTTTAACCGGACCATCTTGTCTATGAATCTTGTGATACAGTCTGCAGCTTTGGCCAACTCTCCATGTCTCCTTGCATTACGTTCCCTCCAAATAGAATGGACTGCAACTTGCAGGGTGTAACGAATGATAAACATCTTGGTGGCATTCCACCATGAGCTTGAGATAATCTCAATAATCTCATCCCAATCAATAGTAAAATAACTTTGGAGAATTCCCCCCACCAAACTTCTCCAAATTTGCTTTGTATACCCACATCTAAAAAACAAATGCTGGCAAGTTTCATCATCTTCATTGCACAACACACAAACCGGGTTGATGTTTATATTCCACCTCTGCATTCGATCACAAGTTTGCAAGCGCTTGCGAATTGCAATCCATAACTGAAAAGCATACTTTGGCGTGGCGTGAGGAAACCAAAGACCATCCTTCCATATGCATGCAGAGCTTTGCTGGGATATTCTCACCTGATTCCATGTTTTCTTAGCAGAGAACCTTCCTTCAAAGACCCCTTCTCTCTGCTTCCAAACGGGAAGGTCTTTCTCATGGCTATTCTTCTCGCGAATATGATCAATATCATCCTCCAATCTATTTAAAATATTATCCCTGTGTCTTCTCCTTCTTCGAGTTCCCAAGACATCCGCAATTACTGCATCACGAGGAATTCCCAAAACAGTGCAACCTTTGTCACCTAAAACATCATGTAAGCATCCCAGACTTGACCAATTGTCGAACCAAAAGGAGGTATCAGCACCATTGTTCACTTTCATGCGAAGGAAACACTTTGCATCATCTCTCAACCTGAGCAATTTCCTCCAAACCCAAGACCCAGTAATCATGTTGCTTCGCAGCGACCAAATGGATCTCTTTTTAACAAGATAGCAGTGAATCCACTGAACCCACAGCGATTCCTTTCCTGAAAAAAATCTCCACAACAACTTTAGAGAATGAACTTTATTCACTTCCTTTAACGGACGAATCCCCAGACCTCCCTCCTGCTTTGGCAAACAAACATCACTCCAGTTTACTTTCGCTTTACTAGTCTTAAGAGCAGGTCCCGACCACAAAAAAGCCGAACAGAGACTCTCAATCTCTTTTAAGCAGCTGCCTGGAAGCTTAAAAGCTTGCATCCAGAAATTAGTGAGGCTAGTGATAACCGACTTAATAAGCTGAAGCCTCCCAGCATGAGATAAGAATCTCCCGGTCCAAGATTTCATTCTCTTACGAACACGCTCAACCAAAGGAAGATAGTCTTGAACAGTCATGCGCTTAGTTAGCAAGGGTAAGCCAAGATAACGGACAGGAAGGTTACCCGAAGCAAAAGGAAACATGTGGAGAATCTCATCTTCGTTTCTCTCATCAACTCCGGCAATATACAAGGTAGACTTCTGAAGACTGATTTGCAACCCAGACATTTCAGCAAAATCTTTAAAAACTCTGAGAATACCTTCAATAGAATCCTTTCTCCCATCTGTGAACACCATCAAATCATCTGCAAAGCATAAATGTGTTAAAAGAATTTTCTCACATCGTGGTTGGTATCCAATCTGCTTTCGAGCCGCAGCCTGATCAAGCATATAAGACAGGACGTTCATGCAGATAACAAAAAGGTACGGAGACAGAGCACATCCTTGTCTTAGACCCCTTTTGCTTTGAAAAAAACCTGCGAGTTCACCATTCACTTGAACGGAGAAGGAAGCAGTACAAACACATAACTGAACCCAGTGCACAAATTCATCAGGAAGGTTAAGAGCACGAAGAGTGTTCAGAAGAAAACTCCATTGGACAGAATCAAAAGCTTTCGCAATATCAATCTGCATTGCACACCTCGGAGTAATATCTGTTTTGTGATAATCTTTAACAATTTCTGTGGCAAGCAACAAATTCTCCACCAGCAATCTATCTCTCACAAAAGCAGACTGGTTTTGAGTAATGCAATGGGGAAGGATACCTTTTAACCTGTTAGCGATTATCTTAGAAATAACCTTGTATAAAACGTTAATTAATATATGAGTTAATTGACTAGATATTCAAAAAGAATGATTAAATCAACAAACTACCTATGAAAAGTTTAATGTCTAACAACAAAGGTATCATGGTGTGAGATTTAGGATATGAACTTAATTAAGGAAAAAGTGGTGTGTATGGGATGAAAATTCACTTAATATTAATTTTTTTTGGGAAAATTTAGAGAGATATACTTAAATGAAATTTTTTTTTGAAAACTACACTATTATTTAAACTTTTTGAAAAATACACTTTTGTATATATAAATTTACTAAATTGTCCAATCTAATATTTCCTAAGTATTTATCATGGTAATATTTTTTATATTTAAAGTAACAGATTCAACAATTATAGATATTTTTTAAAAAAACGAAATCTATTGAATCTTTTGTAAATATTGTTTTTAATTTATCTTAAACAGGTATTAAAAAATTATCTTAAACTTTTTTTTTGCAAAGTATGAGACATCCAAAGATGAGAAGAACTACACAGTGAACATCATGTTTTGAATTTGAAGACCACTGAAATTTTTTATTTAATTTATTTGTAAAAGTGAAGAACACATTGTTATCACATATATTACATCTTGAGAAACATCATTACTGATTTTACAAGCATGGAACCATACTCTTATTTTACTCTTGTTTACTTTAATAATGTAAAGTAATTTTGGAAAATAAACATATTTACCATATTTTCATTAATATTTATTCAAATTTACAAAAAAAAATCACAACTAAAGAGTACAAATATATATCACTAAACAGACTATAGACAAAACTATTATAGATCATTACTCTACAAGATAAACTTAGACTCCACTTGATGAGAGAAGACTTGTCAGAAGTCTTAAGACTACGTCAAAAGACTTCCAGGAAAGTCTTTTGAATGTCTTCTGTAAATCTTTCAATGTCTAACTTAGATCTAAAAAACCTGCATATCCAAAAACGTTCAAATGACATCAAAATAGAGAAAAAAATGTTTTTAAGCTTAAATAATAACTAAAACAATCACATTATGTTGAATCTATAACTTATTAGAATCTAACATATAAACGTCTGGCTCATATCTGAAAAATATTCAAATCCAAAAATGTGATAAAACCTGCTAAAACAAGATCAATTAGTAAGAAAGACATCATGAGCAAATGAGAAATTGATACAAAGTTTGGTTTTTTCATGTTTAAAAAGATTAAAGAGAGGTTGAAGAATTTTAGTTTGGAAAAAAAGATAAGAGACTTAAGCAACAAGAGATTCCTAAATGAAGAAAAATCAGACATAAAAATTACCAAAATGCTCAGGTCTATTGTGAAAGAGGAGATATGGAAGAAGACTAAGACTATGTCAAAAGACTTCTAGGAAAGTCTTCTGAAAGTTTTGTATAAGTCTTCTGTAAGTCTTCCAATGTCTGACTCGGATCTGAAAAAAAACTGCATATCCAAAAACGTTTAATTGGCATCAAAACAGAGAAAAAAATCAAAAACAATGTATTTAAGCTTAAATAATAACAAAACTAATCACATTATGTTGAATCTATAACTTATTAGAATCTAACATATAAAAGACACAAAAATACATATCAAAAAGTTATAGATCTACCTTTAAATGAATGAAAGATGACAATTATGTAATGAAAAACCTGCAAAAACAAGATAAAATAGTGAGAAACACATAAAATGTGAAAATTGGTATAATTTTTGATGTTATCAAATTCAAATAGTTTAGAGAGAGGTTCAGGGTTTTATAATGAGAAATATTACATTTTTTTGCCTCTATTTGAGAGGTATAAATAGAATGTGTACATTTTCTTTATATAAGAAGATAAAAAAAATTCAAATTAGGTTAAATATTTTCGATACAGAAGACTTACTTGTCTTCTACTAGTCTTAAATTTACTATTTGAGAAGACTTACTTTGAAGGCATATTATTCACCCAAAAGACTTTTTATACGTTCAGAAGACTTACTATTTGCCAGAAAAAACTTATTTTAGGCGGAAAACCTAAATTATTTTAGAATATTAAGCAGGAAACTGTTGTTAAGTCATCCAGTAAGTTTTCTAGTGTATTATATCTTCTAAAATTTAAGTCTTCCAAAACCCCCCAAATCAAATATATAACTAAATCACATACAAGAACTTTATTAAACTTAAAATAAACTTATAAAGTGTTTAATATACACAAAACTAAACACATATATGTCAAATTTAGTTTTTTGGAAAAAAAATTAAGATTCCACAATCTAACCTTAAAAACACATATAATACTATAACATATTTACCAAACCTTAAACAAAAAAAATATCATGACTAACTTACATTCACTTATCTATGTTGAAAACAATTTAATTTTATTAAATCAAAATTTATATTACTTACATATGTCTATAATTAGATGTTTATAATTTATCCCCTATCAGAATTTTTCTTATGAAATTTATAAATTATTCTAAGAACTAATACTCTAGAAGGCTTTCCAGAAAGACTAATGGAAGACTAAATTTTATGCAGGAAATCAAAATTGTTTTAAAATTTTAAGCGGAAAAATGTTGTTAAGTCATCCAGTAAATTTTATAGTGCATTATATCTTAGAAAATTTAAGTCTTCTAAAACCCCAAAACAAATATATAACTAAATTACATACAAAAATTATATTAAACTTAAAATAAACTTAGAAAGTGTTTAATATACCCAAAACTAAACATATATAGGTCAAATTAGTTTTTTTAGAAAAAAATTAAGATTCTACAATCTAACTCTGAAAACACATACAATACTATAACATATTTACCAAACCCTAAACTAAAGAATATCATGACTAACTTACATTCAGTCATCTATGTTGAAAACTATTTAATTTTAGTAAATATAAATCTACATCATTTATAAATGTCTATAATTATATGATTATGATTTTTTACTAATCAAAATATTTTTTCTAAAATTTATATATTACTTTAAAAAAAAAATCTACATCATGAGAAGAATTTCAGGTAAGTATTCTATGAGAAGACTTACAATAGAAAATTTACCTGAAAGTCTTCTCACTCGCAGGGTTATAATGGTAAACTGCAATGTTTTTTTCTGTTTCGTCATTAGGAGATATTTGTAATTTCATTATCCTTTAGAATTACTTTTACATTTGATTGAAGTTGGGGTATACCTTTATATTTAAAATCAAATTTAAGTCATATTTGACAAATCCCTTTAAATTATTGTGTAATGCTAATTTTGTTTTGGAAATCTTGACATTGTAAAATTAATAAACCAATATAATTATTTATATTTTATTTCGAAATAGATTTTTAAAAATATTGACATTTTTAAAAATACTAAATTAAAAGATGATTTTTCATGATGTTAATGGTCATTTAACATCCTATGTAGACGTTCTAAATGGTTTATAGCCTCAAATTTTTTAAGTATACACTAGATTTTATATTCGGGAAAATTTGAATAATTTAATCTGTTTTGTAATAGTTTTTAAAAGAAAATATAATAATTTATAAAAAATTTGGTTTTATGAATATTACCTACGGATTATTTACTGTTTCTAATATTTATATTTGTATATATGAGTTTGTACTTTTAGAATAATTACTACTTAGCTATTTATGACTTTGTATTATTAACGTATGAATTAGTATTATTAATGTTTTATTTATTTTAAATACAAAATTTTAGTTTTTAATATTATATAGCTTGCTCGATACATATATAATTCTATACACTATTATAACTATTTTGTATATTTTAATTTTAATAACAAATAAGATTTAATTATTGGCATAATGTTTAATTTCGTTTTGTGTTTCGAAATTGGTTACAGTGAATGTGTTATAATAATATAATATAAAAATATGAAACAGTATTATTTTCAAGAACGTTTGTGCCAACAACACACACACATATATATATATTTGTTGCCACAAATGTTCTTGAAAGTTTTTATTTAATTATTTAAAAATATATATGGTATAGTATTATTTTAAATTTTTATAAATTCCTATAAAATAATTTAGTGTGTTTATCAATATCTTTAGTTAATATTTATTATCTTAATATAATAATATCGTCTATCACCTTATCAGTTTTTATGGTATTGTTCATGCTATAATAATGTTCCTTAAAACTTTGTTATCATTCCAACTAAATTATTTGATACGTTTTTAAGCTTTAATTTTTGATCTATATACCTTATATTCAGTGTTTCTTAAATGTCTTTCTTCGACATAACTCGTGTGAAGTCATTTTTTATTTTATATGTTATACAAAATCTGTCTTTAAAATACTTATAATTATAATTGTAAACTTATTTTTGTTTTTTTTGGATAATAAGCAGATTTGTAATCTAAATATTTTAGGTTATTTTTTAATTCATAAAATATTAGGTATAGATTTGTATTTTAAAACATATGACGAGTTCTCAGAAAAATCTCCCAGCATTTTTGTTAATTTTCAACAATTTAGTATCTATACTAAGTTAATTCATTTTAATGACTTACTTTGTTAGTTTATAATAGTTTATATTAATTTCATTTTTTACTGAATACAAATATTTCTGGGAATTTTACATTTTAAAAGAAATAAATTAAAATAAGAATTTAATATATTTGATTGATAATTTAAAATAATACGTGAACAAGCTTAAAATTAACTTATAACCTCGCTTTATATTTTAAAGTAAAGATAGCTAACTGATATTATTTTAGTGCATGTCTGTGGAAGACAAAACTAATTAATCAATTTACAGACGGTATCAACATATGAAGTGTTTTCATAAGTTAGTCACAAAGTTTCAACTTCAAGTGGCAAATGTAGTTGCTAATATATATCTTAATATTGTATTTATCTTAAATTCCACATTCTTAAATTTTGTTCATTTACTCAAGCTTTTTAAGAGCGTTTCTGTGGATATCCATACCAAAAACGTCTTCCCATGGTTACTATGGGAAATATGGAAAGCTAGGAACTCTTTTGTTTTTAAGGATAAGGTTCTAGAATCTTCCTTTGTTTCTCAAAGAGCATATGAAGAAGAATCCACATGGTATGATACATTTACGGGATCTTTGGACCAAGTGGATGGTATTGGCATAGAAAAGGCTCAATGGAAGAAACCCCCTAATGGAACCCTAAAATGTAATGTGGGATCCTCGTGGATAAATCCAAATCAGCCGAGTGGTGAATCTTGGATTCTTCGTGATGAAAAAGGAAGTACAATCATGCATAGTCGTCAGGCTTATTCCTACATGCGTATAAAGACCGAGGTAGACATGTTGGATCTCTTCTGGACAGTGGAATGTTTGCACAACCTTCACTTCTCCAATGTTATTTTCGAGACCTCTTCAGAATGCCTACATATCGCTATTACAAATCCAGCTGCTTACCTTAGTCACAGCCACATTCGTCACAACATTTTCTGGCTTCTGTCAAGAATTGATTCATGGAGTCTGGATCATTCTCTTCCGGAACGTAATGCAGCTGCAACGGCTATCGCTCTTAGTGTTACTCGGGATCGGCGCCATCAGTCCTATATCGCTCGGATTGCTCCTTCATGGCTACATCATCTACTCGTCCTGGAGGCTTAGTGATGTAGCGGATAGATAGGTTGAACGGTCGATCTAAGAATTTAGGGTTCTTCGAGACCTGTTCTTGGATCGATCAAGAGTTACTTTCGTTAGCTTCTTGAGAACAACTTCCTAAAGAAGATGAATTTAATCGAATCTTGTTCAAGGCAACTTAAAATAGATGAATTGAATCAAATCTATATCAAGGTATAAAGCAAAGCTTCTTTTATTAATAATCAATCAACTAAATACAACTCTAGGCATAAGAAGCCTATATATATGAAAACCATAAAACCCTAAAACAATAAAGATAATTATCTAAAATAACTAATAAAATAAATAATAAATATTTGGAAATATCCCAAATATTTATCTACATCATTCTCTCCGGGTTGGAGAAGATTCGTCCTCGAATCTTGATCGTAATCTTTGGATCTAAAACGTTTTCCAAGAAAAACTCNGAAAACCATAAAACCCTAAAACAATAAAGATAATTATCTAAAATAACTAATAAAATAAATAATAAATATTTGGAAATATCCCAAATATTTATCTACATCATTCTCTCCGGGTTGGAGAAGATTCGTCCTCGAATCTTGATCGTAATCTTTGGATCTAAAACGTTTTCCAAGAAAAACTCTTCCTCGAATCTTCAATATCGTTCTTGACATAAGAATATCATAAATCTGTACGAATTTCGCACATCTCAGAATCTCCAGAAATTTTCCAAAAACTTGATACTGCACGATTTTTGCACGGATCTGTATAAATCCAGATTTTTCACAAACTCGTTTTTGCACAAAATTTGCACGATCCAGATTCTCAAAAGAACCTTCTTTGAAGATGAAGTCGACATGATGAACATCGTCTTCATAAACATCGTAAATTGGATCACCATAGATCTCTCGATAGATCTCAGGGTTCTCTTCTCTTTCAACAAAAGGACTTTCGTCCAGGATAGGATAGATGCTAATACTCAACATGACATCCAGAATCGCCTTCGATTGAGAAACCAAAAGAACGCAGCTCTGATACCAACTGATGTAGCGGATGATATAGATTTGATTCAATTCATCTATTTTAAGTTGCCTTGAACAAGATTCGATTAAATTCATCTTCTTCAGGAAGTTGGTCTCAAGAAGCTAACGAAAGTAACTCTTGATCGATCCAAGAACAGGTCTCGAAGAACCCTAAATTCTTAGATCGACTGTTCAACCTATCTATCCGCTACATCAGTTGGTATCAGAGCTGCGTTCCTTTGGTTTCTCAATCGAAGGCGATTCTGGATGTCATGGTGAATATTAGCATCTATCCTATCCTGGACGAAAGTCCTTTTGTTGAGAGAGAAGAGAATCATGAGATCTATCGAGAGATCTATGGTGATCCAATCTACGATATATATGAAGACGATGTCCATCCTATTGACTTTGTTTTCAAAGAGGGTTCCTTTGAAAATTCGCGTGCAAAGTTAGGGCGAAATCATATTGATGAAGATTTGATGCGTGCAAACTTTGTGCAAAAACAAATTTTTGAAGATTCAAGATATAATCAGATCCGTGCAAAAATCGTGCAGTATCAAGTTTTTGAAAAATTTCTGGAGATTCTGAGATGTGCGAAATTCGTGCAGATTTCTGATATTCTTATGCCAAGAACGATATTGAAGATTCGAGGAAGAGTTTTTCTTGGAAAACGTTTTAGATCCAAAGATTACGATCAATATTCGAGGACGAATCTTCTCCAACCCGGAGAGAATGATGTAGATAAATATTTGGGATATTTCCAAATATTTATTATTTATTTTATTAGTTATTTTAGATAATTATCTTTATTGTTTTAGGGTTTTATGGTTTTCATATATATAGGCTTCTTATGCCTAGAGTTGTATTCAGTTGATTGATTATTAATAAAAGAAGCTTTNATAAATATTTGGGATATTTCCAAATATTTATTATTTATTTTATTAGTTATTTTAGATAATTATCTTTATTGTTTTAGGGTTTTATGGTTTTCATATATATAGGCTTCTTATGCCTAGAGTTGTATTCAGTTGATTGATTATTAATAAAAGAAGCTTTGCTTTATACCTTGATATAGATTTGATTCAATTCATCTATTTTAAGTTGCCTTGAACAAGATTCGATTAAATTCATCTTCTTCAGGAAGTTGGTCTCAAGAAGCTAACGAAAGTAACTCTTGATCGATCCAAGAACAGGTCTCGAAGAACCCTAAATTCTTAGATCGACCGTTCAACCTATCTATCCGCTACATCAGTACCTGATGCAGCAGCAGCATCACTTCTGGCGCCAATTTGAAAACGTTCAAACATCCGATAACTTCTGTTTTCCTATTTTGTTATTTATTTGGTTTTATTTTTATGACGGTTTATACTATCCTTATCCTTATGGGAATTGTCCAACGGATGGATATATAAACAGAGCTTTGTCTTCTTTGTTAGGCACGTTTGATTTTAATTAAAAGAGCTTTTGCTTTAAACCTTGTTTCGATTCGATTCAATTCATCAAAACAGGAAGTTGGTCTCAAGAAGCTATCGCAAGAAACTCTTGATCGATCCAAGAACAGGTCTCTAAGAACCCTAAAATTCTTAGATCGACCGTTCAGCCTATCGTACGCTGCGCCACTTAGTAAGCAAGGATGTGGGTTAACAATGTTTATCTTCTTTTTCTTCCTTCCTTTTGTCTTGCGATGGTGTCTACTGACATCTCATTTTCTTGTTGTTAGTTTATCACTTTTTGTCTTCCCTCGTACTTTGTTTTGATCTCAGTATTATAAAAATTTTTTTTGTATTTATCTCATTGGTCTTCACTCTTGTTGTTATACTATTGTATTCATATTAATATTTTCTTATGAAAATAAATATTTTTTTCGTCCACCCATGCAAATTTGAAAAAAAAATTATTACTTTATTTGATGTTACTTTTATAATGAGATTAGTATATTTAGGCAATTTCTTATAAGTTATAATCACACATAGTAGAAAATTTCTTGTTTCCAACACTGTAAGTGTTTTTAGATTTTTTTTATCTTATTATTTTAAATATTTTAACATTAATTTATCTTTTTATTCTCTTTTAAGAGAAAAGGATAAATTAATGCTACGATCCATTATATTTTGGATTTCTATACCTAAGAAGATGTAATATTTTTAATATTACTTTTTTGCTTTTCATTTTCTATTTTACTATAATAGTTAGCCTTTTTCAATAAGTTTTCAAATGTTAATATTTGTTTTGTTAGTTTATAAGTTATATATGTAATATTAATATTATTTTATTTTATTGTAAATGTTTTTAATTTTTTGTGTTTGTTACTTAAATTATTTTAATATCAATTTACCTTTTTGGTTTTAAAAGTATTTTGGATTTATTATACCAAAAATGCATATTTATTTAATAACATTACTATTTTGCTATTGATTGTCCTTTTTACTGAGATTCCAAACTCATAAGATCAAAAACCAAATCGAAAGATATATAAATATAAAAGTTTGCAATCCTAGATTTTGTTTAATATAACTATTTTCATTTTTCATTTTGCTATAATAGTTGCTATTTTTAAAGGTAAGTTTTCAAATAATAATATTGATTCATAGTAATTTTTTATTTTGTTAATATTACTATCTTGATATTGATTTTCCAGTTTACTATAATAATTACCATTTTAAAGTAAATTTCCAATGTTAAAAAAAAAAAATATTGAAAGTCTTCCAATTTTAAATTAATTATTATTTTTTAGTTTTTAATTTTCTATATCTATTATTTTTAATTCTTTTATGTTAATTTTTTAAATTCATTATATATGAAGTCAACTTATATATATGTCTTTACTTTTGTAAGCTTAAATTTTTTGATATTGATTTACATTTTATTTTGAAATAAATATTTTTGGTAATATTGATATATATGGAAATAGAAATATTTAGAATAATATTACATAGTTTTTTAAATAATATGTTTACATTTTCATTAATATGTTTACATTTTCATTGATTTATACCATAAATTATATATATATATATATATATATATCTATAATATTATTTGAGAAATAAATTTGTTGATTTGTCAATTTCTCTATGATTTTAGGTAATTACTTCGTAAATAATAGTATAGATAGATTATATAATAAAAATAAATTTGGTTAATAATAATCTATTTTTAGAAATAAAAAAAAAAGTATATATATATATATATAAATATATATTGTCATCTTGAAACATATTGTTTCTATTATAAATATATATATATATATCTCCAATCTACTTTCTTCTTGATGATTAAACGTCATATCTCTTCTTTTTTTTTGAACAACTATTAAACGTTATATCCCCAACACAAGAGTTTTTATCATCCATCCCTTCAATTAATCTGCTTCAACGAGTTGGCTTCGTCAAAACTCATCAGATGTTAGAAAAAAGAAACACATAAAAAGCGGGTATAATTTTATTTTAATTTTTTAAGATTTAACTTTTATACTTATGTTTTATAATCATATTTGTGTTTAGTATAATTTGGTAATTATATTAATATGTCAAGTTGCATAACTATACACTTATGACATATGCATTTTAGAAATTATTTTTAAACTTTATTTATTACGATTGCAACACATTATATTTCTTAGTAACTACTTAACATAATTAGTCAAGAATATTTGAACTCAAAACCCCGATTCGGAATAAACCTGAAAATCAACATTTTATACTCTATTAGACCTAGCTTATATATTTGAACGGTTCTTAAAGTTTTGTAGCCAAAAAAAAAATATCAAACTCAACCTGCACGGAAAACCAAACAATTTTTTTGAAAAAAATTGAATTAATTTTTAGTATCTATTCTATTAAATATATATGTATATATATAAATTAGTTAATATGGTCTTCACTAATTTTAAGTAAAAACACATTTAATAAATATTTTTAATTGAATAACCTATTTAAAACCCGTTAAACTAACTGGGTTTATACGAATATCTAATTCTATTAAAAGTTTCTTAAACCCTGTTAACCCTATCTTTTAATATCATGTGCTTTATCAATTTATAAATTTAATGTCTGTGTAAAATATTTAAAATTTGAATGAACTAATGTCTGATTAAATAATCCTATTCTTTGGGTTGAGATGTAAGTTATGTTGTTGTAAAGTAATGTCTAATAGAATAGATTAGTATATTAATAGTCAAACCAAAAAAAGAAAAGTTATATATGTGAAAGTGAGGAGTATTAAAACAATTGACACAACTGTTAAACTATTATTTTTGGTATAATAGATAAAACCATCGCATTGCCATTTGGTGTGAACTCAAAATGAAGATATAATAGTCAATATTTCTAAGGGATTTTTGCAAATTTGACTCAAAACTCCAAGTCAAACACAAAACTAACCTCTTCTTTTGTCTCATCTTGTTTTTGTCCTATTCACCCCACATCTTCATTTTATTTACGAAAATGCCATTTATATGTTTTTTGAATTTTTTTTCGAAAATGGCATTTTTACTCTCTCAACCTCATCATCTTCAAGTATTTACAACATTGCCA